>JASVEL010002326.1:0-554259 GCA_032618575.1 Nicotiana noctiflora | reverse complement strand
CAATATATACTGATTCCGGTCTAGTCGCTTTAGTCCAAAAAAAAATTTAATTCTTTGTAGTCCTAATTCCATTGTGTTTGTCTTTTCTTTTCTCACAATTGCGATTCTGGAACTTCCCAGCAGTAGTGGTACTTCATTAATTTCTAGCATACTATACTACATCACTGTAACCGGGTCAAACTATTGCATTCGTCTAAGCTTAAAAGTAGCTTCATAGGGACATATGGATATTTCTATGCTTTTTGGGAAAGAAACAGATGTTTCCAACCTGTAGATCCCAGCAACAAATCTCCTCAGTCATTTAGTCCGATCAATATAGGTATTTTGTAAAAGTTGCTGTTTCAAATTGTATGAAGTTGGCCTAATTAAGAAATTGTATAATGATGTTCTAAACATAAATAAGATGCCTCAGGAATCGACGACTGTACATGATTCCTGGAATTCCTTTTACTCTGGTTCCCTTCTCTTCAAAAATCATAACTGCTAATCAATCCAAAAATAGACCACCTGGTACTCGTCTCTTATATTTCGACACTTCAAAACACTGTTTAATTCTCATCCAAAACAAGCCCTCCTTAGCAGCAAACAAAAATTTTTGCTACTTTAATCTATAAGGTGTCCAAACTCCAACCTAGTAACTGTTGATAAGCAACACTTCACGGTATACAGAAGAGTAATGGATCTTACGCATTCTAACCATCATAACAAGAAACAAATGTTTCTACTGCATCAATGCATTAAATCAGGAAAAAACATAAAATAAAGCTAGCAGCAGAAACACTTGCATTAGTACTATAAAGTAATTGCACGTTACCTCGCTGTAAGTGCGTAAAATGCACTCACTGCATGAAGAAACTAATATAGGAATCATAAGGGTTACCTTGTCAAAAACAGGCACGATTTGCTTGTTCAGATAGTTGAGAAACTTAATGGCCGATGCACCCCTCTAAAGACAAATGAATGTGAAGTCAATGACTACTGCAAGAGTACAATACATTGGACAACTTTAAGGGAAAATAGTACACACCTTGAAGAAGGGAAGTGCCATTGAAAGGCATAATATGTACCTCTCGATATGATCAGCATCTGACACCTACCAGAAAGGTAAACAAGCACTTAGATGCATATTCCAAAAGCAGCAGGTATCAATTTTTCTGAGTTTTGTTAAAAGGGAAGGTTGCAGCGAATGCAAAGGAAACTGTGGACATGAACTCCATCAGATACCTATGGCAGTAAGAGATCAAAAGCTAACCGTAGGTCTTCATAAAACCACTGAAATACTATCTATAAATACTATGTAAAGTAGTACCAAGACTATACCCCTCTACTGGAGATCTTCAAAGAAATGGTACGTTACTGACCTTTCTGATCAAATAGTTACCCAGAAAGCATTTTGGATTGGAATTAACAAAGACTCTTTGTTTAACCATACAAATCTCTTTTCTTTCTACCTTCTAAAAGGCCTGGAAACATATTCAGTTCAAAATTCAAGTAGACTCTCTCAGATCCTAGAAGCATTGACCTTTAATGACTGGGTGTACCCTCAAGATTCTGGAGAGGAAATGCACAAAAGCAAGCAGAACTCAGAATTGAGCACAAATTGAGTAAAATCCTGAGCCTTAACGGGGAACAGTAGTGCAGCTATGAAAAATTTATCAGTAAAAATGCAGTTATAAGATTGCATTAGTCAAAGCAGTGATCACCCAAGCATAGCCATGGTGATGAAGTGTTGCTTAACACCAATAACATAACAACCATACAAAACTAGGGTTCCCCCCAAACAAAGGGAAGGAACTAAATCACTTACATTAAATTGAGCATCAAGATCAGCCTGACCTTCAATAATCTCAACAAGCTCCTGAATACGCTCTGCTGGAGCATCACGGCCAAATAAGCTCAAGCTTTTCAAAAAGTCCATGAACATTTTAAATTCAGCAGCCGTTACATCTTGCAGATTCTACAAAACATCAATTTTTTGGATTGGTTAACAAGAGCAGCGACAGTTAAAACCCACAGATACCGATAATAGAATCAACTGATGTGGATTAGTATCTTTACCCCTAAAATTTAAAAAGAAAATTGATATAAAAGAAACTGGGAATTTGAAAGAGAACTTCTTAGAGAAAATTCAACATGATACCAATCCATACCTGCTTTACCAAAGTAGTTATATGCTTCTGCACCTCCTCTGGCTTTAGGAGCTCCATCTTAAGAGGGAACACCTGCAAAATAACGGGATTCATTATAGCAATGATCAGCCACAAACTAATGGAGTTCATCAATAGACACTTCTGAAAAGATATATGCAGTTAGTCCAAGTCAAATGAACTGGAAATCCATGATCATGTGGACAACAAAAAAATTTTGCAGTCACCGTGTTAAATTCATCCCTTCTTAGTCGATTGACTGCCAGCATAAATCAAATGGAAAGAGTTCATTTTCCTTTCCTTGAGAAAATACTTCAAGAGTAGAGTAACACCTTATCTCTAAGAAATAACAGAGTTTTTTCACGAATGCTTTCCCAAGTGCTAAGATCTTCAGCACTCCGATCCTCAATGCTTCCAATATGCTTAAACAGAGCAGTTAAAGAGGCTGCAATAGACAAGTGCAACCAAATCATAAGCAGGATACCCAATGTGAATTGCATGATTTCAAACACCTGACCTAGAGAATAAATGCAAACATAATATCCATAAAGCATTCATCAATATGATGTGAGTACCAGAAAACCAATAATATAACCATTTTCCATAGCATGGTAGCTTAGTATCAAGGCAGCACACTAACTATCATCCTTGTGCAAGGAAAGATGTGAAAAAAGCTGATGTCAAAAAGAAACCAGGAAAAAGTGTACTGCACCCAAATTGCAGGTGTATGAAATTACCAAACACTGTTCAGAATCACCCAGATTGGAATTGTACTCGCCTCATTCTTTGGTATGGTATATGACAGACAAAAATAGCGAAATCCTATGCATGCAAAACAGTTCAAGAATATATTAATCTTAACATTAAGAACTCAACTAAGCTACTGAGAATGCATAAAATTTTCCCACTCCCCCACACCACACACACAAAGAAAGTCACTCAGGAGAGGAGTGTTTATGGTTCGGTTTGGATCGATTTTTTCCTAAAAAGAACAAACCAAGTAAGTCAGTTTTTCAAATATTAGAACCAAACTAAACCAATTAAGTCCGTTTTTTTTCGATTCGGTTTATGTCGGATTTTTCGATTTTTTCGGTTATTTGTCGGTTTTTCTTAAACATAAGACATACACTACCAAAAACAAATTCCGAAAACCACATTTTCAACGTAACACTATCAAATCAATTGCCCTTTGAGAAATCTATTATTTGCCAAGATATATTGATGATAATTGAACCAAATAACAACAACAACAACAACAACCCAGTATAATCCCACTTAGTGGGGTCTGGGGAGGGTAGTGTGTACGCAGACCTTACCCCTACCCTAAGGTAGAGAGGCTGTTTCCAAATAGACCCCCGGCATCCTTCCCTCCAAGAACTACCCACCTTGCTCTTGGGGAGACTCGAACTCACATAGGAATAGTGATGAACAATTTAAGGACTCAATTAAAAATATATTATTTTTAACACGAAATGGATTCTTACACTTAAGAAAAGGAAACTACCAATCAATCTAGAATGTAAAGGTAACGAATTATACTAAAAGTGCAAACTACAAATATTAACCATTAAATTTTTGAAACTTCATAGAAAAATATACATATATATAGGTGTAATAATGAATTTGAAATAGTTACTCCTATAGTTGGTTTGGTTCGATTTTTTCTGATTAAAACCAAAACCAAACCAAATTTGATCGGTTTTTAAAATTCAAAACCAAAACCAAACCAAAAAGTATCGATTTTTTTGGTCGGTTTGGTTTGGTTTTCGGTTTGGTTCGATTTTTCGAGTTTTTACGAACACCCCTACTGAGGATAAAAGGCAACCACCCCATCAAGTCCTCACAACACTAGCCACCTAGATTGCGCGCTAACTCCAAGATAACAAAAAGGCCTTTATGATGCAAACCACGCTTCATCTCACATGAATGTCATCCACCAGCATTACCACACTACCTAGCACTACCACACTACCTGAGCAACTCAATAATTCCCTAAGAAAAGACAACAATGACCGCGTCTGTTATATTAATCAAATCCGTGAACCCTCACAGATGCCAATGCCCACAGATTTTTCCCAAATCACAAAGAACTCCCTCGTGGTTTTTTTTTGGTGATTATTCACTACACTGGTACGTCTATTTATTATTCTGCTTATTTTTTATGTCATCAGCAAACATAATTTGTTTCACCATCTTGAGTCAGAAGGAGAATGTTAAAGGTTAAGTGAACTATTGAGAATATTGTACAGAATATACTCAATAAATATAATATCCAAGAGGAAATTCATTTACTCGTGAAAAAAGAAAAACTTTATTAGCCAAGAGAATAATTAAGAATTTTGTGTAGAATACTCTTAATAATTATGCCATAATTACTTACCAAAATAATTATGCTATGACTAAGAATTCCAAGAGTTAGATTTTTCTTATTCATACGGCACGAAATTCCTATTTAAGAGTCCATTGTTAATCAACACAAATATAACAGCAGTTCTCCACTTCTTTCTCCAAAAATAATATCATAAAAATCTCCATTACATGATTTTATGTGAATCCACTAGAGCGGTCAATATGGGTCGGGCCAGACTAGCTCAGCCCGCGTGGGCTTTAGCAATTGACAGGCTGGGCTGGGCTAGCCCACCATTTTGATGGGCCTTATAATGGTCAGTCCACCTCAGCCCTATGTGGGCCATGGGCTATTTAAAAGTTAAAAAATATCTTATTGGAAAATTTTCGCAAAACCTAATAACTTTTTATATATTTTCAATATATCACAATAAACACTAAAAAAAAAGTAAAAGACAATACTATATTCCATTCACCAAAAATCAAAACTCAAAACAAACTATTCAAGAGAACGTCCATGACGATTATGAAATATCCAACACCTCGTCTTCATTAAACACATTTGAATCCACTTGTGACAAGGTTGTCTTAACATCTTCATCATCTACATTTACAATTCATATGCAATATTAATTATTTAAATATTAAGAATAATTAAATTTTAAAAACTAACAATATTCAAATTTACATAAAAAATATTTCCAGTTTGAGTTTGGGAAAAGTTGTACATCCAATTTCGAGTAGTAATAAATGTTTGGACATTTTCATTATAAATGCAACTTCTGTACTTTGTAAGAACACGCCACCAATGCTAAATGTTGATTCAGATGCTACAATGGTACTAGGAATACTAAGTACATCACGTGTCATCATTGTATTTTCTAGAATGGTCCTTCCATGACAACATTCATCTCTTGAAACTTCTCAAGATCAAGTTTTGGTTCCTTTAAGTAAAGATCCAATTCTGACTTTCCATCTCTAGAGGCAGTATACATTTTATTTTTTATTTATTCTAAATAAATATTTTATTAGGCCCATGGGCCGGGCTGGGCCTGCCTCAATGAAGTCTCAACCACACGGACTTACTCAAGTCGGGCTTAAAAGCCTCATTTTTAAATAGGTTCCAAAAATTCTAGCCTAGTCCTGCTAAATCACGCGTTGGGCCGGGTTGGCCAAACCCATATTGACGGCTCTATAGAATCCACAAACACAAAATAGTACAGCCATTCCAGAACATCGAAAGTAGCTTTTATATTATTTGTGTATGACTTATGAAATATGTTTTATAAAGGCCCGAATATAGTAAAATGGTCAAAGAGAAATTCATAATGCTTACGCCAACTATGTAATCTTGTTTAGTATTGATGCGTAGAGGTGATTGATTGATTGATTTCAGAAGTCAAGATAGTAATAGATACGTTTATAAATATTTTAGGTTTCATAGTAGTGAAACAAGCAACAGTTGGTGACATTCCTGGGATTATTAGACTTGTCCACACACAACATTTCCTATTTTTTTCAAAGACCAGTTTCCGTCACACAGTTCAGGCATCTTCTGTCCTCTAGGGATATCTTGTGTCAATTTGAAGAAAACCCTATGACCAAGGAGTTTGCCATTCAGGCAACCATGCTGGGCCTGATCTGGTAAGATTAGATGTTATTGTAGCTTCTCATTTTTTTCCCATGTAAAGTAGTAAGATTAGAAGTAATTGTAGGTCTAGTAGACATTGTAATGACTACTAATGTTAATTCGTTAACAACAACATCAACGTTGAGAATTCCAGTTAATACAAAAGGATAGTTGTGATGAAAAATCACACTAGAAACCTTTATATGTTACTAATAAGTAATAACAGATGTAAGTGGAAGATAAATTATTGACCATGAAACTCTTGGACTTCAATAGTTTGGGGGAGAGGTGATTTAATGGCTAAACCTCAGGAGCAGAAACTCACTCTTCACATCCAGACGTAACAAGGTCATAAGAGCCTTGTGTACAGCATCACGCTCTACATTTTCACCTGACATAATTGGTATAAAGTGTATCAATATGAGCAAATTATACGGATCAACCAAGTCCACAAGGCATTGAGCACAAAATTTACCTGCCACGAGGAGCGGGCCAAGAATGTCAACAATTTTAGACAAATGCTCAGGTGTATCTTTGCAGAAAAGCGGAAGTCCACGGATCGCTTGTACACGGACCTAGTAGTCAATAAAGAAAATACAAAATTTACTAGACAACACACGGTAAAAGTCAAACTAGTTCTAAAATATTCCAACTTCTTCACTAATAAGCTACCACTAACAACTATTTTTTGACAATTTCTATTATATAATAATGAGGACACAACCACATTAATGCTATCACACCACCACAGTTATTTTTCTGGGTAAGCCACAGAACAAAGCTGGCTAAATACATACGCTAGGTATGTCTCATGGCTACTCGGATGATTTGGAGTTGATTTATAACGGAGTAATTAATATCTTCTAGTTAGAAAATCAAAGAGCTCCATGTAATAACCTATACCAACTTCTAGTTACCTTGGGTTACTGAGATGGGTGTTTGTATTATAGATAGGGGTGAGTATCTCTGGAAACCACACATATTGGGTATGTATCATGTTTTATCCACTTACACAATGTGTAGCGAGGTAAGCCATGTTGGTCACATGGTGGTAAATGTCAGTGTCTTAAAGATAATCCCAATATAATAAAATGGATTTACAATTATGGTTATGTCCTAAGGAGCCTAAACTGGTATTGAAGTATTTTATGAGACTTGGAAAAATGATGAATGCTGAATTATAATTTTAAATTATGTTTTACTATCACTTTATTATAGTTATTGTTCTTAGGCAAGGCACCTAACAAAGCTGGCTAAATATGTACGCCACGTATGTCCCTTGGCACATCTGATGACTACTAACATGATTTGGAGTTGATTTTGGAACAGAGTAAATAATATCTTCTAGTTAAGAAATGAAATAGTTCCATCTAATAACTTCTACTTGAGATATGAATAATCATTTTTAAATTAGTCCAACAGCCCCAAAGGATTTTATACATTTAAAGGGTCTGGGTACCTCAAGGCTATGTCATAGGAGTTTAAATTCTATATTACTTAAACAATAAGGTCACTTTAAAACGTAATCGCATGTAATTCCATTTAATAGCATTGATTAGTAACCTAAAATAAATGGTAAGCAACATTCTCTAACAGGTTAATGCTAAGTACGGGTTGAATACTAACCCCAAGCTCCTCGTCTTCACATAAATACCATTGCTGCTCAATAGCTTGCTCCACTAACTCAGGAAAAAACTTGAAGAACTTCGGAATAAGCTGCGCAGCTAACTGCTTGGCCTTTCCACTGCCATTTGCTGCCGCAATAATGCCCTCATATTCCTGCCTATGCTGTTTTCACCAACAATTCACAAAAACTAAATAATCAAATAAAGTGTAATGGAAGCTCCCAGAAACCCTAACAGGAAGGAAAAAAAACAAAAAATAAACACTGAAGTTGAGAAACAACTGGCTTGAGACAGACATGAGAAAGAAATTCACAAAACTAAATAATCAAAATATGTGTAATGGAAGCTTCCAGAAACCCTAGCAGAAACAATAAAAAGCGAAAATTAAACTGAAAATAAGAGATTACTGACTTCAGACTTGTCTTTGGCCTCGTTGAGCCGTTCGCCGAACTCGTACAGTTTCTCGATATCGTTGGAATCATCAGTAGCTTCCGCCATTGGAGGACACAATATGAGATAATATTATAAGAGAAATGTTGCGGAGCGAATGAAAGAGAGAGCGCGCTAGGGTTTAGGAAAAGTGAACGGTTAAGAGATTAAGAGAGGGAAGAGGGATTTTTGAAGATGTGGGAGAAGGGTAATAATGTGAAAGAAAGGATCTTTCACCTGGGTTTCTAGACCACATGGTCTTTGATTGTTATTTAAGTTAGTGTTCCTAAATTTGTTTTTGAAAATTTATTTAGGTTAAGTTTGGTTTGGAAATGAAAATAAATTTGAATATCACTTTTCAAAATATATTATTTAAATTTTACGGTATAGTCAGTTTTTGGATTAGTCAATTAAAAATAGTTAGCGTTTTTTACCAAGTCAATAAAAAATAATCATATTTTTTGATAGCTTCATGGACAAGGATAACGTTGTAGAAGCTCTAAAAAGGCCATTCATAAGGTCTCAAGCTAATGAGAAGCAACACAAGGTTATGCTTCAACGGGAGATCAAGAAGGAGCTAATAGTGAAACAATATTTACAAAATTATGGAGAGGATTTAGCTAAGTGCTACACTCGTTTCATGGTCCAAGTCCAAGTCCAAGAGGAGGTTGATTGGGGTCCAAGCACCAGCCAGGGAGAGCCTAAATTAGGCGCCTAAATTTTTCTAGTTTGTTAGGACATATTTATTGCTTTCCTAGTTAGTTAAGGTTAATAGTTTCCTTTTCCTAAGATTGGTAGAATTAAATGACTTGGTTTTTGATTTCTAGTATTTTCATTTTCCTAAGGTAGTTGGACTTGTTGTCCAAAGTAGTTTAAGACTTTATTTCCTTATTTTTTATGTAAATTTTTGTGACCCCATCTCTATATAAAGGGGTATCTTCTTTGTTTTTTAGGTAGATTATTCAGATTATTGTCAATAAAAATTATGAGATTTTTCTTGCACTCTTGTGTGTGCTACTCTTGGATTTATTCTTTAACCTTCAAGACTCAACTTAAGGTGGCAAGATTAAACCTTTTTCGAAATCTTAGATCACTTTTAGGTATTCAAGAAAGGTGATAAGTTTAGGCTTATGTGACGACCCAAAGGGTCATCACTTGTTTATTAATCATTCCGAGCTTTTGAGGTCTTGAAACCCTCATTTATAGTTGCCTAGATTTGCGTGCACAGTCCGGGCACAAAGCTGGAAAATATTTATGTTGAAATATGTGAAATATGTGAAAAAGTTGAAGAATTTTAATATTAATATTGATATGGTTGACTTTGGTCAACATTTTTGGTAAACGGACCCGGATCCGTGATTTGACTGTCTCAGAAAATCCGTAGAAAAATATGGAACTTGGGCATATGCCCGGAATTGAAATCCGAGGTCTAGAACCCCGGTAAAAGAATTTTTCTGTTAAATTGTTTTTCTGAAAATGTTTAAGGAAAATGAAACTGAATTTTGATTAAAAAGTACTGTTATCGGGCTCGTATTTTGGTTCCGACGGCCGGTACAGGTCATATATATTGGTTAAGCGCTTCTTGTAAAGTTTGGTTGAAAACGGACGTCGTTTGACGCATTTCGGCCTTAAATTGGAAATTTTGGAAATTATGAAATTTGAAAGAATTCTTGAGTTTTAAGGCTCAATCCATTGATTTTGATGTTATTTTAGCGATTTGATCGCGCGAGCAAGTTCGTATGATGTTTTTGAGTTAGTGTGCATATTTGGTTTGGAGCCCCGAGGGCTCGGGAGTGTTTCGGAGGTGGTTCGGGGTGTTTTTGGATTTGAAAACACGGCAGAAATTCTGCTGTTTCTGCAGAGGGATTTTGTTCTATGCGATCGCGGCCTCATCCACGCGATCGCACAGCATTGGCCAGTTCTTCTACGTGATCGCGTAGCTTCCAGTTCTTCCCCCACGCGATCGCAGTCATGTTCACGCGATCGCATAGGCCAAATAGGCTGCCCGGTGATTTTCCTCTACGCGATCGCAGCAACCCTCACGCGATCGCGTAGCTTCCAATTTTTTCTCCACGCGATCGCAACCTTTTGCACGCGATCGCATAAGAGGCCAGTCTTTCCTCTACGCGATCGCAGCCCAATTCACGCGATCGCGTAGGGTAAATTTTCGCCCAATGAATTAATACCCAAAACAGAACACTTACGGGATTTTATCCCATTTTTCACAAAAACCTTTCTTCTCCACAGCTCTTAGGCGATCTTTGAGGCATTTCTTCATCAAAGTTCATTGGGTAAGTATTGTTTAACTCGTCTTTTTCATTTTCATCAACATCAATCAAATTATTAGGCTTAAACATGTGTAAATTGGTTGAAAATTTTGAGAAATGGGTATAGTTAGGGCTTTCAATGAATTTGTGATCTAGACCTCGTTTTGAAGTCGAGCTTAAGAACAAATTGTATATTTGAACTCATGGAGGATTGGGTGAACTTATTTTGGTTCAAAACTTGAGTTTCGATTATGTAGGCCGGGGTCGATTTTTACTATTCCGAGCAGAATGTTGTAAAAATCATATTTAGCAATATGAACTAGTTTGTTAAGTAGAATTGATGATATGAAATCAATTGTGTATAGATACGGTTGGATTGGAGTCAAATTCGAAAGGAAAAGGCATTGCTACGGATTGAGTCGTTCGTGAACTTTCGAGGTAAGTGTTTGTTCTATCCTAGTTTGTAGGAATATGAATTTAGTTATGAATAAATTGTTGAATAAGAGTTATTGGTGTTATACCGGTAATGAAGGTAAATTGTTAAAATTATTATAAATTATTGGTT
The DNA here is from genome assembly GCA_032618575.1 of Nicotiana noctiflora. Classification (NCBI taxonomy): domain Eukaryota; kingdom Viridiplantae; phylum Streptophyta; class Magnoliopsida; order Solanales; family Solanaceae; genus Nicotiana; species Nicotiana noctiflora. The sequence goes on along the minus strand of JASVEL010002326.1, from coordinate 543,250 downwards.
TAAAACCGGTAATTATAAATATTGTTGATATAGAGATTATTGGCTAAATGCCGGTAATATATATATATTGTATGAATTGGGATCGTGTGGCGCGCCGACCACTTATATATATTTATGAATTGGGATCGTGTGGTACGCCGACCACAAAGTGACTTAAATCTTGGCGTTGGCCATAGTTGTCGGTAGCCTATTGATATATTTGGGAGCGGGTGGTACGCCTACCACAAGATATAATTATTGATATATTTGGGAGCGGGTGGTACGCCTACCACAAGATATAATTACAGTGTGATAGTTGGGAGCGGGTGGTACGCCTACCACGAGATATGAAATGAGAGAGGAATTGAGACATGGAAGTAAGATTTATTATGTTGATTAGATTATTCTGGATATCGTGAGTTATTGACTATTATTTCAGAGCAGAGTATTTCCTTATAAATGTATTGTATATATATATGTCTATATTACAACTGTTCAGGTTTAAGTGGGTGACTGGCCTTAGCCTTATCACTAGTTCGCTGGGTTAGGCCAGGCACTTACCAGCACATGGGGTCGGTTGTGCTGATACTACACTCTGCGCTCTTTTTGCGCAGATACAGGTTACGGACAGCAGCAGCGGCAGTAGCGACTTGTGGATTTTCCGACTACTGAGACTACGAGGTAGCCTTGCAGGCGTCCGCAGGACCCGTTGTCTCTTATATCTATGCTTTTCATTCTGTTATCTCATGTAATCGAGATAAACAGCTTGTATTTTCTTTCAGACAATTATGTGTATTATTCTTAAAAGTTCGTGAGTATTGTGACACCACTCTTGGGTAGTGTATCATGTTTGGGTTTTCTTTATCATATTTGACTAAGTCTTCCGCTAATTTTGATTATTCCGCTGTAATTTATATGTTTTTAATAATAAGAATTTGGTAATTAATGGAGATGTAATTAATATTTGGCTTGCCTAGCTTCCATTTAGTAGGCGCCATCATGACCCCGATGGTGGGCAATCCGGGTCGTGACAAGTTGGTATTAGATCACTAGGTTGCACAGGTCTCACAACTCACGAACAACCTTAGTAGAGTCTGAAGGATCGGTACGGAGACGTCTGTATTTATCCTCCAGAGGCTACGGAGTTAGGAAAATATTCCCTTTATTCTTTTCAGTCGTGCGACTTGATCTTTTAAATGTTAATTGAACTTCTACTATGTTCTTCCGCAGATGGTAAGGACACGTGCATCCTCATCTACTAACCAGCAGCTCGAGGTCCCAGTAGCGGCAGCTCCTGGTAGGGGTAGAGGCCGAGGTCGAGGTCGTCCTAGAGGACAAGGTAGGGGCAGAGCTCAACCCCGAGCAGCAGCACGAGTGGCAGAACCTCAGGTTCATATCGAGGAGGAAGTTCCAGCCCAGCAGCTCCAGTAGGCCCAGCTCAGGTCCCAGGAGGAGCTGTGTTTTCACCGGATCTATAGGATGCTTTGGTCCGTATAGCAGGTTTTATGGATCATATCACCGGAGCAGGTTTATTACCGGTAGCACCAGCCACTTCTCAGGCTGGAGGAGGTAATCAGACTCCTGCTACGCGCACTCCGGAGCCAGTAATTCCCCAGGCTCAGGATCCTGTGATTCAGCCAGTTGAGGCAGTTCGGCCTATTATTGCGACTCCGTCTAATGATGGTGCAGCCATGTCTGCTGATGCGTTGTGGAGATTGGACAGGTTTACCAAGCTGTTCACTACCACGTTCAGTGGCACTCCTTCAGAGGATCCAAAGGATTTCCTATACAGCTGCCACGAAGTTCTCCGTACTATGGGTATTGTGGAGACTAATGGTGTGGATTTTGCTACTTTTCGGTTATCTGGTTCCGCCAAGACTTGGTGGAGAGATTATTGTCTAACCAGGCCGGCGGGATCGTCATCTTTGACTTGGGAGCGGTTTGCAGAATTATTCTTGGAGAAGTTCCTTCCAGCAACTCAGCGGGAGGTTATGCGCAGACAATTTGAGCGTCTTCATCAGGGTTCTATGTCTGTCACACAGTACGAGACTAGGTTCGTGGACCTGGCTCGTCATGCTATTATCATACTTCCCACAGATCGGGAGAGAGTGAGGAGGTTTATTGATGGCTTGAATCGGCCAATTCGGCTACAGATGGCTATGGGGGCAGGAACTGAAATCACTTTTCAGGAGGCGGCTAATGCAGCCCGCCGGATCGAGATGGCTCTGTCACAGGGAGCGAGACATGGATCAGATAAGAGATCTCATAATTCGGGTAGATTCAGTGGTACCTCGTCTGGAGATAGAGATTTTTATGATAGAGGCCATCCTCCCAGGCCTTATCAATCAGCTCTTCAGGTTTCTCATGATGCTTCAGGTGATCGTAATTCTCAGCCACGCTACTCTGATCAGCAGCCTATCAGTGCACCACCACTTCGCCATTTTCAGCGGCCGAGGGCTTGTTTTACGTGCGGTGATCTTAGGCACATTGCAAGGTATTGCCCTCGAGCTCCTGACAGATCTCACCAGCAGAGTTCTCGTGCCATGATTCAGGCCCCAGTTCCCTCACAGCCTGCCCAGACGGCTAGAAGCGGAGGTAGAAGACATAGAGGTGGAGGTAGAGGTCATAGAGGTGGAGCTTAGACCGATAGAGGTAGAGACCAGCCAGCAGTCGATCGTCCTAGAGATACTGCTCAGGGTGGTGGGGCACAGCCCCGATGTTATGCACTTCCCGCCAGACCAGAGGCTGAGTCTTCTGATGCCGTCATTACGGGTATTATTTTGGTTTGTGATAGAAAGGCATCAGCATTATTTGACCCTGGGTCTACATATTCGTATGTGTCTTCCTATTTTGCACCATACTTGATTCGGCCCAGTGATCCACTGAGTGTTCCTGTTCATGTGTCTACACCAGTAGGCGACTCTATTGTGGTTGATCGAGTTCATCGGTCATGTATTATAGTAATTGAGGGTCTCGAGACCCGTGCTGATTTATTACTCCTAAATATGGTGGACTTCGATATTATACTAGGCATGGACTGGCTATCTCCGTATCATGCTATTTTAGATTGCCATGCCAAGACGGTGACTTTAGCTCTGCCGAATTCGCCTCATATAGAGTGGAAAGGAATTTCAGGTCATACTAGCCGTAATGTTATTTCTTATGTTAAAGCTCAGCGTATGGTTGGAAAGGGATGCTTGGCTTATTTGGCCTATGTCCGTGATTCTAGTGCTGAGGTTCCTTCTATTGACTCTGTGCCTGTGGTTCACGAATTTCCTGAAGTATTTCCTTCAGACTTACCAGGTATGCCGCCCGATAGGGACATTGATTTTTGCATTGATTTGGCTCCAGGCACTCAGCCCATTTCCATTCCCCCATACCGTATGGCTCCGCCAGAGTTAAAAGAATTGAAGGAACGGTTGCAGGATTTACTTGAAAAGGGTTTCATTAGGCCCAGTGTTTCGCCGTGGGGTGCACCTGTATTATTTGTAAAGAAGAAAGATGGTTCGATGAGAATGTGCATTGACTATCGACAGAGTTAAACAAGGTGACTATCAAAAATAAATATCCACTTCCGCGAATTGATGATTTATTTGACCGGCTTCAGGGTGCCAAGGTATTTTCAAAGATAGATTTGAGATCTGGCTATCATCAGCTGAAGATTAGGGCATCCGATGTCCCTAAGACCGCGTTCCGCACTCGGTATGGACATTATGAATTTCTGGTCATGTCTTTTGGGTTGACAAATGCTCCAACGACTTTTATGGAATTAATGAATCGGGTGTTCCGGCCTTATTTAGACTTGTTTGTAATAGTCTTCATTGATGACATATTAATATATTCCCGCGGTCAGGAGGAGCATGCGCAACATCTCAGAGTGGCCTTGCAGACTCTGAGAGATAGCCAACTATATGCAAAATTTTCAAAGTGTGAATTTTGGCTAAGTTCAGTTGCATTCCTGGGTCATATTGTGACGGCAACAGGTATTCAAGTTGATCCGAAGAAAATTGAGGCAGTCAAGAGCTGGCCTAGACCGACATCAGCCACAGATATTCGGAGTTTCTTGGGGTTAGCGGGCTATTATCGCCGATTCGTAGAAGGATTTTCGTCTATTGCAACCCCACTGACCAGATTGACCCAAAAGGGTGTTCAATTTGAATGGTCCGATGAATGTGAGGCGAGCTTTCAAAAGCTCAAGACAACCTTGACCACAACACCGGTATTGGTTTTACCCACAGGTACGGGACCTTATACTGTTTATTGTGATGCTTCCCGTATTGGGCTTGGTGCAGTGTTAATGCAGGATGGCAAGGTTATTGCCTATGCTTCGAGGCAGTTGAAGATTCATGAGAAGAATTATCCAGTGCATGATCTAGAATTGGCGGCGATTATTCACGCATTGAAGATCCGGAGGCATTATTTGTATGGTGTAGCATGTGAAGTATACACCGATCATAAGAGTCTTCAGTATTTGTTTAAGCAGAAAGAGTTGAATATGAGGCAGAGAAGGTGGCTAGAGTTGCTAAAAGACTATGATGTTACTATTTTATATCACCCAGGTAAGGCCAATGTGGTGGCCGATGCATTGAGTAGAAAGTCTGCCAGCATGGGTAGTCTTGCATATATTCCGGTCAGTCAGAGACCATTAGCTCTAGACGTCCAGGCATTAGCCAACCGGTTCGTGAGATTAGACATTTCTGAGCCTAGCAGGGTGTTAGACTGCACGGTCGCTCGTTCTTCTTTATTAGAGCGTATCCGTGAGAGGCAATTTGATGATCCTCATTTGCGTGAGTTGAGAGATACGGTACAGCGGGGAGGTGCCACACAGGTAAATCTAGATGATGATGGGGTATTGAAATTGCAGGGTCGAGTTTGTGTGCCCAATGTCGGAGGGATTCGAGAATTAATCTTAGCGGAGGCCCACGGTTCGCGGTATTCTATTCACCCAGGCACCGCGAAGATGTACCAGGACTTACGGCAGCACTATTGGTGGCGCAGAATGAAGAAAGATATCGTTGCGTATGTCGCTCGGTGTCTAAATTGTCAGCAGGTGAAATATGAGCACCAGAGACCTGGTGGTGTATTCCGGAGGATTGAAATTCCCGAGTGGAAATGGGAGCGGATCACTATGGATTTCGTTACTGGACTTCCTTTGACTAGAAGGAAATTTGATGCTATTTGGGTCATTGTTGATAGGCTGACCAAGTCAGCACACTTTATTCCAGTATCCGTCTCCTACTCATCGGAGAGGTTAGCGGAGATTTACATTAGGGAGATTGTTCGTCTTCATGGGGTGCCAGTATCTATTATCTCTGATCGAGGTACACAGTTTACCTCGCGGTTCTGGAGAGCAGTCCAGCAGGAGTTAGGCACCCAGGTTCAGTTGAGTACAGCATTTCATCCTCAGACGGATGGCCAGTCCGAGAGGACTATTCAGATTCTTGAGGACATGCTTCGAGCCTGTGTTATTGATTTCGGAGGCTCGTGGGACCAGTTTCTGCCATTAGCAGAGTTCGCCTACAATAACAGTTACCAATCTAGCATCCAGATGGCTCCGTATGAGGCGTTGTATGGTAGGCGATGTCGATCACCAGTTGGATGGTTTGAACCGGGAGAGGCTCGGTTGTTAGGTACAGACTTAGTTCAGGAGGCCTTGGATAAGGTCAAGACTATTCAGGAGAGATTGCGTTCAGCTCAGTCCAGGCAGAAGACTTATGCGGATCGTAAGGTTCGAGATGTCGATTTCATGGTTGGCGAACGAGTATTGCTCCGAGTGTCGCCTATGAAGGGTGTGATGAGGTTTGGGAAGAAGGGCAAGCTCGGCCCTAGGTATATTGGCCCATTTGAGATTCTAGACAGAGTGGGAGGGGTGGCTTACAGATTAGCTTTGCCGCCTAGCTTATCAGCCGTGCATCCGGTTTTTCATGTATCTATGCTTCGGAGATACCACGGCGATCCCACACATGTGTTAGACTTCAGTACTGTCCAATTGGACAATGATCTATCTTACGAGGAGGAGCCGGTAGCCATTCTAGACCGGCAGGTTCGACAGTTGAGGTCGAAGAGTTATCCTTATGTACGTGTTCAGTGGAGAGGTCAGCCTCCTGAGGCATCGACCTGGGAGTCCGAGTCTGATATGCGGAGCCGCTACCCACATTTGTTTCCTGACTTAGGTACTTCTTTCTTTTGTCCGTTCGAGGACGAACGGTTGTTTTAGAGGTGGAGATTGTGACGACCCAAAGGGTCATCACTTGTTTTATTAATCATTCCGAGCTTTTGAGGTCTTGAAAACCTCATTTATAGTTGCCTAGATTTGCGTGCACAGTCCGGGCACAAAGCTGGAAAATATTTATGTTGAAATATGTGAAATATGTGAAAAAGTTGAAGAATTTTAATATTAATATTGATATGGTTGACTTTGGTCAACATTTTTGGTAAACGGACCCGGATCCATGATTTGACTGTCTCAGAAAATTCGTAGAAAAATATGGAACTTGGGCATATGCCCGGAATTGAAATCCGAGGTCTAGAACCCCGGTAAAAGAATTTTTCTGTTAAATTGTTTTCTGAAAATGTTTAAGGAAAATGAAACTAAATTTTGATTAAAAAGTACTGGTATCGGGCTCGTATTTTGGTTCCGACGCCCGGTACAGGTCATATATATTGGTTAAGCGCTTTCTGTAAAGTTTGGTTGAAAACGGACGTCGTTTGACGCATTTCGACCTTAAATTGGAAATTTTGGAAATTATGAAATTTGAAAGAATTCTTGAGTTTTAAGGCTCAATCCATTGATTTTGATGTTATTTTAGCGATTTGATCGCGTGAGCAAGTTCGTATGATGTTTTTGAGTTAGTGTGCATATTTGGTTTGGAGCCCCGAGGGCTCGGGAGTGTTTCGGAGGTGGTTCGGGGTGTCTTCGGATTTGAAAACACAGCAGAAATTCTGCTGTTTCTGCAGAGGGATTTTGTTCTACGCGATCGCGGCCTCGTCCACGCGATCGCACAGCATTGGCCAGTTCTTCTACGCGATCGCAGCATCCCTCACGCGATCGCGTAGCTTCCAGGTTCTTCCCCCACGCGATCGCAGTCATGTTCACGCGATCGCATAGGCCAAATAGGCTGCCCGGTGAGTTTCCTCTACGCAATCGCAGCAACCCTCACGCGATCGCGTAGCTTCCAATTTTCTCCACGCGATCGCAACCTTTTGCACGCGATCGCATAAGAGGCCAGTCTTTCCTCTACGCGATCGCAGCCCAATTCACGCGATCGCGTAGGGTAAATTTTCGCCCAGTGAATTAATACCCAAAACAGAACACTTACGGGATTTTATCCCATTTTTCACAAAAACCTTTCTTCTCCACAGCTCTTAGGCGATCTTTGAGGCATTTCTTCATCAAAGTTCATTGGGTAAGTATTGTTTAACTCGTCTTTTTCATTTTCATCAACATCAATCAAATTCTTAGGCTTAAACATGTGTAAATTGGTTGAAAAATTTGAGAAATGGGTATAGTTAGGGCTTTCAATGAATTTGTGATCTAGACCTCGTTTTGGAGTCGAGCTTAAGAACAAATTGTATATTTGAACTCATGGAGGATTGGGTGAACTTATTTTGGTTCGAAACTTGAGTTTCGATTATGTACGCAGACCTTTTTACTATTCCGGGCAGAATGTTGTAAAAATCATATTTAGCAATATGAACTAGTTTGTTAAGTAGAATTGATGATATGAAATCAATTGTGTATAGATACGGTTGGATTGGAGTCAAATTCGAAAGGAAAAGGCATTGCTACGGATTGAATCGTTCGTGAACTTTCGAGGTAAGTGTTTGTTCTATCCTAGTTTGTAGGAATATGAATTTAGTTATGAATAAATTGTTGAATAAGAGTTATTGGTGTTATACCGGTAATGAAGGTAAATTGTTGAAATTATTATAAATTATTGGTTTAAAACCGGTAATTATAAATATTGTTGATATAGAGATTATTGGCTAAATGCCGTTAATATATATATATTTTATGAATTGGGATCGTGTGGCGCGCCGACCACTTATATACATTTATGAATTGGGATCGTCTGGTACGCCGACCACAAAGTGACTTAAATCTTGGCATTGGCCATAGTTGCTGGTAGCCTATTGATATATTTGGGAGCGGGTGGTACGCCTACCACAAGATATAATTATTGATATATTTGGGAGCGGGTGGTACGCCTACCACAAGATATAATTACAGTGATAGTTGGGAGCGGGTGGTACGCCTACCACGAGATATGAAATGAGAGAGGAATTGAGACATGGAAGTAAGATTTATTATGTTGATTAGATTATTCTGGATATTGTGAGTTATTGACTGTTATTTCAGAGCAGAGTATTTCCTTATAAATGTATTGTATATATATATCTATATTGCAACTGTACAGGTTTATGTGGGTGACTGGCCTTAGCCTTATCACTAGTTCGCTGGGTTAGGCCAGGCACTTACCAGCACATGGGGTCGGTTGTGCTGATACTACACTCTGCGCTCTTTTTGCGCAGATACAGGTTACGGACAGCAGCAACGACAGTAGCGACTTGTGGATTTTTCGACTACCGAGACTACGAGGTAGCCTTGCAGGCGTCCGCAGGACCCGTTGTCTCTTCTATCTATGCTTTTCATTCTGTTATCTCATGTAATCGAGATAAACAGCTTGTATTTTCTTTCAGACAATTATGTGTATTATTCTTAGAAGTTCGTGAGTATTGTGACACCGGTCTTGGGTAGTGTATCATGTTTGGGTTTTCTTTATCATATTTGACTAAGTCTTCCGCTAATTTTGATTATTCCGCTGTAATTTATATGTTTTTAATAATAAGAATTTGGTAATTAATGGAGATGTAATTAATATTTGGCTTGCCTAGCTTCCATTTAGTAGGCGCCATCATGACCCCGATGGTGGGAAATCCGGGTCGTGACAGCTTATTGTTGTTCTTATTATTCTAATGAGTCGGGTTTCACAATCTATTTCTTATTTTTAATTCTCTGCCAAAGGCGATTAGTTTTTTGTTAGCTAATTGTTGTTGTTAGGATTCAACTTCAAGAATAGACTTCTTGAATTCAAGAAAGTCTTTATTGAATTTAATCTATCTTTAATTTTTGTTTTTTTTTTGTTTCTTTATTTTCTTTTAGTTTCTGCACGTTTCTTATTTTTCTTTAGTAATTCTTGAATCCCCTATCGTGTTGTTACCAGTTTTGTTGCAATAGAGACCGGTCTAGCATAATATACTGGAGTTCGATGCACTTGTGTATGAACTCCAGCATATTATGTTGCACCGGTATACTTTGTTGGCTCAAGTATAATATATTGGAGACTAGAGCACTAGTGCTTCAAACTCCACTATAGTATACTGGACCATTATACTTGCTGGAACTCCAGTATATTATGCTGGAGTTCTAGTGTATTTATGTTGGGACTCCATTATATTATGCTGGAGTTCCACCATGCTATCCTGGAACTCCAGTATAATATGTTGGAGTTCAAGTATACTTATGGTGGAACTCCAGCATAATATACTAGAGTACTTTCCGGGTTTTGAATATTATTTCTGCTCAGATTTATCTTTACATAAAAAATAGCTAAATTTTGATTACTTTTGAAATTGGGCTATTTTTTAACGAATAGTTGTAAATCTGGTATTTTTAAAAATCTCCCAAACATATTTTCCAAAATTTATTTTGGAAAAACATGAAACATGACTTATACCCACAAGTTCTAAAAACTATCACAATACCCAACAATATCATTATCAATACGGAAAAGGCTAAATATACCCCTTTACTTTCAAATATTATTTACATGTACCCTTCGTTATACTATTGGACTATCCATACCCCTACCGTCATACTATTACTTTATATATACCCTTATTGTTATACTTTGAAACAAAAATACCCTATTTTTGGAGGCAGTGCCACGTGGCAGTGCCATATCAAAACGACTCATTTTTTTACCCAACCAATTTTTAAAAAACCCACAACCCCTGTCCTATTTTCATTTTTTCTAGTTTTTTTTTAATTTTTGTTTTAAAAAAATGAAAATAGTATGTTAAAAAACAAAAAATATTTTTTTCTATTTTTACAAATTTATTTTTCCAGTTTTTACATAACAAAAGTATTTTAAGAATGAAAAGAAATATTTTTCATAAATGAAAAAAATATGTTGAAAATAATTTTTTCAGTTTTTAAAAAACGAAAATATTTTGCTAAAATCGAATTTCTTTTATTCTGTTTTTACCAAAAAAGTTTAGTTTATACAAATTTATTGTTTTAGTTTTTACAAAAAGAAAATCCTTAGAAAAAACCTAAAAATTGAAGAAAAACATTTTTCAAAAAATAATTTTTTTCAGTTTTTAAAAAACAAAAATATTTATTAAAAAACTGAAAAAACTAATTTATAAAAAAAGAAAAAAATTATTTTCCAACAAAATATTTTCGTAATTGAAAAATATTTTTTTCAGTTTTTTTGAAGATCTTTTTGTAAAAATTGAAAAAAACAAATTTGTATAAATTGAACTTTTTTTTAAATAGAAAAAATTCGTTTTTAACAAAATATTTTCGTTTTTTAAAATTTGGAAAAATTATTTTCAACAAAATATTTTTGTTTTTGATTTTTAATAAATTTTTAAAAGAATTTTGTTTTGTAAAAAGTGGAAAAACAAATTTATAAAAACAGAAAAAGAACTTGTTCTTTAACATAATATTTGCATTTTTTTAAAAGTGCAATTTAAAAACAAATGGAAAAAATGAAAATAGGATGGGTTGTGGGTTTTTTAAAAGCGGGCCAGATTAAAAAAATGGGTCAGTTTAATATGGTGTTGTCACGTGGCACTCCATCTAAAAATAGGGATATTTTTGATTCAAAGTATCATAATAGGATAGATAAAACAATAGTATGACGGTAGGGGTGTGAGTAGCTCAATAGTTTAACGAAGGGTACATGTAAACAATATTTGAAAGTAAAAGAATATATTTAACCCTTTTCTGTTAACAGTAACATTCATTATATTATTGCAAACCATAGTCATGAACATAAATAAACTTGGTATAAAATTATTAGTTTTATAATGAATTACATGATACATTATCAAATGACTGAGAAGACGAAGCAATATTATTACAAAATAATAAATGGTGGGCTCTTTTAAAAATATAAAAATTTAGGGTAATTTTTAGAAAATATAATAGTAATATTTTTGCCAAAATATAGGCAAAATCTATGGCCACACATGTGTTTGTCAAATAAAACCTAAATTTATTTTGACAAAATATATGTCCAAACGGGTCCTAAATTTTATTTTATCCGTCCAAAAGTATCGCTTTATTGTACGATTGATTTGGTGTAGCCGTTGTTATAAAGGGTGTCAAAATAATTTTTAAAACCAACCTAACCGAACCTAATCGAACCAATTATTAGTTTTTTTTAATAAGCAATGGTTTTAACAAAAATTTATAATCGCACCGAATATTAGGGTAGTTTTTTTATTTTATAAAAAATACCAAAAAAATATTGAACCGTATTGTTAATTTTAAATATATAATATATTTTATAGGTTAAGTTAAAATAAAAGACACTAATATTTTTAAGGAAAAATGCACAATTACCCTGTGACCTATACCCGAAATCCCAACTACACATTTTTTTTTGCAGAATTCTATTATCCCTCCTAGACTTATTTTAAAGGTAATTATTTGCACTCGTAACACTGACGTAGCGCAGTGTATGTATTTCACTCTCCCAAAGTAGAGTGAGAAGCAAGAAAAATGATTTTCAGATTATTTTCTTATTCCTTTTTACCATTTTCTTACTTTTTTTTCCTTGTCCTTTTGTCACGACCCTAGTTCACCAATTGTGAACATGTCGTGATGACAACCAGTCCCCACGACTAGGTAAGCCTAACACGTTGCGGAATATACAAGTTATAAACACTTAAATAAGAAACAGCGGAAAAATAGCATAAAAAGATATGTAATCCGTGCCGCTTGGCACATACATCCGTCACACAATGAATAAAACACTACCAAGATCCGAAATCCCACGGTAACACAGACTAAAAGAGAATATACAACTGTGGCTCTATGTGTAAAGAGTATCTAACAACGACATGAAGAAAAATGTCAACTAGTACTACTAGAATAGAAGGGAAGCCTCCGGATCCGCGGACGTAGCGGATCATACCTCGAAGTCTCCCAGAAAGCTGCGGAATCACCTAGTACGAGCCTGCTCTGATGTACCTGGATCTGCACAACAAAAGTGTGCAGAAGAGTAGCATGAGTACACCACGGCGGTACTCAGTAAGTGCCAAGCCTAACCTCGATGGAGTAGTGACGAGGAAGGTCGTGGCCCTACTGAGAGAACAATAACAAAAAGACAATAACAATAATAAGCAGCTCAAATGATAATAATTTCCGCAATAACAACAATAAAATGATTACTGCAACCGTCTACAATTTAGCTAACAACAATTAACCAACTCAATAAAAGCAAGTCCAGAACCTGTGGGAATTGAACCCACAGTTCCATTAACAGCACCCCTGGGTCTCCGGGAATCGAACCTGCAGCCTATGTCTCAATAATATCTCAATAACTCAGGATCTCCGGGAATCGAACCCGCAGTCCCTACCAATAACTCGGGATCTCGGGAATCAAACCCGTAGTCCCTACCAATAACTCGGGATCTCGGGAATCAAACCCGTAGTCCACATCTCAATAAATCTCAGGATCTCCGGGAAATCGAACCCGCAGTCCACATTTCAATAAATCTCGGGATCTCCGGGAATCGAACCCGCAGTCCACATTTCAATAAATCTCGGGATCTCCGGGAATCGAACCCGCAGTCCACATTTCAATAAATCTCAGGATCTCCGGGAATCGAACCCGCAGTCCACAACCACAACAAGTAAAGGAATACACAGAGAGAAGTATAATATGCTTAACGATAACTTCGCCGATAAACAGCGCCAGTGATTACCAAGAAAACTCAAGTAAGTCAATTAGGCAACTAGACAGTTAAATACTATCTAATCATGCTTTTCTAACTACTACCGGGTAGAAATGTCGAATTTAACAACTAAAAACAGGAATATCTCTCATTGAACATTTTGAGTAAAGTATGTGTTCAACAACCAGCGCATGTACACGCCCGTCACCTCGCGTACAAGGCATTTAAAGTATCACAATAATATCCTAGGGGTGAAAGTCCCCCACACGAGGTTAGACAAGCCACTTACCTCGACTCCGGTACAAAACCGCTATGAAACAACTCTCTTACCGTGAATGTCGGCCTCCACAAGTGTAGAATCTGATAAAAATCAATAGAATCACATCAAAATAGACCAATTGGGCATTACCCAATCAAAATAACTCAAAATACACCAAAACCCACAAGTTGCCAAAACCCGACTTTCGGTACGCTTATCGAAAAATCACGAAAATTATATATTCGGGTTTCTTATCTCAATACGAGTCTAAGCATATAAAATTTACCAAAATCGGACTCCATTTGCCCACTCAAATCAGAGATTTCTAACATTTAGGCCTAGGGCTCAAACCCACCTTTAATCTTCCAATTTCAGTGAAATAATCACGGATTTCATGATAAAATAATGAATTAAGGTCAAGAAACTTACCCCCGATGATATCCCAACGTTTCCCCTTCAAAATCCTCTCTTGGAGCTCAAAAATGGCGTTTTTGTGTATGGGGGTCGCGGGTGATGTTCTGAATTTAAGCTCACTGCCAGACCCCATTGCTCATCGCGTTCGCATTACTGTTCACGCGTTCGTGATGAACAGCCCAACTTCCTCTTCGCGAACGCGACACCATCCCACGTGTTCGCGATACTCAGCTCCAGTTTACCCTTCGCGAACGCGACGCTCCACCACGCGTTCGCGATAAACAATATCCCAGCCGCCGGGTCCTTCCTCTACGCGAACGCGTACACTCCCACGCGAACGCGAAGCTCTCCCCTTTTCTTCTACGCGATCGCGACTCCAAGTCACGCGAACGCGAAGCTTCACCTTACCTTGCCTACGCGAACGTGACACCCCTTCTCGCGAACGCGATGCTTTACTCTGCCAAGCCTTCGCGAACGCGGCCCATGCCTCGCGAACGCGAAGGCTTAATGCTTGGGCAGTAACCTGCAAATTTACAGCAGGCCTTTTCCAAGTTCAAAATGTCCGATCGATGGTCCGAAATCCTCCCGAGGCCCCCGGGACCCCAACGAAAACCACCAACATATTCCAAAACACGATACGAACTTGTTCCAATCATAAAAACACCATCCTAAACATCAAAATCACCAATTACACACGGATTCAAGCCTAAGTTTCTTCAAAACTTTCAAAACCAACATTCGATCCAAAACCCAACCAAACGACGTCCAAATGACCTGAAAATTTGCGGACATATCGAAATTCACATAATGAAGCTACAGAAATTGTCGGAATTCCATTCCGACCCCGGATCGAAATCTCACCTATCGTTCGGATTCGCCAAAATTTCAACCTTCGGCATTTCAAGCCTAATTGAGCTACGGACCTCCAAAATACATTCCGAACGCGCTCCCAACCCCGAAATCTCCCAACGGAGCTAATGGAACCATCGGATTTCCGTTCTGAGATCGTCTTAACATTGTTCCAGCTACGGACCATTTTCTAGCTTTAAAGCTCTCATTTAGGGACTAAGTGTCCCAAAATGCTCCAAATTTCAGAACCGACTCTCCCGGCAAACCACAATAGCAGAAATGAAATTAGGGGAACAGTTAAATTGGGGATTGGGGCGTAATTTTCTAAAACGACCGGTCGGGTCGTTACACCTTTTCCTTTTCCTTTCCTTTTCCCTTTTTTTTAAATTTCTTCTCTAATTCCGGTGGATATTCATTCACCGACGACTTTGTCTAACGGTTTTATTTTATTTTTTTCTCTTCACACACAAATTAAACTCTCAAAAATATCTATTCTTAAGCAAAGCAAAATACACTCAGATTTGGGGGGGGGGGGATTTATCATCGAAAAACCTTCCCACGCCGGAAAAAAATAATGTATTAAAATTTTAACTTAAATTTTTGTTCTCTACTTATATTCATTTTTATTTCTTTTGCTCTTCCTCCCACACATAAATTAAACATTCAAAAATTATATGTATATATATATATATATATATATATATATATATATATATATATATATATATATAACAAAATACACTTAGTTCGGGATAAAGATCTGTCGTTGGAAAAAAAAGTGCCGGAAAAAATGGTGTTTGTAAAATTCCGACGACCACCATTTTATGTCGTCGGTGACCAAAACAACAAAAAAGAGAATGAAATAACCAAAAAATGAGAATAATAAGAAATAAGAAAAAGGATAAGAAAAAGAAGAAAGAATAAAAAAATACTAAAAATACATGGTGGGGCGCGTGTAGCTCACCACTTGCCAAAAATTTGGTTGTGAGCATTAAAGGGTGCAAACAATTACACTTAGAATAAGTTTAGGGGGTAATATGATTCACGCAAAGAAAAAGTGTGTAGTTGAGATTTCGAGTATAGGCCAGGGGGTAATTGTGCATTTTCTCTATTTATAACTTTGGGCCTTGATTTTGAGATTAATTTAGATGAAAATAAGTCAAACAAGGGATTTTTTCATTCTTATATACTATTTGAAACTTTATTACGCTTAATGTTCATGTTTAGCTTGTGAGCACGTGATTTTTGCCATACATGAAAATAAATCCTAAAAATAGACCAAAATAATTTTAATTGATTTTTAGGTGTTTTTCTTTAGTTGCATTTCATTCATTTTTAATATTTTTTAAAATCATAGAAAAACCATAAAAAAAGGTGTCACATTTTAATGTTAGGCCACCTAGGTTTAATTTACATTTAGAAATTAATTACGTTGAGTTAATTATGATATTAATCAAAAATACAAAAAATGATTATTTTTACATAGTCAAATAATTAGCTTAATTTTATAATTTTAATTAATTTAGGAATTTAGTTTAGCTTTTTAATTAATTAAAAAAAGAAAAGAACAACAAAAAGAAGAGGGAAATGAAAAGACTTGATTTTAAATTGAGAGAATATCATTACTAGCCCTTCGCTGAATACTTATATCAGCTGATAGCCACAAAATAACTACTTACAAGTAATAGCCTCAAAAAATAATAGTAATTGAAAAAGCTGCAACTTATACGATTCAACGGAAACGAAAAGGAAAGACGGAGAAAATGATTTTCTATCCTAAATTCACTGTTTCAGCATGAGATCTTCAACCTCCAAACACTATAAAAGCCGCCCAATTATTCATTTTCTGAAAAATATTCTAGGGTTTATGAAGTTTAAACCCAGAGAAGAGCTCCCAAAAATTTACGCTGAAATTCAAAGTTTTTGCACAATTGTTGCCTACAATCAGCTTCATACAGTTGAGATTTCGTTCTTAAATTGTGAAATTTATACAAAATTGACAAAATCAACAAAATCAACAAATAGATGTCATTATACAATATAAATTGGTATTATACAAAATAGGTTGTCACTATACAACAAATATATAAAATAGATGTAACTATACAAAATATATACAAAATAGATGTAACTATACAAAAAATATACAAAATAGATTGTCATTATACAAAAAATATACAAAATAGATGTTACTATACAAAATATATACAAAACGACTGTCACTATATAAAAATACATGATACACTCCAAAATATTAGAAAATACACATTATACATAATTTTTATACATTTTTAGACATATTATACATTCACGATACAAGTTATGTTTGGGATACACAAATATATACACTTTAGATACACAAGCGCAGTTGAGATAGGCTCAATGTACACCAATGATACACTATCGAACTTAGGATACAATATTTATACATTGCAAAAAAAAAATTCTCCATTGCACTAGGTAGGGGTCGAATAGTTGAGATTTCGTTCTTAAATTGTGAAATTTATACAAAATCTACAAAATCAACAAAATCAACAAATAGATGTCATTATACAATATAAATTGGTATTATACAAAATAGATCAACCACATCTTCAAAATAAATCGCCACTCCATTCTTCAGGCGGGCTCCCCGACTTCAACTACAACTTTAAAATAAATCGCCACTCCATTCTTCGAGCGGGCTCCCCGACTTCAACTACCTCTTCAAAAATAAATCGCCACTCCATTCTTCGAGCGGGCTCCCCGACTTCAACTACAACTTTAAAATAAATCGCCAATCCATTCTTCAGGCGGGCTCCCCGACTTCAACTACATCTTCAAAACTAAATCGCCACTCCATTCTTCGAGCGGGCCCCCGACTTCAACTACATCTTCAAAACTAAATCGCCACTCCATTCTTCGGGCGGGCCCCCGACTTCAACTACAACTTCAAAAAATAAAATCGCCACTCCATTCTTCAGAGCGGGCTCCCCGACTTCAACTACATCTTCAAAACTAAATCGCCACTCCATTCTTCAGGCGGGCCCCCGACTTCAACTACATCTTCAAAACTAAATCGCCACTCCATTCTTCGAGCGGGCTCCCCTGACTTTAACTACAACTTCAAAAAATAAAATCGCCACTCCATTCTTCGGAGGGCTCCCTGACTTCAACTACATCTTCAAAACTAAATCGCCACTCCATTCTTCAAGCGGGCCCCCTGACTTCAACTACAACTTCAAAATAAATCGCCACTCCATTCTTCAGGCGGGCTTCCTGACTGCAACTACATCTTCAAAACTAAATCGCCACTCTATTCTTCAGGCGGGCCCCCTGTCTTCAACTACAACTTCAAAATAAAATTGCCACTCCATTCTTCAGGCGGGCTCCCTGACTTCAACTACACCTTCAAAATAAATCGCCACTCCATTCTCCAGGCGGGCTCCCTGACTTCAACTATAACTTCAAAATAAATCGCCACTCCATTCTTCAGGCGGGCTCCCCGACTTCAACTATAACTTCAAAACTAAATCGCCACTCCATTCTTCAGAGGCGGGCTCCCTGACTTCAACTACACCTTCAAAATATATCGCCACTCCATTCTCCAGGCGGGCTCCCTGACTTCAACTACAGCTTTAAAATAAATCGCCACTCCATTCTTCAGGCGGGCTCCCTGACTTCAACTATAACTTCAAAACTAAATCGCCACTCCATTCTTCAGGCGGGCTCCCTGACTTCAACTACAGCTCACTAATTTCATCCTATCCTTATCGCCTTCCTTTGCTTTTTTGTACCATTTTTCTTCTTCCTGCATCGCCCCTTGGGCCACCTTTTCTTCTGAATTACCTTGTCTTGGAATTGCTTTCCCCCTGGGTCGTGTTACTTTTCCTTTGGCTGCCGGAGATATCCTCGGAACCGTTTACTCACCTACTGGGGATGATACTGCTGGGGAAATCTTGAAGTTAGCGTTTCATTTTCCCGACAACCGCCGGGGATGATACCAGGCTCAAAGATCGCCCCTTCGTGTTGCCTTTCTCAAAACTATTCTGCTCGGAAACTTGTATTTCCCGAAATCTCGGTATCCTTACCCCCTGGGAATTTGCTTTCAAGAAAATTTTCGCAATGGGAGAAAATTTTCTGCCCCAGTTTGATGACCTTCTACGTGGCATGCTTTTCCGCCGACGAACCCTCCTTTCCTGCTTTAAATCAAAGAAAAATTGTTAGTTTCAAAACGCAGCGAGTGGTCATGCCACTCTTGTTGGGGTAATTTTCCTTTTCTCTTTCAGCTGCTTGGCCTCCCTCGAACTTTTTAGGACGACGTTGCTGGGGATGGTGCTTTTTCCACGGATAGTCTCTCATCTCTCCCCTTTGTTCCAACCTTCAGTTTGATCCGACCCTTTTAGTCGATGATCTGTTGTTGGAAATCATCTTTCGGATGTGTAATATGTGTCCATTGTACTCCATAATTCCTGTGAACCTTTCAATCAACCTGGCATTCCAAACTTCATATCGGAACGCCTTTTGCCTTATTGCCTCGTTCCACGCCTATTCATTTTCATTTTACCCTTTGGGAGACTTGGTAGTAAGCTTTGAAAAATTGATTTTCGAAAACTAAAGAAAAGAAAAAGAATGTTGACCGCAAATGACAAAAGAAAGGGAAAACTTTTCTGAACTCAAAAATAGGAAAAACTTATCCGAATGTGTGACTGATCCAATGGTTATGCCGCGCCTTTGAGATTAAACTACCCAGTCTATTCATGTCAATCACTTTTTGATGGCCGCGTTCTGCTAGAGGTAAACGGATGTCCAAACCTTGTCTCATGCGGACATCTTGTAACCATCTCGTCCTGTCACCTCACAGTGCCCTTCAAAGGGTTTTCACTAATGAGATTCTCTCGTTTCTCTCTATCTCCCGTCGCCTTAAGGTGCCCGTAAAGGTTTTCACCGTAAGACTCTCTCATTTTACTCCTCTCAACTTCCTTCGCCTTAAGGTGCCCGCGAGGGTTTTCACCGTTAAGACTCTCTCATTTTCGCTTTCTTTCCTTGCGGTGGGCTGGGGTATTATCCATAGAACTTCCTCTAAAGGGGCCATCCCTTTTCAGCTTGTAAGTCCTAAATTCAGTCGAGGATTGAAATGTCACTCGTAGTTTCACTCGCATGACTTGGCATTTCTCAAATACTGATCGAGAGGTCTTTTTGCTTCTTAATGTGGTTTCTGCGCGGGAGGCTAAAGAAAAAGGGGTTTAACCTCAACGGTTAGCTCATTACAACTTTCGGAATCCACACTATCTTTCAAACGAAACAATGACTTCTGCCCCAGTTTTGTTGCTTGGGGGATCTTTGATTTTTATTTTATTATGACCGAGCCGTGTGGCGCCTACGTATCCTTCTTGAGGAATCAGGTCGAACGTAGTTCACTTTTCTTGTGTTTTTTTTCCTTGTTTCTTTTCTATTTTGTTATACATCTTCCTTGAGGATTCCAAAAGAGGGTATATGAAAGAATAATTAAGGCTCAAAGGGGAAAACAAGGGTTAAAGTGTTTGGGTAGTAGAAAAAATTGCCTCTGTCATTTCATTCTCCGAAAAATGCCAAATACACACAAACGAAGCCAAACGTTGACAAATACATTAAAGAATTACACGTAATATCTCTTGACTGCGTCGGAATTGATAGCCATATCGGTGCACCTTCCTTCAATATCAGTTAGACATAGAGCGCCGTTGGATAATACTCTAGTCACAACCAATGGTCCCTACCAATTTGGAGCGAACTTGCCTTTCGCTTCGGCCTGATGTGGTAGAACTCTCTTCAGCACATGTTGTCCCACTTCAAATTTCCTGGGACATACCTTCTTGTTATATGCTCGTGCCATTCTCTTTTGATACAATTGGTCGTGACATACTGCTGTCAATCTCTTTTCATCGATCAAGCTCAATTGCTCCAATCGGGTTTTGACCCACTCATCGTCATCAATCTCAGCTTCAGCGACAATTCGGAGGGATGGGATTTCAACTTCTGCTGGTATTACTGCTTCGGTCCCGTACACCAACAAGTAAGGAGTTGCACCTACCGAAGTCCGGACGGTAGTGCGATAACCCAACAGTGCGAATGGTAACTTTTCATGCCATTGCCTAGACCCTTCTACCATCTTCCTCAATATCTTCTTTATATTCTTGTTTGCCGCCTCAACCGCACCATTTGCTTTGGGACGATATGGTGTGGAATTTCGGTGTGTAATCTTGAACTGTTGACATACCTCCTTCATCAATCCGCTGTTAAGATTTGCACCGTTATCTGTGATGATTATCTTTGGAATTCCAAACCTACAGATGATGTGGGAATGTACGAAGTCTACCACCGCCTTCTTGGTTACCGATTTGAAGGTTTTGGCCTCCACCCACTTGGTAAAATAGTCGATCGTTACCAGAATGAACCTATGACCATTGGAAGCTGCAGGTTCTATAGGTCCGATAACATCCATACCCCACGCAACAAACGGCCATGGTGCCGACATTGTATGCAATTCGGTCGGTGGAGAATGAATCAAATCTCCGTGTATCTGACACCGATGGCATCTTCGCACGAAACTTATACAATCACGCTCCATAGTGAGCCAGTAATATCCTGCTCGAAGAATCTTCTTTGCCAATACATACCCGCTCATGTGTGGTCCACAAACTCCGGAATGTATATCTGTCATTACTGTTGTGGCTTGACTTGCATCTATACATCTTAACAATCCCAAATCTGGGGTTCTTTTGTACAGTACCCCTCCACTAAGGAAGAATCCGTTCGCCAACCGCCGAATAGCCCTCTTTTGATCTCCGGTTGCCTGCTCTGGGTATATTCCTAACCTGAGGTACTCTTTAACATCATGAAACCATGGCTCACCATCCATCTCTTCTTCTATCATATTACAATAAGCATGTTGATTCCGGACCTGGATATGTAACAGATCGACACGAACCTTGTCCGGGTGATATAGCATCGACGCTAAAGTAGCTAAAGCGTCGGCAACCTCATTATGCATCCTTGGGATGTGCCTGAATTCTACCGATCGAAAGCGTTTGGTCAAATCATGCAAACACTGACGATATGGGATAAGCTTTAAATCTCTGGTTTCCCATTCTCCCTGAATCTGATGTACCAGGAGGTCCGAGTCCCCCAAGACCAAGACGTCCTGTACATCCATGTCCACCGCTAATCGCAACCCCAAGATACATGCCTCGTACTCAGCCATATTATTGGTACAATAAAAACGCAGTTGAGCAGTAACAGGATAATGATGTCCTGTTTCAGAGATAAGTACAGCCCCTACTCCGACTCCTTTTGCGTTCGCCGCTCCGTCGAAGAAAAGCTTCCAACTCGGCTCCTCGGTTAGTTCCAACCCATCAATCTGCAGTACTTCTTCGTCTGGAAAATACGTCCTCAAAGGTTCGTATCCGTCATCAACAGGATTCTCAGCTAAGTGATCGGCTAGGGCTTGAGCTTTCATAGCCGTCCTTGTCACATATATGATGTCGAACTCCGTAAGTAATATTTGCCATTTTGCTAACCTCCCTGTAGGCATAGGTTTCTGGAAAATATACTTCAACGGATCCAAACGCGAAATGAGGTAAGTGGTGTAAGAAGACAAATAATGTTTTAGCTTTTGGGCTACCCAAGTCAAAGCGCAACATGTCTTTTCCGGATGAGTGTACTTGACCTCGTGGACCGTGAATTTCTTACTGAGGTAGTAAATGGCCCGTTCCTTCCTGCCAGTAAGATCATGCTTCCCCAGTACGCAGCCGAACGAATTCTCCAAAACCGTCAGATAAAGAATCAGGGGTCTACCCGGTTCAGGCGGAACTAGTACGGGTGGGTTTGACAGATACCCTTTGATTTGGTCAAACGCTTTCTGACATTCTGTCGTCCATTCTATCGCAGCGTCTTTCTTCAACAGACGAAATATGGGTTCACAGGTTGCTGTAAGCTGAGCAATAAACCTACTGATGTAATTCAGCCTTCCCAACAGACTCATTACCTCTGTTTTATTCTTCGGCGGGGGTAGCTCCTGAATGGACTTGATTTTGGATGGATCCAACTCAATGCCCCTTCGGCTGACGATGAATCCTAGCAACTTTCCTGATGGAACTCCGAATGCACACTTGGCCGGATTGAGCTTGATGTCATATCTTCGAAGTCTTTGAAAGAACTTCCTGAGGTCGGCAACGTGGTCTTCTCGACGTCTAGATTTTATGATCACATCATCCACGTACACTTCAATCTCCTTGTGTATCATGTCATGGAATACCGTAGTCATCGCCCTCATGTATGTTGCCCCTGCGTTCTTCAAACCGAATGGCATCACCCGGTAGAAATAAGTCCCCCACGGTGTGATAAAAGCCGTCTTTTCCGTGTCCTCTTCATCCATCAAGATCTGATGATATCCCGCGTAGCAGTCCACAAAGGACCCGATTTCACGTCCGGCGCAATTATCAATCGGGATATGGATATTGGGAAGTGGGAAATTATCCTTAGGACTCGCCTTGTTGAGATTGCGGTAGTCTACGCATACTCTGATCTTTCCGTCTTTCTTTGGCACCGGTACTACGTTAGCCAACCATTCGGGGTATCGAGTGACGCGAATGACTTTCGCCTGCAACTGCTTGGTTACTTCCTCTTTGATCTTTACACTCATCTCCGTCTTGAATTTCCGTAGTTTTTGCTTGACGGGAGGATACGCCGGATCAGTGGGTAATTTATGAACCACTAGATCAGTGCTGAGTCCTGGCATGTCGTCGTATGACCATGAGAAAATGTCTTTAAACTCCATAAATGTTTTGATCAACTCTTCTCTCAGGTTGGGTTCAATATGGACACTTATTCTGGTTTCTTTGACGTCATCCGCGTTCCCCAGATTAACGGCCTCAGTATCATTTAAATTTGGTTTGGGTTTTTCCTCGAAGTGACTTAATTCTTCACCAATTTCTTCTACGGCTTCATCATCGCCGTATTCCGATTCCTTCTCGTCACTTCTTATTTCATGCGTTATTATTTCCAAACCCGATTGATTTTCTTGACTGGGTTGATTAATCTTTAAGCACGCCATATCATTAAGATCAGTTGAAAGAAGGCTATTCAGAAAAAGTAGAAAAAAGAAGGAAAATAAACAAAATTAGACGCGAAGGGAACAAAATTTCATTAATGGGAACAGTACAAGGAAAACAAACTTGCAAACTCAAATCGAAATGAACTAAAACAAACGGATTTTACTCCGGGGACAACCCCCAACACAAAATTTCGAAAGAACACAATCCAAAACAAACTACCAAGACTCCTTCCGGACAGGGAGAGGAGTAGCCTTCCAATTATTCAATTTTGCTTTCGATCCCACAAACTGTATCTCGGCATGGCTGGATCCTTCACCATCCTCGAGCATGCATACATCTGCGAATAGGTCCTCGAACTTTCTTAAGAACTCTTCGCCTGGCCTAACCATAGGAATAGGAACCTTTGTCGCCGGATGTCCTTTTACTCCAGACCTGACAAAAGATTGGGAAAGGCGTGGAACAGGCTTCGGGAGCACCCATGTCTTTTGCTTATTCCTCTTGGCTCGCTGGATGTCCTCTGATGTTGGCTTGAATCCCAAACCGAAGGTTCCCACATTTTCGACCATAGATACCGGTTGTATGATTCCTTGCAGAGATGCACCTAGACCCTTGCCGGGTATGAAACCGTGTCTCAACATTTCATGAGCCACCATGACATCTGCAGTAATTATTCTATCATTGGGAATGCATTCCCCTTCCGGAACTCAGTTGGCGGATACCGCATCGCAGATCTGGTATACCCATGGCCCAACATCTTCTTCTGTCTCAACAAAGGGGACGATGGTGCCCGGTTGTAGATCATTCTCTCCATGGACGACGATCTCCCGTTGGTCCCACTCAAACTTGACGAGTTGGTGTAGGCTGGATGGAACTGCTCTTGCGGCATGGATCCACGGTCGCCCTATCAGAAGGTTATATGACACCACCATGTCCAGCACCTGGAATTCCATGGTGAACTCCACTGGCCCAATTGTCAAGATTAACACTATGTCCCCAACCGACGCCTTGCCCCCTCCATCAAACCCTCGAACACATATGACGTTCTTGCGTATCCTGCCGATGTCCACTTTCAACTTGTCCAGCGTAGAGAGAGGACAAATGTTAGCATTGGACCCATTATCGACAAGGACTTTGGTAACCACCGACTCCTCACACTTTACCGTAAGATATAAAGCCTTGTTGTGCTCGGTGCCTTCCTCGAGCAATTCATCATCGGTGAAGGTGATCCGATTCGCTTCGAAGATCCTATTGGTGATCTTCTCCAAATGACTTACCGAGATTTTATCAGGTACGTGGGCCTCATTCAGAACTTTCATCAAAGCTTGCCGGTGTTCTTCAGAATGTATCAGCAAGGATAGCAATGAGATTTGCGCAGGAGTCTTCTTTAGCTGTTCTAGGACGGAATAATCATGTAGCTTCATCTTTTTCAGGAATTCTTCTGCCTCTTCGTCAATTACCGGCTTCTTCTGTGTTGCCGGAGTGATCTTCCTCAATTCCGCAAGGGCAAAACATCTCCCCGAGCGGGTCAAACCTTGCGCTTCGCAAACTTCCTCTTTCACTTCCTTTCCTTTGTAGGTTGTTGTAATCCGAGCATAATTCCATGGAATAGCCCGGCTATCAGTTATTGGCAACTGTATTGCTGGCTCGATGATGAAAGGATCCATTCGAACGCCTGCTACCGTCAAGACGGGCTTGGTTGCTGCCCCTGGTACAACTATTTTTGCTTCCCCCGGCCTCACCGGTACTTCGTTCACACTTCCCTTTTCTGCTTCCAACCCCCTTTGTACGTCCTTCTTGTAAATGGATGACTCATCAAGGCTCGGACCCTTTCTCATTCCTACCCCGCTAGACTTGATCATCATTACGGTCTGGGAGGTTTTCTCCTTTCCTTCTTCTACCCGTACCAACTCGATCATGTTGGTCTCATGATGAGCTGGAAGTGGATTTTGGTTGATGTTGGGCTCTGTTGGAGTCTGGACCTCAATCCTGCGAGTGTCGATGAGTTCCCGAATGGCTGTTTTCAACCTCCAACACTTTTCCGTGTCGTGTCCCGGACATCCTGAGCAGTATGCACAATTTACTGAATGGTCCAGATTCTTTGGAAGAGGGTTTGGTAGCTTAGCTTCAACCGGATTTAGCAACCCTACTTGCTTCAACCGGTGGAACAGACTGGTGTAAGACTCTCCCAAGGGAGTGAAAGTCTTTGGCCTTGGCGCCCTGTCGCCCTTGAATGCCTGGATCGGACGAAAACTCGTGCCCGAGGGGTTTCTGTAGGCTCTTGGGGGTGGATAATTGTTTTGCGGGTTTGGTGCATGCCACGGTGCATGGACGGGAGGTGCAGAATAGGATTGTGCGTGATGGACAGTAAAATGGGGATCAGGTGCTGGATAGTAATGTTTCGGGTGGTTATATGGATTGTGGAAGTAATTTTGGTGGTGAGGCTGGGGCGGGCTATATTGGGGTGCGGGGCCTCTGTTTCTGAACCATGTCCCGGACTCGACTGCCGCGACTTCCTCTTTCCTCTTTTTCTCGAGTACTCCTTCAGTACCACTTTGGATAGCCTGAGTGATGGCTTTCAATGCTGAGTAGCTCATGATCTTGTTGGCTTTCAAACCTTCCTCGATCATAGCCCCCATTTTTATCACCTCAGTGAATGATTTGCCCACGGACGTCACCAGATGTCCGAAGTAGGTTGGCTCTAGTGTCTGCAAGAAATAATCCACCATCTCGCTCTCTCTCATAGGCGGGTCTACCCTTGCTGCCTGTTCCCTCCAGCGGAAACCGAATTCTCTGAAACTTTCAGCGGGTTTCTTCTCTAATTTTAGCAATGATAA
This sequence comes from Nicotiana noctiflora, assembly GCA_032618575.1. Lineage (NCBI taxonomy): Eukaryota > Viridiplantae > Streptophyta > Magnoliopsida > Solanales > Solanaceae > Nicotiana > Nicotiana noctiflora. The sequence continues at coordinate 516,869 of JASVEL010002326.1, read as the reverse complement.
GCGGTCGGGGATTATTTCAAGATTGTACCGGAACTGGCCGATAAAAGCTTGAGCCAAATCATCCCACGTAAACCATCTGCTGGGGTCCTGTCTAGTGTACCACTCCAGCACAGATCCTCCCAGACTCTGACCGAAGTAAGCTATCAGAATCTCGTCCCGTCCTCCGGCTCCTCGCATTTTACTACAAAACCCTCGGAGGTGGGCTACGGGATCACCATGCCCCTCGTATAGGTCAAACTTGGGCATTTTGAACCCGGTCGGCAACTGGACATCTGGGAATGGACACAGATCCTTGTAAGCGACACTGACCTGGTTGCCCAAACCGTGCATGTTCCTGAAAGACTGCTCCAGGCTTTTAACTTTTCTAATAACTTCCTCATGTTCCGAACTTTGGAAGTGCTTTTCCGGTTCTGCCGGATTATCCCGGTGAGGGGTGTGTGATTGCGGTTCAGGAGCCCTAAAAGTAGGCTCTGGAGGATAGTAAGAGTTGTCATGGATCTGAACATGCGGCTCGTCGGACGGCCTTTGTAGAGTAGCAGGTGGAGGTGCCACAAAAACAGGGGTGATTGGAGGAGGATTTGGTTTGGCTGGTGGAGTGTGGGTGGCATAAGGGTTTTCCCCCTGAAAGTATGGATAGATCGGGGCGCTTGTCGAAGGATCGATGGGTGGATGTTCTGGAGCTGAGGCGAGAGTAGGGAGGTTTGGTGAGGATTGTCCCCTAGCCCAGGCTAGGTGCATCTCTGTTATCTGATGTCTCAACCGTTCTACCTCCTCTTTCATGATTTGCATCTCTGATTTCTCTTCCTCGAACTTTTACCGGAACTAGACATGCTTGCTGTAATTGGCCCTTTAGATCTAGTACGGTAATGGTGGCTGGCCAGTATATTCTATCAAACCAACTGCTAAACTTTTCTAGAAATGCAAGAAACTTGTTAGTTTACCGAGTTTAACAGATATGTTATAGCACGTTGGATGTAATGCACCTAACCAAATAACCCTTTCTACATGTACATGCGTCATTCCAGCTTTTCTCTTTTTCTCTTTTTCTTCTTTTTCTTTTCTCTTTTTCAACTATCCTTGAAAGCCTTATTGTTATTAACCTTCGTATCTTTTCCTTTTTAGTGGTGGTCGAATCTTATGTGGATTGCCTACGTATCACGTCCCCGCGTGAATCAGACCGAGCGTAGTTCTGGTAACAAGATTGTGGCAAAATTCAGTGACTTTTATACCAAATAAAACCTTAAAGTTACAAAATCTGTCTTACAATAATCGAAAAATAAAGAAAGTGCTTGACTCGAAAAAGTAAAAATAAAAATGCCAACTAGCTTGACCCAATATTTCAAAATACACTTTAATCAAAAATCTAATGCTCTAAAATTCCTGGGGGCCCGCGAGGCATCATTCGGCCTTGCCGCGGGCCTTGGTGTGAGGTCCTTGTGCAGTCCCCTTAACTCTCTCATGATCTGATGAACATAACCCATAACTGAAGCAAAAAGGTCGGTGTGGGGCATTTGTTCACAAGCTAAGCACTTCATGGTGACATAATGCCCGATTTCCCCAATTATGTCTTTGATCATGTCTCTTTCTCTGAGTAGCTGTTCTATCTGCTGGTTTTTCGCCCCCAATCTTCGAGCATTGTTAGTGACTTGGTCTAGGAGCCTTTCCACTTGTTCTTGCAGTCGGGCCATCAAATTGCGGCAACGGTCGAGGTCTGCTCTGGCATCTCGGGCTTGCTTGAAAACCCGCTCCCTGAGGATAACATTTGCTTCCCTTAGACTAGTGATGATCTCAGTGTAGTCTTATTCCACCCGCTGTAGGTGAAGTGCATGTTGATGTGCCTCCTTTCTCCAGCTAGCACGGATCCTCATTGTTTGGGCCTTCGACTCTTCCAATTCTCTTTGGACATCGGTAACTTGGCTTCTCAAACCCTTTATCAATTTTTCGTCTGCCCGACTCCTCTACTGTCTGTCAGTATCCCTTTTCATTTGCTGGATTTGAGCTCTCAAGAAGTCATTTTCTTGTGCCAACTTCTTTTTGGCTCCTTCGTCGGCGGCAGCTTGCATGTTCTTCTCGAATTGAAGGTCCCGGACCTGTTGTTCTATCCTACCAATCTTCGTCCTGTACCCCTCCTCCTTTGCTAGCCAATTCCATTGCTCCTGTGAATCTTCCGTGAACTGTTGGACATGGGCTCTTTTAGAACATTTCCGACGAATCTGAAATCTTTTCCCGAACCACACATTGTACTTTGGGTCCACCTCACCCTTAGCTAGTTCCCGGACCATGGTTTTAGGCTCAAGGAATCTACATTCATGCCACAGCTTTCTAATCTTCTCTTCGGGGAATACGACTCCTGGGCTCAACTCAATGGCGTGCTTTCTCAGGTCTTGATCGGTAGGAATAACCTGAAACCTTCCCAGTTGATGTAATACATGATGAGGAACATATGGTTGGACACTGCAGATCCCCATCAGAAGGATATAGCACTCCTCGGCTGCCATATATATTACTTCAGTATCGGGTAACCACCCGAACGGCCATTCAACCTGATCGGCTTCTATTGAGCTTAGTCATGCAAGCCATGCCTCGACGCCTTCAGGGAATACAACACCTATCATCCGTTATTCAAAACCCCTGATACAGTTTTTCCCAATCAACCCATGGTTCATGTATTGTGTCCGGTGATGGAGGTGTTCTTGCATCCACAATTGGAGTAACAGATTGCATCCTTGGAAGAAATTGCCCCCTTCTCGGCATACGGTCAAGGCTCGATAGATTTCGGACAAAACCAAAGGGACCACCGTGCTGGTAGCCTTTTTGATTGCAACGTCAGCTATTCTAACTAGACTTATCTCTATTTTCTTATCTTCGCGTGGACAAATCACAATCCCCAAGAATGTCGTTATGAATGCTAGAATTCGTCTGGCCTCCCACTTGGTTCTATTCCCTGCGTGAGTTAGACCAAGGTTTGACTCTTCAAAACCCCGAGGAGTGTCGTATCGTTGGTATAAGAATTGGAGATTGCAACATCCTTCCAGCAAATCATCATTGTTCACCTTCCGACTAATGCTTAGCAAATCCAGAAACCCATGTGGAGATACCGGTCTTGGTGAGAGCAGGTATTGCCCTCTTAATTTCCCATTTAGTCCTGCATAGCCCGCAATCTCCTCTAACGTGGGTGTCAGTTCAAAGTCGACAAAACGGAACACATTGCGGGTCGGATCCCAAAAAGATATCAGTGCCTCGATGATGTCTTTCCTTGGCTTGATATTCAACAGATTAACCAAACCTCCCAAAATTCTCTCCGATATCTTTTTGCTACTGTCTTCCAAATCGTTCCACCACATATGTAGCTGCTGAGGGACCTCGCTAAAGATTGAAAATGACTTATTCTGATTCGTGCTCATCCTGCACATTTATTAAAGTGATTTAAATAAGAAAAACAACTTCGTTTTGCTAAATAATAATTAAAAAAAATCAGTTTTCAATCACGGCCTTTCAACGTCTTGGGGACGAAGGTTTTTAAGGCTGTGGGGGTAAATTGATCGAAATCAAAATTGACCCAAAGGTGGCCGTTTATATGAAATCAACCTTCCGGCGTCCCTTTCGGGAACATTCGGCTATTTTTGAAAACAGCGTCACCGACTTATTTAGTACAAAAAGTTAGTTTTGATATTTTTGCTATTTTTCAAAAGGTGAAGTTGGACCCGATAAAGGCTGCCTACGTATCTCACATCCAATGAGAATCAAACCCACGTAGTTCGGTTTTAATGAAACAAACTACATTCATAAAAAAAAAGGACAATGGCTATTTTTTTTTAATTTTTTTTAATTTTTTTTAATTTTCCTTATCTAAAGCCGGTCAGCATGCAAGTCTATAACAGATAAATGCGTAAGACAAACAGGATGCAGCAGGATAGTCTTTTCATTTCGGGTCACCTGTCCTAGACGGACCCAACCCCTGTGTTGAGTCCCCTAAGCCAAATGCAACATGATGCAAATAAACGTTCATACTAGGGATCCGGCATGAAGCTTTGTTATTCTACGTTCAAAAAAACCTGGGTTTATTGTTCTAGACCTGGCTTACCAGAGCGGACAGCTCGAGCCGAGGAGGAGGCAGCAACCCGGGAATATAGAAGCTTTACCGGTTTTGCAACTTATCCAAACCTCGTTCTAAAGTGGGAATTAGACACTATACAGGAAAAGAAGTCACACGAAGTGCACCCTTCTTCATGATTTAGAAGACTCGGAGAGGAGATTGGTTTCGGCACAATTTATATGTACAGCTCACAAAATATCAAAGCAGTAAAAACAATATTTAGCACATTAATACAAACATGTAATAAAATCAGATAATAAATAAGCCAAATACAACAATTATTCCGAGCTCGAATTCTAAAAAAAAAACAGTCCCCGGTGGAGTCGCCAGAGCTGTCACACCTCTTTTTTACGCTGACCCGCGTGGGCGCAGGATATAAAAGAGAGTTTTTCCAATTAAAGGACAACCAAAACGGGTTTCATTTATTGAGAGATTCGGAGTCACCACTTGGGAGATTTATGGTGTCCCAAGTCACCGGTTTGAAACCCGAATTGAGGAAATGTTTGACTCTATTTAATGGTCGGCGAACCAGAAATCCGGATAAGGAATTCTGTTAACCCGGGAGAAGGTGTTAGGCATTCCCGAATTCCGTGGTTCTAGCACGGTCGCTCAACTGTCATATTCGGCTTATTTATCTGATTTTTTACAGTTATATACTTAAAGCAAATTAATATCCCATTACCGCTTTTATTATTATTATGATTTGCGAAAAGAATGTTGCCTAAAAATATGTTTCGAATCACGTCACATGAAATGCACCCGGATTCTCGACACATTCTTATTCAACATTTTGGGATTTGGATTTGGGTCGCATGAAATGCACACCCGTACTTAAGAAGGTAAAATTATTAAAATACGCGCCTAGAGCGATTACTTATTTACACTTTTGATAAGGCCATGATATTTGCTAAGAAACAGCACATCTCGAAATCTAAGCACTTTATATATACACTTATGAGGGCCCTGCGATTTGTGTAACTCTTAGGCGAGGCACACCTCTAATTCAAATTTAAAGCGAACTACATCCCGCTATATTTATTTAGGAGTTGATTCCAAATTATTTAAAACATGTTACGAGCCACACCACATGAAATGCGCCTGTGGTTCCTGACACGCTTTATTTAATCTTGTTCAAAATTGGAGTCGGGTCACATGAAATGCACCCCCGATTCCTTTAATCTAATTACGTCGTTCAGTTGAGTAATAACTCACCAATTCCTACAATGTGACAGAATCCTACTCAACTATAATCAATTCGAGCAAACATACGATTAGTTAACTAAATGAGTAGATTCGAGTCTATGGTGGACAATTATATGGAAAGAACTTACTTTGAATTCAAATAATCCTCAAAGAGCCACTGTCATATATTTTTTGCAAGTTCAAGATATCATTCCTCACGGGTGTTCAAATCACCTTAAACTTTCTGCTTAAACAAATGGCTAATCTCAATTTTAACATAAGATCTAGTATTAACAGATTTGGAAATTACACACCATGAATAGAGAAGATTAAACAGAGATACATCAGGAATAATTCAGGTTTATGTACATATCCAATGATAGTGTGTCTTTGATCTAGATACATTTTTTCATAACCAAAACCAGTGAGACAAACTTAATTAAATAATAACAAAACATACAAACATAAGAACTTTGGACAACTAGATGTATTCAATAGACTTAAAAGGGAGCTTCAGGCTTCATTCTTTTTCGAACCAAGAAGCTACAATGACAGAGATGTGTACCTGGAATATGGAAGAAGAAAGAAGAGTGAACAGTGAACAAAGGGTGGCAATCAGCAGTATAGCAGTAATCACAGCAACCCAAATAATCGCAGCAAACAGACTCCAAGAAAGGAAATCAATGACAGAAGGCTTGAATACTTCAAAGAAAACCACAGCAAAGAATTCCCAATCAAACAGACCCCTACACTTCTGAAATGCCCCAGAAAACTTGTGCACCCAACTGGTTGAACCCCAAACGACTTCAAAACCACAAACCAAATACCTAAAGTTCTGCTTATTATTAAGGTCCAAGTGTATAACAGAAACACAGAAGACCAGCTCTCTTTTGGTTTTAGAATCAACTCAAAATAGAAACTCCAACTGGAGACTATCCTGTATATATTCTATATACTCTCCTCACTGTATTTCAGACTGCCATGCTTAAAAGGCTCTTGCTCTAATGTCTGCTCCATTTGTCCAGAAAAGAAAAAGAGATCCCACTATTCTGTTCAAACCTTATACTTATAGTTGAAAAACCAATGAAACTTTAAGGTACAATAATCAGAAAACCTACTCTGCCCATCCTCTCCTCTGCCAGCCCCATTATATTCTTTGTGTTAGCCACTAAGTCTTGTTTAAGTGTGGGCTTAAATTAATTTAAATGCTGAGTGCAAAACTTGGTGGAGTGCCCTGCTGTAACAGCAGGTTCCACTAGGTTGTGCAGGGCATTTTAATCCTAAAGTATGCCACCTCTGATTAGTCATCTTACAGCTATATCCAAACAATCCCTAGTAAACACAATCCAACAGTGGTTCCATATGCAATCAATTTCTGCCATAAAAGCTAATAAACAGACTTACGAAGCTAATCGACAATATTCGTATGACTCATATAAACAACAACAATCAATCCTTAACTCAGTGATTCGAAATGCCCAGGCAAAACAAAACATAAAAATGCAGAACTTAGCTACTTGAGTATCGATTACAACCAATTCGCATTTCTATATCTTAATACACTCTGACATACAACAAAAATAAGAATGACCAAATAAAGGCCTTTCGAGGTAGAAGCAGAGAAGCTTAAAATCAATTACAGACGAACAACTAAATCAATACGGCGAACACAACAATAAAACAGAAGAAAAAAATATGAAAAATGAGATACCTCAAGAAGAGGGATCAAAATTGGACGGACTCGGCTCCAAAGGCTTCGAATTTGCACTCCTTTGAAGTAAACGGACTTTAATTGAAGTGTTTTTCAAATGAAAAACACTCCAATTAAGGTCCATTGCCTTCAATTACCGTTGACTCGGCGAAATCCCTAATTTTGGGTTCTAGGGTTCTTGAGGCTCGACTTTAGGGCTTTGACATTTCTGGTAATATTCGAGCAAAACCAAGGCCGGTGGGGGTATGAGGGAGGTGAGGGGAAGCTATGGTGTGATTTTGAGGTGGTTTGGCGTGGGTTCGAGTTTGACTCGAATCTTCAAATGAAGATTCGAAGATTTCCGGAGTGATTCGAGGTAAAAGAAGGATGGATTCGTAATGGGGGAGTCGAGGTGGTCCTACGGTGTTAATCTGGTTGGGTTTGGCCTACCGGAATCGCCGTGAGGCGATTTCCGGCAGGCGGAGCAGGGTGGTGGACGGCGAGGTTTAATTCGTCTCTAAGAGAGACGATGAAGGTAAGGGGGGGTCCGGCTTGGGGGCGGGGTGTGAGATGGACCTTATATATGAATTAAGAGATTAAATCCTGATCGTTGGATCATTTACGATCAACGACCAGGATCTTCTCACTTAAACCAAACGGTGTCGTGTAGTGCCAATTTAAGACCGGACAGGTCTTTGGAGTGAAACGGATCGGGTATCATGAAGTGATTAAGGCCGTTGGATGATGAGAATCCAACGGCCAGGATCAAACCATGGGGCGATTAATGTGATCCATCGGATCAACTCTGATCAACGGCTTGGATCTCTTCATTAAAAGCAGGACGACGTCGTTTGGGGTGCCTGTGAGAGACGGACTGGGAGACGGGTTGGGGCGAAATGTTTGGGCCTGGTTCTGGTCCAAAAACCAAACGGCCCAGTTCCTGATTTCTTTGTATTCTATTTTCATTTTTTCTTCTTGTTCTTTCATTTTTCCTTTTAATTCCTAATTACCAAAATTCCTAAATTACATTGAAAAATTAACTTAAAATACCAATTAACTCATAATAATAAATATCACATATAATTAAGCACCAATTTAGAATAAAATCACACAACTAGACCTTAAATGCTAAACAATGCAAAGTACGTATTTTGTGATTTTTCATTTTTTTTGTAAAACAAACTTAATTACTCCTACTTGGAGTACTAAATCCTAGATGCAAATGTGACATATATATATTTTTTTAATTTTTGTTAATTGAAACAAATAAACACACACACACAAATGCAAACATATATATTTTTTTTTTTTTTTTTTGTTAATTGAAACAAATAAACATGCACACACAAATGCAAACAACAAAAGAAAAATAGCCTAAAAATCTATAAAAATTGCGAATAACACAACAATATTTAATCTTGAATTTTTGGGAGTAGTTCTCATATAGAGCAAAAATCACGTGCTCACAGTGTTGATGCAGGAGGGTAGAGTGATTGCTTATGCTTCTCGTTAGTTGAAGCCTCATGAGAAGAACTACCCTGTTCATTTGGAGTTAGCTGCCATAGTTCATGCCTTGAATATTTGGAGGCACTATTTGTACGGTGTGTCCTATGAGGTGTATACCGACCATCATAGTCTCCAGCATTTGTTCAGACAGAGGGATCTTAGTTTGAGGCAGCGGAGATGGCTTGAGTTTCTCAAGGATTATGACATTACTATTCTATATCATCCGGGGAAAGCCAATGTGGGGCCCGATTCTTTGAGCCAAAAGGCGGTCAGTATGGGAAGCTTGGCGTATATTCTAGTTGAGGAGAGACCATTTGCATATGATATTCAGGTGTTGGCCAACCGGTTAGTGAGGTTAGATATTTCAGAGCCCAGCATGGTGTTGGCTCGTGTTGTTTCTCGGTCTTCTTTATATGATCGTATTCGTGAGTGCCAATATGATGATCCATACTTGCTTGTCCTTAAGGACAGAGTTCAGCATGATGATGCCAGAGATGTCACTATTGATAGTAATGGTGTATTAAGGATGCAGGGCTGGATATGCGTGCTAGAAGTTGATGGCCTTCGTGAGTTGATATTAGAGAAGGCCCATAGCTCGCGGTATTCTATCCACCCAGGTGCCGCGAAGATGTACCAGGACTTGAAACAATATTATTGGTGGAGGAAGATGAAGATGGATATTGTGAGTCATGTAGCACGGTGCCTCAAATGTCAGCAGGTCAAGTATGAGCACCAGAGGCCCGGTGGTGTATTTCAGCGTATTGATATTACTGAGTGGAAGTGGGAAAGGATCACTATGGACTTTGTTAGTGGACTCCGTCAGACAGCGAGGAAGTTTGATTCAGTTTGGGCTATTGTGGATAGGCTGACCAAGTCAGCTCACTTCATTCCTGTGTGTACTACATACTCCTCGAAGCGGTTAGCTGAGATATTCATTCGGGAGATCGTGAGATTGCATGGAGTCCCAGTTTCTATCATATCTGACAGAGGTACTCAGTTTACTTCGCAGTTCTGGAGGACATTTCAGCGTGTGTTGGGCTCACAAGTTGAGTAGAGTACTGCATTTCATCCTCAGACGGACGGACAGTCCGAGCGTACTATTCAGATCTTGGAGGATATGTCGCGAGCTTGTGTTATTGATTTTAGTGGTTCATGGGCTGATTATTTTCCTCTCATAGAGTTTTCCTATAACAACAGCTACCAGTTTAGTATTCAGATGGCACCGTATGAGGCTTTGTATGGGAGACGGTGTAGATCTCCAGGTTGTTGGTTCGAGTCCGGTGAGGCTAGGTTGTTGGGGACAGAGTTAGTCCACGATGCTTTGGACAAGGTGAAGGTGATTCAGGAGAGACTTCGCACAACTCGGTCACGCCAGAAGAGTTATGCGGGCCAGAAGGTTCGGGATGTGTCTTATTCTGTGGATGAGAAGGTCTTACTAAAGGTTTCGCCTATGAAAGGCATCATGAGATTTGGGAAGAAATGAAAGCTCAGTCCGACATTCATTGGTTCTTTTGTGATCCTCAAGAGAATTGGAGAGGTGGCCTATATGCCTGCTTTGCCACCTAGCCTATCGGGTGTTCATCCATTATTTCACATGTCTATGCTCCAGAGATATGTTGGTGACCCATTGCATGTGTTGGATTTCAGTATTATTCAGCTTGATGATGACTTGACTTATGATGTGGAGCCTATAGCTATATTGGGTTGTCCGGTGAGGAAATTGAAGTCCAAGGACAATGCATCAGTGAAGGTTCAGTGGAGAGGTCGGCCCGTGGAAGAGGCCACTTGGGAGATCGAGCAGGAGATGCGAAGCAGATATCCTCACTTATTTAAGTCTCCAGGTATGTTTCTTGACCCGCTCGAGGACGAGCGTTTGCTTAAATAGGGGAGAATGCGATGACCCGGCCCATCATCACGAGAGTTACCACCCCGTTACCCCTTCATTTATGTGTTTCATGTTTCTATATATGTGTTAGAGTTTATCAGTTGAATTGGGAGTGATTCTGGTTGAAAATGAGGCATATAGCCTTTTGAGTGAAGCTTGTTTATGAAAAGTCAACCTGGAGTTGACTATGTGGTTAGAGGGCTCGGAATCGAATTCTGATGATTTGGTTAGTTCCGGGAGGTGATTTGTGACTTAGGGGAGCGATCAGAATTGAATTTGGAGGTCCGGTGTAGAAATATGCATGAATTGGCTAAGTTGGAATTTTGGCGAAATCCGATCGATAGATGAGATTTTGATCTGGGAGATGGAATGGAATTCCGATAGTTGCAGTAGCTTCATTAGGTTATTTTGGATATGTCTGCAAATTTTCAGTTCATTTGGACATCGTTTGGTCGGGTTTTTGAAAAAATGTAGGTTTCAGAAGTTTTAGTTGAATCTTAGGCTTCAACCGGCCTTAATTTGATGATTCGTGTGTTTGAGGATATGTTTTATGATTGGAAAAAGTTCATGTAATGATTTAGAGTGGATTGGTATTTTTGGTTTAGGTCCCGGGGGCCTCGAGATGTTTTTCGAGGGTCTAACAGAAAAAATTTTGATATTTTTGATTGCTGGTATGAGTTGCAGTAGAAGTTCTGCTTCTGCGGATGGGGAAACGTAGAAGCGGCTCCACAAAAGTGAGTATAATCTCGCAGAAGCAAGTTTGAGGTTGGCCGGGAAAAACCGCAGAAGCGGTAAGGATATCGCAGGGGCGGGCTCGCATAAGCGAGCCCTTGGTCGCAAAAGCGAAAGTTGGGTGACTGGGAAGTTGCACAGAAGCGGAAGGTCAACCGCTTAAGCTATCTCGCAGGTGCGAGACCTGAGCCGCAGAAGTGATGGTGGCTGTTAAGTGATAAGTCACAGAAGCGACCAAATTACCGTAGGTGCGGTCTCGCTTAAGCGAGCTAGTGACCGCAGAAGCAAAAATAAGAGCTGAAGTGTTCGAATTTCAGCATGTTATAACACATTGGGGCTTAGAACTAATAGGCGATTTAGGCGATTTTTATGAGGAAATCGAAGGGATTCTTCAGGTAAGCATTCATGGACTCAATTTATGTTATTATATTGTTAAATTATGGAGTTAATACTTGAAAATGGAGGATCAGAGGTGTATTAATGGAGGTTTTTGCTCTAAGCCTGGGTTATTGAAAATCATTGATTTGAATGGGCAAATAGAGTCCTATTTTTGATAAACATTATATGTATGGACTCGTGTTGAGATAAGGATTCTGAAAATGTAACTTTTGTAATTTTTCGAGAAACGGGCCCGAGGGCTGGGTTTTAGCAACTTCGTGGTTTTTGGTGTAATTCGAGTTGATTCGATTGGGTTATGTTCCTTTAGCCTATTGTGATGTGTTTCTATTTGTTTTGATCAGATTTTTCACCCGTGGAGGCCGATTCTCGTGGCAAGGACATTACGGGCTAGTCTTCGAGCCGTGTCGAGGTGAGTAATGGGTGTGGGTGATGACCAACGGGTTCGAAACCCCGGTATATCACTATGTGACGTTGTATTGAGGCGAGACACGTACTCTCCTGTGAGTGCGGGCTCGATTGTGATTGGGGACTATGGCTTAGTCCGACATGGTAATACTATACTGTGCTGTTGGCTATTATTGAGCCGGTAAACCTCCTACTTGGATGGTTGTGGATATCTTTGGGCTGTGAGCTAGTTATTTGGATCCCGCGAGGATCGTTACTATTATTTCTATAATTATAGAATGTTATTCTGATACCAGTCCTGAGCTACTACTGTCCAAAATAGTTTTCCAAATTCTGGTATTTCTGAAACACTATTTTCTACTGTAAATGATAAAAAGAGATTTCAAATGTTATTTCTGTCCCTGTGAGGATTGCATTGCATGTAGCTAGACTGGTAGTGGATCAGGCTGCACGCCATAGCATATCATGATATTGTGCTTGGGCAGTAAGAGCCCCTTCGGAGTCTGAACCCCCATAGTGAGCACGGGTACCCAAATGGATCGGGCTACGCGCCGTAGCGGTCATATTCATTCATTGCATTGCATTTAGATATACTTGTTGTACTGTTAGCTAATATTGCTGATTTTGATACTGATCATGTTGGTAATTGGTAAATGATATTGTTGTATAGCCTTACTTAGTGCTTTATTGGATTTTCTTACCTTCGTTGTCTTACCCTTGCTTATTACCATTAAGTTGGAAGTACTCACACTACTCCCTGCACCTTGTGTGCAGATCCAGGTACATCATAGCAGAGCTGACTCTCCAGCTGCTCGGAGTGCTTCATTTGGACTGTCAAGGTAGCTGCTAGCGTCCGTAGGACCTGACTATCCAGTCTATCTTTTCCTTTCTTTAGACTATTCTGCACTTGTAGTCATAATTGTATACATTATCACAACTATATATTCTGGTAGACGCTCATGACTTATGACTCCTGATTCTGTGGGAAGTTTTATATTGGTTTTGGGATATCTTTTTCTGGTGTGCTAGTTGTTATATCATTCTCTTATGTTTATGCTAAAAAAGGTAAACTTAGAGCTGGTAGCTTTGTGATATGAATGGTTGGTCGGGCTGGCCTAGCAATGTGTTGGGCGCCATCATGATTGGGTTTTGGGGTCGTGAAAAGTTGGGATCAGAGCCTAGGTTACTAGGCCTCATGAGTCTTGGGCCGGTTAGTAGTGTCCCGCGGATCGGTACAAAGATGTCTGTATTTATCCTCAGGAGGCTGCAGACCTTTTAGGAAACACTTCAAATTTCTTCAACTCTATGGTGCGGTTTTGTTGTTTCGAGAACTAAACTTCTGTATTCTATTCTCTCGCAGATGGTGAGGAATTGTGCTACATGACGAGGTGGATGATCACCATTGCCACCAGCTAGAGGCCGTGGTCGAGGCCGTGGTCGTGGTCGTGGTAGAGTGGCAGGGGCAAGTGCCAGTAGACCCACCTGTTGCCCCTATTCGGGATCAGCCCCCAGTGGTTAAGGCTCCAACAGCACCCACTCAGGCACCGGCAATGCCAATTGTTATTCCTGGCCTTCGGGAGGCATTGGAGCAGATATTATCTGTTTACTGGATTGGCTCAGGTAGTTTCCGCTACCGCTACAACAGCGACATCTCAGACCAGGGGTGGTCATCAGACCCCCGCAGCTCGCATACTAGACCAGGTTGTGTAGGGACTTTAGACGCTAGAGGCAGTCCCAGCTCAGGCAGTTGCACCGGCTATTCCAGTTGCGCCAGTTGTGCTAGATCCAGAGTATGTTGTACCGGTGATGCCTGACGACGAGCAGAACACCCTTCTACCACTAAAAACCCATAAATAAACCCATTTAACAAAAATTTGGAAAAAATTAGACTTCAAGTCTCTGAAGTCTTGAAGCCTGGAAAAAAGAGAAGAAAAAGAAAAGAAAAAGAAAAGAAAGAAATAAAGAATAATAAAGAGAGAACAGGAGACAAATCCTGCAAAGCTAAGTGTTTTTGCCTTTTGTTTGCTTTAAGTTTTCTGTATTTCGATCTTTTGCATATTTTCTGTCTCTTTGTTTTCTATATTTGATCTCTAGCATGTTTTTCTGCTTATTTCGTCTTCTAATTTTCTCTGTATTGAATCTTTTGCACATTTTCTGTTTGATTGTCTTCAAAATACTTCTTTGTTCTAGCATGTTTTTGACTGTTCATCTTTTAAATCTTCTAAATAAAGTCTTTAGCATACTCTTGTTTGTTGGTCTTCTGGGTATTTCTATCATTAGCCTATGATAGTCTCATATATCCTGTTCTTTGCACATAATCGATTTGTTTATCTTCTTAGGGTTTTCTATAAGTCAACACATGAATCCGATGTGAATATGTTTCTTTATGTTTTGATTTTTTAACTGTGACTAAGTTTGAAATTACAAGTTAGTTAATTGGGATTCAACCATTATCAAATTTCCCTCTGAATTCTGGTTAATTGATGAATGATTTTTGATTGAAGCTATGTGTGCAAAATGACATAAATTGGCTATATTTGTAATGGATTCATATGTTAGACTATGTTAAATCCTATTGTACTTTGTGGTATTGGTTATAGCTATAATGATAAGTTAGTTAGTAATCTGGCTATTTTTGAAAGTGACTTAATCTGGTTATAAATGAAATAACTTGGGACTGTGTAATTAGTCTGGCTATTTTTAAAATATTAAAGTAGGTTAGTTCTGCAATCTAATTCTGATTAACTAATTGATAATAAAAGGGTTACATTTAAAAGCGGCTAAAATTGAAAAGGAACTAATGTTAACTCTGGCCAAGTCTTAAATGATTCAAAATATAATGGCCAGTACTTAAATAGGCAATGAACCCAAGATACCCTGACCATTAGCAGGTCAGGTAAATAACAAATAGTATTAAGGGTACAAAAGGAATAAGAAATGGTATAATTTTGAATTTAATAGAGCCTATAGGGACAAAAGAGACTTTCAGGCTTAGTATTTCTGTAATTAGACACAAAATAAAGGGTAAAACAGACCTAGTAAAAAGGTATAACTGTGAAAATACTTAGCAAGTGAGGGCACCTTAGTAATATGCCCTTAAAAGAAGCAAAAGGAATTTCCTAGAACCTTCCAGCAAGGGCTGGAAAGCATTTTGAGTCTAAAATAAGGGAACCAAACTGTAATTAATAAAAGAATTAAGGGGAGGGAACTTATATTAAGATTTTTGAATTTCCCCCTCAAAATTCCACCCAAAACACCTATAAATAGGCTGTCTCTTAGCCTGAAAAAGGGCTGGATTCTAGAAATTCAGAGAAAACATTCCGAAATGCAAAATTAAGAGTTATACACATAAATGGAGAGTAAAATTTCTGAGTGAAGTCGAGTGCAAATTCTGGGGTTCAACTAGGGTCTTCTGCTGTTCTATATTATTGGACTTAATTGGATTTCTTAATTCTGTTCATTGGCTTGCTTATTTGCTGGGTTTTGAAGATCATATCTGGTTGTTTTTGCTGTTCTGCTGTGATTTGCTCTCTACTGTTCTGCTGTGATTTGCTCTCTATTGTTCTGCTGCTGTTGATCGCTGACTATCCTTCATCTCATTTGCATCCTAGACTTATAAGTTTCCCTTTGCTGAATCAGGTACACATTTTGTCCAGATATGTAACTGTCAGCTAATTGAGGAAATGAAAAGGCCATGAATTGTTCGGATGGAATATTATGCTGTAGTTTTAATGATTTTATGTTAATTGTCAATTAGATCTTCTGTAATTTGATAGGAATAACTGTAATAGTTAAGTATATATATGAGACTCGAACAATATAATAGATAGAGTAGAGTAGAGTACACGTAGTCATAATCACTCTAAATTTAGCTTAAAAACAGGTTAACTTGTAAAATCATATCACTTAGTTAATACTAGCTTCGTAATCCAAATAGTAATCATATTAATCTCAGGAACTAGAACGTGTTAAATAAAAATGATCAACGTAGTTACAATATGTTTCTTCACTTCAATTAGTTTAACAATAATTTGGAATAGTGTAAGTTAGAATCAATAATTAATAACAAAGTAAATTGGCACTGTTAAGTAACGTATCATTGTTAAAGTAAATGAGATAGTAGCCTACTGTTCAAGTTCAATTAGTGATAGATAATTTGGATTCAAAATTAATATTGTTAAACTTATACTTATGTTTCTTATGAAATAAATGTCATTGGTTAATTTACTCTACTATTTGTTGAACGTTTGTATATTGGATATGAAATCTCAATTCTGTTCCGTATTTCTCTCGTTTGGTCTGGGCTTGATAGAGAGTACATGCCCAGAACTAATTGGACTCAACCTTGGGCCTTTGAATAATAATTCTAACACATACTGGGTTTTTGAAACCAAGTTGTGTAAACTAGACTGTTAAATTCTGTCCACAAATGTCCAGACCTGGAAATGGAAATAATTGGCCTGGACACAGTTCTGAAAATATGAAACAAGTAAAATAATTAAGGAAAAACAAAAAGTAGAGAATGTAGCATTTATTAGGATTGGACTTCTAAAAATAACGGGATGAGCCTCGTACAAGAACAAAATATCGAGGCCCCCATATGAATGTTAATAAGTGATAGACTCGGAAGACCGTTTAGCAAATTCCACGGTCTTTCCTAAAGTATAATAAGCCATTAGACGTTATAGGCACGATACTAAATATACATTCCTTAATACGAGTGCACATCTAATGTGGCTCAAATCTTAAATCTCGACGAAGCTGAAACGTGTTAAAAGTCACAAGCGTACTGGTTGCAGTGTGACTCGAAATGTATTTTCGCGACGTCGCAAGTCGTTAAAATATCAAAAACGAAACATTCACATGTTGTAAAAGCATATAACGAAATCAAACAAAGTCAAAAATGACAATTGAGCGACCGTGCTAAAACCACAGAATCTGGGAGTGCCTAACACCTTCTCTCGGGTTAACAGAATTCCTTATCCGGATTTCTAGTTGTGCGGACTGTTTAAACAGAATCAATTTTCCTCGGATTCGGGATTAACCGGTGACTTGGGACACCATTATTGTCCCAAGTGGCAACTCTGAAACTCAAAATAAAATCCTGTTCCGATTGTCATTAAAGTGGAAAAACTCCTTCCTCGTTGATAACTATTATATTCTTTCCCGGGTGTATTAGTAATTAATGAGGTATACCTTATTTCCTTATTTCGGGCAAAAGAGGTAGTAAAAAGGGAGGTGTGACAGCTCTGGCGACTCTGCTGGGGACAACAACCCAGAACTCTGGT
Source organism: Nicotiana noctiflora (assembly GCA_032618575.1). Lineage (NCBI taxonomy): Eukaryota > Viridiplantae > Streptophyta > Magnoliopsida > Solanales > Solanaceae > Nicotiana > Nicotiana noctiflora. The sequence goes on along the minus strand of JASVEL010002326.1, from coordinate 499,686 downwards.
TCAGGGTTTAAGAATTCGAGCTCGATTGAATTGTCGTTCTTGATGTTATTTGACTTCATTATATACTTTGATCAATTTGTTACGTGTTTACTGCTTTGATATTACGTGGATTGTATATATGAAATTGTGACGAAAACCCTTCTCTTCTTACCTTCAGGGATGTGCTTACTAGTTGAGACTCCCCTTTCTGTAAGTGTCATACCAAAAATGAAAAATAGAGGCCGGATAAGTTACAAAGCCAAACGACCCCGCGAGTCCTCGGTACATAGCCCCCTCCTCGATCCGAGCTGTCCACTCGGGTACACGGTCTAGCACCATATGAAATATCAAGATATTGAACCTAGATCTAGGACGATTATTTGCATCATATATGACTTAGTGGACTCAACACAGGGGTTGGGTCCGTCTAGGACAGGTGACCCAGAATATTAAAGACCGAGCATATTATATGTTACATTTATTTGTCGTGGATCATTATGTGGACCAGAACAATTCCTGAAAAACAAAGAGAGAAAATTTTAGAATAGAAAATATCGAAATATTGATGAAACTCTAAAAAGAAAGTTTGAAAAACAGGTGGAATAATACAGTTGAAATAATTGGTCACAAAATAACCTGACCGAACTGCGCAGGTTTGATTCTCACCACTAGGTGAGATACATAGGCAACCCTCATTGGGTCCAACAACCCTTTTAGAAAATGACCAAAAAATATCGAATTTTAGTTTTCAATAAATCAAAGTGATTGCTATTTTTGGAAATAACCGAATGTTCCGAAAGGATGCCAGAAGGCTATTTTTGTAAAAATGGCCACTTTGAAGTCATGTCTTTTTCTTTAAAATAAAATAGCCCGGAAAGGCTAATATTTTCCCGTTTTATGAACAAAATCGCCTTTAATAAATGTGAAGGATGAGCACAGTACAAAATGAACCCTTTGCTTTAATGAACAAAATCCCTTTGAAGTTGAGGTTATGTTGGAACGATCTGGGTTAAGAAGGACATGTTTGGGTCAAACAATATCTGAAAGATCTTACTGGGTTGATGGACATAATATCCCGTGGTGATATCATTCGGGCTCTCGTTGCTTGTTGGGATCCTGCGCATAATGTTCTACACTTCTCAGATTTTGAGTTCACTCCTACATTAGAAGAAATTGCTTATTATATAGGGAAAGGTGAGGTTCCCCTGAAGGATAAATACCCGGTGGCTCCGAGGGCAATTACAGTGCATTGATTCCTCGATTCCCTAAAAATCGCCAGGAGCATTCATAATGAAGACTTGGCCCACAGATTTTGTACTTTGAGTTTCATCTACCGAAGATATGGTCATATTGGGGGATTTAACGACCATACGAACAAACTCTACAGTAAATCTAAAAGAGTCAAGTGGGAAGAGCATAGGCGATTTGCCTTTATAGTGGTATTCTTGGTATTAGTAATATTCCCGAGGAAAGATGGAAATATTGATATAAGGGTCGCCGGGGTTGCCGTACTCTTATTGTGCAAGATAATAGCACAATGGCGCCGATGATTGTAGCTGATATCTTCCGTTCCCTCACATCCTGTAAAGCAGTGCATGACTTCTTCGAGGGATGCAACTTACTTCTCCATATATGGTTGATAGAACATTTGTTCTTCACCCTCCGTTCTCGAGTTACGGGTCGTCTGAAAAGACGTATATTGAAGAGTTTTATATGAGAACAAAAGAAGTTAAGCTGCCAGAAGGATCAAAAGGTTGGACTACATACTTGCGATCGTCGACTGCTAGCCAAATTGATTGGGCATACAGATGGTTTCCCCTCAACGAGGTGATATACATGCCAATAGAAGGGTCGCATTTCTTGATAATGGGTCTTAAAAGCATTGAGCCTTATGTGTTATACAGGGTACTATGGCAGCTTGGGAGATATTAGGTTATACCAAAAGACGGGGACCTTAGCCTACAAGTCGTAGAAATCAGTCCGGGTGGACAATTCCCGAAAGCAAAGATTCGACAGATCTTGAATGGATGCCAATGCTTGAGAGTAGACACTTGTGTGGGAAATCGAGCTTGAGAGGAGGTATCACCAGGGTATGCCGCATGGTATCACCGGGATGTCGAGCATGATAAACCAATGAAGAGGCCTCACATTCAAGAGTTGGCTGAGCAATCTAAGCAACACAAAGATTGGGTGGCCAAAGAAAATGAGTACCGAGCCAGAATCAGCTTGTTAGAGAAACATTTCCAACACCTCAAATTCGAGAGCAGCTTACAAGCAGCATCCAATGAGGGAGAAAAGAAACAACTGAGAAAAGAGAATGAAATCTTGAAGGCTCAAATTGCGAAGATGAAAACCGCAGCCAAAACCCTTGTTCGCCTAGCTTGAGATGAGAAATTGATTGAAAATCTTCGGTGCAAAGTGAATGACTATAGCTTTGATCTAGATAAAGCTGAAAAGGAGTTAGTCGGGGTTCGAAAATAGTTGGCCAGAAATGCTGAGGAAAGAGTTTGAATGGTTCAGTAATTACAAGATGAAGACAAGGTTGAGGTAGCTCGATTGAGAAAGAAAATCATTATAGCCAAAGTCAAAAGTAGCAAACAAACCAAAGAATTCGAAGTAGAGAGAGAACATTGCTACATGGCTATGGCTCGGTAAGAATTTGAGCTACAGCAACTACAAAAGGAGAACCAGCAAACCTTAGACGCTCGTGCCAAACATATTGGTAGGTTGCTTCAGGAAAAAAAGGGGTCATAAGGGAAAGAATCGTCAACATTGCTCAGTATATCACAAGGAAATGCCAATTATGTGAAGATATGTCCCAGTCAACATTCACATCAGCAGTAAAGATCTTTGTAAAGCAAGTAATGACCGACTTGGACAAACTCCAAAATGGATTAGCATATAGGCCCGCGGCAAGACCGAACGATGTCTCGCCGGCACTAGGAGCATTAATGTATTCATTGAGCATGAATTTTGTATTTGTATTTTTCTTTTGCATTTGTATTATAACATCATTTGTAACCAATATTTGAGTATCAATGAAAAATTCAAAAGAAGTTGCTGTTATTTTCTTTTTTTTATACAATTGTTTAGGCGATAGGCAAACATGTAGGAACAAAAAAAGGAAAAAAAAAGAAAAAGAAGAGAGAAATGGAAAAGAAGAAAACAAGAAAAAGAAACAAATAGAAAAGCAATGAAAAATAGAGGTTAAAAGAAAACCGGTGGTTCAAAGAGGAATAATGCAGGGATGATGCATAATGATTGAGGCAAAAGTTGTGATTCTTTATTGTGATATTTTACCCCTTATGAGCTAACTATTAATGAGTTTTGTTGTTGATGTGTATCAGATTTTCAGTTGGCAACTGGCATTCTGGCACATCACAGCTACAATACACGATCAAAAGCTATGACCAAAGCAGTGACTCAGGAAATCGATCCCACTATTATGGATTCGGTACAGGAGGAAGAAGTTGTGGACGTAGCAAGTATAAAAGAAGAGATGTACAAATAAAGACAGCAGATGTCGGAGATGTACCAGGCCTGGTCTAGGGGTCAACCTTTGCCTTCCTATCCAGCCAACCCAGCATACATCCCTCCTACAAACCCAAATCCTGAACCACTCACTATGAATTCGTCCTCCACATACCTAAATTACCCGTATTACTATGCTACAACCTCACAAGCACCTCCACCATTGTCCAAACAAGCTCCACCACCACCACCTCAGGTCACTCCAGTATACGTGGCACCGCCACCTACTGCTCTACACAAGTCTTCCAGCGAACCTCTGTTCCATGTTCAGGACACTCATTATTATCCATCAGAACCAACATTCAGAAAACATGACTCCTACACACCACTCATAGACATGACAAAAGAGGAAAAACATGTCAAAAATTTGGAACAGGAAGAAATGGCCCGTAAGATGAAAAGCTTGAACAGTCCTTTCGTAACATACAAGGGCTAGGAGACCAAATGAGTGTTGCATATAAAGATTTATGCTTGTTTCTGGAGGTACAGCTCTCGGCCGGGTTTAAGTTACCCAAGTTTGATATGTATGACGGTCACGTGGATCCAGTAGCCCATTTGAGGGGTTACTATAGTAAAATACGTGGAGTAGGGGGAAGAGACGAGTTACTTATGGCTTATTTTAGCCAAAACTTAAGTGGTTCAGTGTTGGAATGATATACTCAATAGGATCATACCAGGTGGTTTATCTGGGATGAATTAGCTTAATCGTTTGCCAACCATTTCCAATACAATCTAGAGATTATCCCTGATAGGCTATCGTTTACTAAAATTGAGAAGAAACCCGGGGAAAGTTTCCGGGAATATAGATTCAGGTGGAGGGAGCAAGCTGCACGAGTAGACCCTCCCATGAAAGAAGCAGAAATGGTGGACTATTTTCTACAGGTTTTGGAGCCAACTTACTATGGCCACCTGGTATCAGCAATTGGAAAAACCTTTAACGAGGTGGTCAAAATGGGAAGCTTTGTAGAAGAGGGGCTAAAGACAAATACGATCATGAGTTATTCGGCTATTAAGGACATAAACCAAGCAATACAAACCGGAACTTGGGGATCGAGTGGCAAGAAGAAGAAGGAGGAAGTTGCGATCATTGAAGGTAGATCATGGTCCCGGGGTCCCAATACATATCATCATCCACCTCGCCCATACAACCCATATCCACCAGCACCCTAAAACCCACCTCCACCATATTATCCTCCCACCAATCCACATTTTTCCGTCCCATATGCTCAACCTTACCCACCGCCTCCACATGCATGGCGTACCCCAGCTCCACAAAATGTCTACCACGTACAAAATGCCTACTCGCCTTCCAAAACATACAGAAATCCAAATAGACCCAATTTCCGTCCAGATCCAGAAATAAGAGGAGATAGAGCCCAAAGAAAGAAAAAATTGACTCCATTAGGGGAGTCATATACTAGTCTTTTTCACCACTTGAGAGAGATAGGGATGTTGAGCCCTATTGAACGAAAAATCCAAACCCACCACCCAGAAATCCAGACCAATCAGTCCTATGTGAGTATTGTTCCGGGGCGCCGAGACATGATACAAAAAAGTGTTGGCATTGAAATTCCGCCATACAGGAACTTATTGATACTAGGAGGATCGAAGTGCAAGCACCGGAAACTCCCAATATCATACAGAATCCATTGCTAGCCCATCATGAGACACATATGATAGAGTTGGAGCAGGGAGAGAGCAGTAGGAAACCTTCTCAATCAGTGAAGATGATTAAAGCTAATAACAAGGTAGAAGGGGAAGTTGAAAAGGAAAAAGCGTCAACTGAGTTACCAATAAAGAAGCCGTTAGTGGTTCAACTCGTGAAAGTAGTAGTACCGGGAGCTAAGCCTTTGTTGACCGTGAATGGAGCTTATATGGAACCTGTGGTTATCGAACCGGTGGTGCAAATTCCAGTCGTAAAAACCAGGGCCATTGATTCACATCCAAGCAACGGTCGTAGTCAATATAATCCGGTCAGTTAAGTACAGAGTCGATCCCACAGGGAATTAACCTACCAACTGCAACTTTCACAACCCAAGAACACTTCTGAAAGCAACTTCCAAAAATTTGAATATATTTTTGTGGATGTTTCCTAACAACTAACTTTTGCAAGAATTAAAGACTTGAATAAAAGAATGGAATGTTGGGTAAAGAATAAAGAGAAAGACTAAGGTATTGATTTCCCCTATTGATGGAATCCCTTCTGTTTATGCTCATACAAATTGTCAATATTATTCTATCAATCATGAACGCTATTTTTACCGTAATTCTCTCCCAAGCAACTATAATAATTTACTAGTGCACTCTCCCGAGCTACCCTAGCTAGCTTTAATTTGGATAGTTCACTTTAGATTGCACGCAAGGTTTCGTTATTTCTAATCCCACCTTTACGCCTAAGATTATAGATTCCTCCAATAACCTAGGTGTGGTGTTGTTCAACAATATACCTAAATATGCAGTCTTTTCCAAGTTATTCACACTAAATAGGCACAGCTAATTGGGGATCCTACCAACTAACTACAACAAGAACAAAGTTGAACAAATAAAAATCTAGCTAACAATTTGTAATCACATAAACTAGAAGTTCATCACTCAATAGGTTCCATCAAAACCTTAGGTAAGGAATTAGCTACTCATGATCAAAGAAACAAGAATAATAATTGAATTCATAATCAAAGAATTAATGTAAAAGAAAGAAATAAGTTGAGAGAGTTCTCTTTTACTAATTATCTTGCAAAGGAAGTGAATAATACAATGCTTGCCTCTCTTGGGAGAAATCTACACTTATATAGAGCGTTTGGGTTACAAAAATTGAGTTTTTACAAGTTTGGCCTTCAGAAATTCGGCGGCGTCCGCGGTCCGTCCGCGGTCGCTGATGGATCGCGAGAAATTAGGTCCTCTAAAGTTTGAGAGGTTCCGCGAGCCTCTTTTCCCGTGGTTCGTCCGCGGTCGTGGATGGACCGCGGATGAATAGTATCTCGGATTCTTCATCCTATTTTTAATGCCAACTTCACTCTTGCTCTACACTTGACCTTTTTACCATCTTATGACTTCAAAATGGTTCTTTTAGTCTCCAATGGCTCATGTGTACCTATAACACACCAAAAACACTAATAAAAACATTTTGTCATCATAAACAATATCAATTCAACAATAAAGCGTGATTATTTAGGGCATAATTATAGTCAAATTCACATATTATTAATACCCCACACTTAAACCTTTGCTCGTCCTCGAGCAACCTTAATCACACTTTAGGCCAATTTTATTAATGTCTCCCCCAAAATATGTCACAAAAGGTATCTTTCATGATTAACCTAAGACATGCACAATCCTTACCTAACTCTAAACACACATGCTAGCACATTATTGCTTACTCTAGTTATTATCACAGACTTGCAAATTTACCTTTTCCTTCTTGACTTACATGCCCTCACACAATTTATTGAGAGAAGTTCCCACACATAAACAATTTAGAACATGGAACTTATAGATATAGGAAAGATTCACTCACTCTCAACAAAGAACATTCATATGCATACAGACACACCATAGGCTTGCCCCTAGTGTAATACTCCTCTAATCGAGTTATTCAATCATAGATAAAGAGGTGTTTAAGGGTTGTAATGTTGGCTACGGGACGGGCAGGATACTTTTGGTTATAGTGGCTAACCTCCCTAAGCACTTTTCTTTCTTTTTCACAACTTCCCTTTTATTTTTCTTCCTTATGCCTCCCCTAAATATTCCTTCACTTTTGTTTGCTTTTAATCCCCAATTTTCTTTTGTTGGTGTAGCTCGCCTTTCTACTTTACATATATATATTGATACATCTGTTTTTTATTTTATTTTTTATTTTATCATTTCTTTGCAATGTATTTATATTATTTTGCCAGTTCACCATTTTCCTCCATTCATTCTTGATTTTCCCTTTTTCAACTTCCCTTCACCCCACACTTAGACTTTTGTATATTCATTACAACACAAGTGCTTCTAGGAAGAAAAGTAGGACAGTATAAGATTTCAATTTTTTTTCATGAACATTCAAGGGTTATCAAAGAATAGGCTTTAAGCTCAAAGGGGTTAACTAGGATATTATGTACATGTGAATTCATGTCTTATTGATTTATGGGGTTACACAAAGAAATGTCTCTATCATCTCTACAACCAAACAACTTCTATTTCGCTTTGCAAACACACATGGCAAGTTCTAGGTATCATGTAAAACATATAATGTAAGTAGAATCTCACACACATATAGCATGCAACTCATTTAGATTCCGGTTCATCTACAAAGTCCTATCAATGTTCAAGCAAGCTGTATTGTACAATTTAAGGCATATCCTAGAATCTAAAGTCAAGCTTAGATAATACATTCTCAAGTTCAGTTAAGTTTTGCTAATGTGCATACTTGGGGTTACATGTTAACCTTTGCCCTCTAATCCTAAAGAGAAAAATCTACCTAACCCGATTCAATAAAAACCCTTGGAAAATAATCGTAGTCAAAAGAAAAACCAAGGGGGAGGTGATACACTACCTAGAAAAAGAAAATAAAATAAAGAAAAATTCCTACATGGACTACTTCCCTCAAGAGTATTTGTCCAAATAGTCTGTCATCAGAAAGAGCCATCTACTAATATTTTTGGATTTATTTTCAGATTTTTTGATTGTTTTTTGTGTTTTTATTCTGACTTAGACCCTTAAGAAACCCGTCGCCAAGTGTCCATCATCGGGCGAAGTCAGCTAAAATGATTTACTACTACAGCTACTATGTACAACATATACAAGATAAGTTTCCCAACCACACTTAAAATCATGTCATTTCCTCATGGCATAATAATACAAGTATAGCTCAGAAGGGTGAGAAAAACTTACCTGTGACTCAATCTGAGTCGGAGACTGTGGCAGGGTCAACATTACACGCTGGACCCAGTGCTCGAAACCATGCCATGAATCTGTTTTCCATCCGATCTTTTCTTTGTGACATTGCGTCCATGCGCGTGTGTAAACTATCCACTGAGGTGCGTAAATCCGCAACCTCCTCCTCCATAGACCTAAGCATAGGTCTAGTAGACTCGGACCTAGACATGCCCGCTCCATGATGAGCGTGCCTAGAAGAGTCCGTGGAATGTCTGGACTGGACAACCGACAGAGGGTTATCCTCAGCATCTAAATCAATTGGGTCATTTCCTCGACCCACCTGGATATGAGAAGCTTTGAATGGAGCTTTTAGAGGGAGCTCATCATCCGTAGGAAGGACCAGAGTCCGATGGCCGAGGTATAGAGTAGTGACAAGAGACGGGCAGTAGAAACCCTTGGCTTTGAGAGGTCCCCTCAGCACCATCTCGTCACTTATCAAGCGGGCGATATCAACGTCCCGCTGGGTGACAAAGCACCATGTCAGCAATGCCCTATTGAAGTTCACATCAGTGGTGGTACTTGAGGACATAAACCGGTTACATATAATTGTGAACCAGCACTTAGCAGTGTGGGTGAAACTGTTAGAATGCAGTGTGTTATTTCTTATCCAGACTGGGTGACCATCGACACACAAGGCCGCAATCAAGGTGTAGCAAGTGACACCAGGTCTGTCATGGTAAAAGTCCACGTCACCAGTAAAAGTGGGCAGTCTAAGAGCATGCCTAATAGTTTGTACATGAGCCCAGACATACTTACTTCGGATGAAGACTTCTCTGGCCATCCCGTAGGGTGCGTTCGCATAGAACTCCCTAACCAGCATTTTGTTGACGAGGGCTGGTTCATCGAACAGGAACTCCATCTCTCTACGTCAGATCTCCTCGTATATATCAGGTTTTTCTGCCTGAATAGCCATCTTGCCGATTTCAATCTCCTGTAGCCAAGCTTTAGTAGCCTTGGCATGAAAGTCTGCTTCCGCTTCCTCGCCTGTGAATCGAGATTCGTCATAGGTCAGTTGCCTAGACGAGCTTGCTGCATTCCTTGATCTTTTAGGAGCCAAAATCCTGCACAAAATAGAAACGGCCAAAAATTTCCATCATGTTAGTACATCGGTTGGCTACTCAGACTTCATCATCCGTGGACTACAACAATATTTTCTTTAGTGCTATCATCCCATAACTCCTACAATTAACCAATTATCTAACAATTTCACCACGTTACCTAATGCACCTCACATTTATTTCTTGTGGCATACCAACATGACTCAATTAAACCTACACCATCTCCAATTATACACAACAACAAGCAACCACAAACTTGGACAATATCTCCACCGAAAATACAACACCCAAATACTACAACATAATTTTGCCAGCTTTGGCTAACCCAATCACCAAATAAATCAATCATCACATTGGGTCTCCAATAACAACATAAGTAACACAATTAAACACACTGGAGACCCAACAACACCAAATAGACCAACATCCCATAACAACATTCATACTAATAATACACTACAACAAAAATTAATTTTTATAGATTCTACTAACTACTAGCAAGATATTATACAATTTCTAAAATTAAACTAGAATAATGTAAACTAATTAATTCTACCAAACTAAGGAGAAAAACTAAAAAAAAAAGGTAGAACAAGAAAAACTTACTAGTAGAAGGTGGGGAAGTGTTGAAGATGCAGATGAAGAAGAAAATTGGTAAGGGAGTAAGGAGGATTTGGAGAAGAATGGAAGAGAAGGTGTAGAGAGAAGGATGAGAGAAAGTATGAATTTAGAGAGAGAGGGTTAGGGGAAAAGGGGCGGCTGGTTGTGTATTGTGGGGGGGGGGGGGGGGGGGTTTTAGGGTAATTAGAAAAAGGGGGTGGGGGAAATTATTACTGTTACAAATTTTTTTTTTGTTTCCGCTGGGCAGAACTGACCGCGGTCCGTTTGCGGTTGCGGATGGACCGCGAAAGGTGAGAATTAGAGGGGCTATTTTTCCATGGTCCGTCCGCAACCGCGGATGAATCGCGAAAAATCAGCCTCTCTGAGTTTTTCGCCTGGCATTAGCAGATTTGTTTTTGTATAGACTAACTATAATAGTTACACTTACAACAAGTTCGTGGGTTGCCTCCCACGTAGCGCCTGATTTAACATCGTGGCACGACTCAACTTAGCGCATTTTACGGCTCGCTAGACCTTTGAGGTTCCTCTAACCGTAGTTCCACCTTCTCCTCGATGTCATCCATGCCAACATATAGTTTCAACCGCTGTCCATTTACTTTGAATGTGCTTGAGCCATCAATAGTTTGGATTTCCACAGCGCCCGATTGTAATGCCTCAATTACCCGGAAAAGGCCTGACCACCTTGATTTTAATTTGCTCGGGAACAACCGTAATCTTGAGTTTTATAGAAGTACCTTGTCCCCGGATTTGAAGTTACGCTCTATGATATTCTGGTCATGAAGTCACTTCATCATTTCTTTGTATAGTCTTGTGCTTTCGAAGGCTAGATACCAGAATTCTTCCATCTCATGCAACCAGGCTGAGATTTAATTGTTTCAGTGCCCACCATACTTTGTGCTCTAGTTCCACAGGTAGATGACAAGGTTTCCCAAACACCAATTTATATGGTGACATGCCAACTGGCATCTTGAATGCTGTCCTATATGCCCATAATGCATCATCGAGCTTCCTGGACCAATCGATCCTCGTGGTGTTCACTATTTTTGTCAACACACTCTTTATCTCCCTATTGGAGACCTCAACTTGTCCGCTGGTCTGCGGATGATATGGAGTAGCCACCCGGTGTTTCACATCATATTTGGCCAATAATTTCTCGAATGCCCGATTGCAAAAATGTGTACCCCCATCACTAATGATTGCCCTTGGAGTCCTGAAACGGGGAAAAATGCTCTTCTTCAAAAATCCCACCACCACCATAGTATCATTAGTGGGTAATGCTACCGCTTCCACTCATTTGGATACATAGTCTACCGCAACAAGGATATACTTATTACCGTAAGAGCTGACAAAGGGACCCATGAAGTCTATTCCCCCAACATCAAACACTTCCACTTGTTGAATTGGGTTCATCGGCATCTCATGACGCCGAGAAATGTTCCCGGTCCGATGACATTCATTGCAGCCTTTCACCCACAAGTGTGCATCTTTAAACACCATTGGCCAGTAGAAATCGGCCTCAAGTATCTTGGCATGTGTTCCCACTCCTCCAAAGTGGCCACCATATGCCGAAGCATGACACGCCTGCAAAATAGAAGATTGTTCGATCTCGGGGACGCATCTCCGGATCATGTTATCAAGGCATATCCTAAACAAATAGGGTTCATCCCAATAATAAAGCTGGCTTTCACAAAAAAATCTTTTCCTCTAGACCGATGATAGGTCATGAGGAACAATACCACTGGCCAGGTAATTTGCATAATCTGCATACCATGGCGCTTCAAGGAGAGTGGTAGTGAGCAGCTGCTCGTCTAGAAAAGTTTTCAGAATTTCCCCACTCTCTTTGACAATTTCACCTCCTTCAAGTCGTGACAAATGATCAGCAACTTGATTTTCGATGCCCTTCCGGTCATGTATTTCAAGGTCGAACTCTTGTAGAAGCAGCACCCAACGAATTAGGTGCGACTTAGAGTCCTATTTATCAATTAAGTACCTTAATACTGCATGGTCAGTGTATACTATTACCTTGGATCCTATGATATAGGACATGAATTTGTCGAACGTGAACACTACCGCCAGCATCTCCTTTTCCATCACTGTGAGTTCAGCTGTGCTCCACTCAATATTCTACTAGAATAGTAGATTGGATGCATCAGCTTGTCTTTTCTTTGGCCAAGCACTGCCCCCACTGCGTAATCACTAGCATCGCACATCAGCTCAAACGGTTGCTCCTAGTTGGGGGCAATGATGATGGGTGTTGTGACCAACCTCTTCTTCAGCTCCTCAAATGCAATCCTGCACTCATCAGAAAATATAAAAGGGGTGATCTTTTTTATGTAACTTACAGAGAGGGTTTGAGATTTTGGAGAAGTCTTTAATGAACCTCCGGTAAAAACCGGCATGTCCAAGAAAGCTTCTAATGGCCTTGAAGGATGTTGGTGGAGGCAACTTTGCAATCACATCTACTTTAGCTTGGTCTACCTCAATACCTTTGCTCGAAACCCGATGCCCCAATACTATCCCTTGTTGTACCATAAAATGGCACTTCTCCCAATTTAGCACTAAGTTTGTCTCCATGCACCGTTTCAGCACTCTTGTCAGATTGACAAGGCATTCATCGAATGAATTCCCTACCACTGAGAAATCAGCCATGAACACCTCCATAATATCTTCCACCATGTCGGTGAATATAGCCATCATTCACCTTTGGAATGTGGCAGGTGCATTGCATAGTCCGAATGACATTCTCCTAAAGGCAAAAATGCTATATGGGCATGTGAATAAGGTCTTCTCTCTATCCTCTGGGACTATGGAAATTTGATAGTACCCCGAGTACCCATCCAGGAAGAAAAAGTGTGACCTCCCTGCCAACCTGTCAAGCATCTGATCAATGAAGGGAAGTGGGAAGTGGTTCTTGCGGGTGGCTAGATTCACGTCCAAGCATATTCTTCACCCGGTGACGGTTCTTGTTGAGATCAATTCATTATTCTCGTTTTTCACCACCGTCATGCCACCTTTCTTTGGCACAAATTGAAATGGGCTAACCCAGCTACTATCAGAGATTGGGAAAATAATTCCCGCGTCTAGCCACTTTATTACTTCTTTCTTCACCACTTCCTTCATGTTTGGGTTCACCCTTTTTTGATGTTCCCTGGAAGGTTTGTGCCCCTCTTCCAGGAGAATCGTATGCATGCAGTATGCGGGGATGATCCCCTTTATGTCTGCCATGGTCCACCCAATGGCAGTTTTGCATTCTTTCAGTACCTGTATAAGCTTTTGAGCCTGCACATCTAGCAAACCGGATGAGATAATAACATGTAAAGTGGAGTTAGGGCCCAGAAATTCATACCTGAGATGAGATGGTAGTGGTTTAAGCTTTAGCTTTGGTGGCTCTTCAATGGATGGTTTTGCTGGAGGGGTCTCTCTTTTCTCTAAATGTAAAGGTTCAAACTCCAACTCTCTATCCCAAAACCCCTTACCTTCCAGTGATAGCACCCACTCTGCTAGGCTTTCACTATTTGTCTCTTCTAAGTTCATCAGGCATGCCTGAAGTGGATCTTTAGTAGTCAATTCTATATCATCGGTCTCCACTATCATATCCACCGCATAAATAAGAGAGCAATTCGCGAACTCACTCGGGCGCCTCATGGATTTTTGCACATTGAATATGATCTCCTCATCATTCAACCTCATCTTGAGTTCCCCAGTCTCACAATCAGTCAATGCTCTTCCTGTGGCTAGGAATGACCGTCCTAAGATTATAGAAGTTTCCTCGTCCACCTTGCAGTCAAGAATAACTAAATCGGTGGGAAACACAAACTTTCCCACCTGGATGAGCACATCATCCAATATACCAAATGGATGCTTAATCGTCCTGTCAGCAAGCTACAATAACATGGAAGTAGGCCTGGCTCTCCCGATGCCCAGCCTCTTATAAATCACTAAGGACATAAGATTTATGCTTGCCCCCAAATCATACAATGCCTTTCCAAAGGCAAAGTTTCCTATAGTGCATGGAATGGAGAAGCTACCTGGGTCAGATAACTTCTCAGCAATGGGTCTAGAAACCACTGCACTACAAGTCTGAGTAAGAGTCACAGTGGCCAAGTCTTGGAAATCAAATTTCTGCGACATCAAGTCTTTCATCATCTTAGCATACCCATGCATTTCTTTCAAAGCTTCAATTAAAGGAATATTTAACTGGATTTGCCTGAGCATATCAAAGAACCTTTTGTATTGCTCTTCTTTATGGTGTTTGGCTAACCTTTGGGGGAATGGTGCTGGAGGCTTCTTCTTCCCAATCACTTGGGACTTTTCTTTCTCTAACACTTTCTCCTCAACATGCTGCTCCACTTGTTCAGCTACTTTCTCCGTTCCCTGCTGCACAACTTTATTTTCAGCTACTGGCTGGACTGTAACTTCTGTCAACCCGGTGGACTCATCCATGTCAATGGGCACTGGAGTGAATGTCTCAGCCTGTAAATTGCTTCTCTCTTTTTCCTCCTCAACATCAAGATCTCTTCCACTTCTCAGATTAACTGCCATCAGCTGCTTTGGGATTTGATCCTTTGGGTTTGTTTGTGTATCTGCAGGCAACCCTTAAGGACGATTGTTAAGTGACATAGCAATCTGGCCCACATGTACTTCAATATTCTTGATAGCTTTGTCATGTGCATCTATCCTTTCATTGGTTTTGGCATGTGACCCAATTGCCTGCTGCATCATAGCTTTTAACTCTGCGAACCCATCGTCATGTGTACCCCCACGCTGTGGTAGAGGTGGATGATACCCCTGCTGCTAATTGTTGAAATTGTGAGGTCTAGGATATGGAGCCATATTGTTTGGTGGCCTCATACCTGCTGCATTATACTGTAGTTGAGGAGGCCTATACTACTGTGGAGCCTGCTGACCCCAACTCTGGTTACCATGTCGCTGCCCTCCATAACTAGCCACATAATTCATGTCTTCATGCTGGTGATGATGTTCTTGGTCAGCATCACATGGATTACCTATGGGTTGGCTAATGCACGATGTGCATAAATCACCATTGGTAGTGTCTACAATGTGAACCTGCTGCTTGACCCCAGATTCTTCCACCTTCTTCGTCAAGATGCTCATTTGTGTCAGTAAAGTTGCCATGTTCTCCTCCATAGTGTTGGAAGGATTCAGAGGTACAGAGTGTACCACTGGAGTAATAGGAGCATTCCTGCTCGTCCACCCGGATTTTTGAGCCATCTTGTCAAGCAAATTCTGACCTTCCCTCCAAGTCTTGCTTAGAAAAGCCCCACCTGCTGAAGCATCTACAATATTCTTCATACTGTCTGAAAGCCCCATGTAGAACCTTTGACCCAACATCTACTCAGGAACCCCATGGTGAGGACACATAACAAGCATACCTTTGAATCTGCCCCAAGTTTCATGTAATGTCTCCATTGGTTTCTGCTTGTAGCTCACAATCTCATCAATTTGTTGGGAAGTCTTGTTAGGTGGATGGAACTTGCTGTGGAATTTCTTGACTAACTCATCCCATGTTGCAATGGAGTTTATGGTGAGTGAGTTTAGCCATACCTGCGCAGCCCCTGTAACTGAGAACGAAAATAGCAATAGTCTGATAGCTTCCGGTGTCACATTCGGTTGCCTCCGTGTCTTACATATTGAGAGAAAGTTCTTTAGGTGCCGTTGTGGATCTTCAACCTGAGTCCCAGAGAATAATCACTTGTTTTGCAACAAGTGTAACATGTTGTTAGTAATCTCGAAAGACTCAGCTGGAATCGTTGGCACAATCATGGCAGTTGCCAAATTATCCGTTGTTGGTTATGCCCAGTCAAATAATGCACCTTCCTACGCCTCCTGTACGTTCAACCCAGCTTGCTGGTTTGGGTCGTTCACGTCTCCCATGTCGAAATCTAGTTTGATTGGTTGCTGAGATTGCTGAATTTGTTTATTGCCCTGTTACGTGCCCCGGAATGTTTGCTCTGGGTTTGAGAGTCCTTCAATTAGTTCTCCAGTCCTTGCAGATTTTATAGTCATGCATCTGAGTACCCAACTCAACAACCGTCAAAAATTTTAATGTACAGTGTAGAAAGAACCTGACTACACAAAAATCTTGTAGTTCTGTCAATGGCAATTGATAATTCCGTTAATTCCCCGGCACCGGCGCCAAAATTGATTCACGTCCAAGTAACGGTCGTAGTCAATATAATCCGGTCAATTAAGTCCAGAGTCGATCCCACAGGGAATTAACCTACCAACTGCAACTTTCACAACCCAAGAACACTTCTGAAAGCAGCTTCGCAAAATTTGAATATATTTTTGTGGATGTTTTCTAACAACTAACTTTTGCAAGAATTAAGGACTTGAATAAAATAATTGAATGTTGGGTAAATAATAAAGAGAAAGACTAGGGTATTGATTTCCCCTATTGATGGAATCCCTTCTGTTTATGCTCATACAAATTGTCAATATTTACGTTATTTTTATCGTAATTCTCTCCCGAGCAACTACAATAATTTACTAGTGCACTCTCCCGAGCTACCCTAGCTAGCTTTAATTTGGATAGTTCACTTTAGATTGAACCCAAGGTTGTTATTCCAAATCCCACCTTTATGCCTAAGATTATAGATTCCTCCAATAACTTAGGTGTGGTGTTGTTCAACATTATACCTAAGCGCACTAAATAGGCACAACTAATTGGGGATCCTACCAATTAACTACAACAAGAACGAAGTTGAACAAATAGAAATCTAGCTAACAATTTGCAATCACATAAACTAGAAGTTCATCACTCAATACGTTCCATCAAAACCGTAGATAAGGAATTAGCTACTCATGATCAAAGAAACAAGAATAATAATTGAATTCATAATCAAAGAAATAATGTAAAAGAAAGAAATAAGTTGAGAGAGTTCTCTCTTACTAATTATCTTGCAAAAGTAGTGAATAATACAATGCTTGCCTCTCTTTGGTAAAATCTACATTTATAGAGGGTTTAGGTTACAAAAATTGAGTTTTTACAAGTTTGGCCTTCAGAAATTTGGCAGCGTCTGTGGTCCGTTCGCGGTCGCGGATGGACCGCGAGAAATCAGGTCCTCTGAAGTTTGAGAGGTTCTGCAAGCCTCTTTTTCCGCGCTTCATCCGCGGTCGCGGATGGACCACGGATGAACAGTATCTCGTATTCTTCATCCTATTTTTTAATGCCAACTTCACTCTTGCTCTACACTTGGCCTTTTTACCATCTTATGACTCCAAAATGGCTGTTTTAGTCTCCAATGACTCATATGTACCTATAACACACCAAAAACACTAATAAAAACATTTTGTCATCATAAACAATATCACTTCAACAATAAAGCGTGATTATTTAGGGAATAATTATAGTTAAATTCACCTATTATCAGCCATACCATGGAACTATGATAAAGTTACAGTGATGTATAAGGGGAAGGAAGAGAAATCAATAAAACACATGGTTCAACTCGCTCCGGGCGATGCTTTGCCCCGGAGGAATTAAGGAAGACAAAAGTGGCAAAAGAGAACCCGACTCATGTGAAGAAGGCAGTTACTGAAGAGGAAGCGGAAGAGTTCTTGAAAAAGATGAAGGCTTAGGACTATTCAATAGTGGAGCAATTGAGAAAAACGCCCGCGTAGATTTCATTGTTATCATTGTTAATTCATTTTGATGAGCAGAGGAAGGCGTTGATGAAATTTTTTAATGAAGCACATGTACCTGAGAACATTTCAGTATGCCATTTGGAGAAAATCATGAAAGATCTTTGAGACAAACAAGATAATATTTTCAGATAATGAGTTGCAACTTGAAGGAACAGAGCATAACAAAGCACTATATCTCACAAACAAGTGTGAAGAATCTGTAGTTACCCGTGTTCTGGTGGACAACGGGTCAAGTGCCAATATTTGCCCACTCTCAACCTTGGAAAGTTGAAGGTCAATCCTGCTAGAATTCATCGGAACAGTGTATGTATACGAGGTTTTGATGGAGGTGGCAAGAATACTGTAGGGGATATTATACTGGAGATTACTATTGGACCAGTGGACTTTACTATAGAGTTCCAGGTGCTAGATGTTGCTGTATCTTACAATCTTTTATTGGGACGTCCGAGGATCCACGCGGCAAAAGCTGTACCATCCTCTTTGCATCAGATGGTAAAATTTGAATGGGAATAACAGGAGATCACAGTGCATGGAGAAGATGATGTCTGCAATGCTATCACACCATTCGAAGAAACTGAAGGAGATAATGGCCCGTGGGTATATCAGGTCATGGACACTGTGGTGGTGAATAAAGTATCCGAGGGGGAAAATATGTCGATTCCCACAGTGGCTCCTACAATAGTGATGGTAGCTAAGGAAATGATAAAAAATGGGTTTTCACCGGGGAAAGGCTTAGGAGTAACTCTACAAAGTATAACACAGTCAATCCACCTCCCGGGCAGTAATGACACTTTTGGTTTGGGTTTCAAGCCAACCGTTGCCGATATCCAAAGAGCCAAGAAAATGAAGAAGAAAAGTTGGTCCCTGCCAAAACCTATTCCAAAACTGTCTGATTCCTTTACTAGTCCTGGTACACAAAGACATTTGGCGACTATTATGCCAAGTCACGCTGAAATAAAACCGGATGCGGAATTCCTAGCAAAGTTCGAGAGGCTATTTGAATATGTGAATATGTTGGAGATGGGTGAAGGAACAAGTAAAATGGATGTTCAGTTCCTGGGACCCTGTATTGCGCTTAATAACTGGGAAGCTACTCCTCTTCCGGTCAGTAGGGAGTTGTGGTAGTTAGCTTTAAATATTTCATTTCCCCAAAAAGGTTGTCTTGTTTTGTAATCCCACATCCCATTGAAAACAAATGTATCCAATGCTTGTTACCTTTTGAAAAATCAGTGAAATGCAATTTCTTTTCTTCTTTCATTTTTGCCTTATTTTATTTTTCTTCTTTTGTATAGTTCAATATTTGCTGATTCCAATGATATGTCATGCATGAAGGATTCCCGGTCCAGTCTTGATAATTGAATAGTTATAGAGGAAATTGAAAGTGAACATGAAGTAGAATATGAGGGTGAGGAAATACTGGAGGAAATTAGTAAAGATTTGAATCATTATGAGGAAAAACCCAAACCAAACATAAATGAGACAGAATCCATTAATCTAGGAAATAAGGTGTAACGACCCAACCGGTCGTTTTGAGCTACGGCGCGTCATTCAGCAGTTTGAGGCCATGAGCAGCTTCATCTCAGGTATATTGACTTGTGTGTATGGTCAGAATTAAAATTCAAGAAGTTTGGAGTCAAATTTAAATGAAAATTCTCATTTTTGAAGCTTAAAATTGAAGAAATGAACTAGGATTGAAATTTTGAGTATACGACCTCAGAATTGGGATCTAAAGGTTCCAACAGGTTCATATGATGATTTCGTACTTGGGTGTATGCCCGGATCGGGTTTTGGATAACCCGGGAGCGTTTTGGCGCATATTATGGAAGATAGCATTTTAGAAGAAATTGCATCAGTTTGGCTTAAAATGCATTTTAGTGTTATTGATGTCCGTTTGGGATTCCGAGACTGGAGTAGCTCCGTATGGTTATTCTGGATTTGGGAGCGCGATCGGAAGTGAATTCGGAGGTCCGTAGGTCATTTTGGAGTCGTTTGGCTAAAGATAGAAAATTGAAGGTTTTTGAGAAAATTTGACCGGAAGTGGAAATTTTGATATCGAACTCGAAATGCAAATCTTATGGTTCGGATAGCTTCATTAGGTGATTTGGGACTTAGGAGTGTGTCCGGAATATTTTTGTGATGACCGGTGTAGAATTAAGCTTGAATTGGCAAAGTTAGTATTTTGGCGAATTCCGGTTGATAGGCGAAATTTTGATCCGACGGTCGGAATGGAATTCCGAAAATTTCTGTAGCTCTGTTATGTCATTCTAGACTTGTGTGCAAAATTTGAAGTCAATCGAACTTGATTTGATAGGTTTCGGCATCGGAAATAGAAGTTGGAAACTTCAAAGTTCATCAAGCTTGGATTGGAGGTTCAATCATAATTTTTGCATTGTTTGATGTGATTTGAGGCCTCGAGCGAGTCCATAATGTGTTTTGGGACTGGTTGGTGTTATTGGTCGGGGTCTCGGGGGTCTCGGATGTGTTTCGGATGCCCAACGGGTCATTTTTGGAAGATTTTTACCGTTTTGAGCATAAATGTAATGATCCAAAGGTCTAATTTTAGTTCTAGAGATCCAAATTTGATTTCGAGACTTCGAGAATTTAAATCATGAATTATAGGATTGATCTGGAAATTTTGGTTTAATTTCATCGAGTCGCGATTGGGTTTTTGACGCGAAATGTGAGTTAATTATTTAACGAGCAAAATTGATGTTCGATTGAGCAAATGAGATCCAAATTCAGTTTTCTTTGAACCACTGGATCTGTATTGAAATTACGGAGCCATAGGAAAAAGAATCGTCAAATTTCGTGTTCGTATGATGGAGTTAGGACCATTTTGGTGCAAAATGGTTGTGGTGCAATTTTTGTGAAAAAGCTGCTCCATTTTATGAATAGTGAACAGTAACCGCGCGTGAACAGTAACCGCGTGGGTGAATAGTGAACAGTGTCCCACGCGCATGAACAGTTTCAGCGCGTGCACAGTACCGACGAAAATTCTGGGCAGTATATCCGCGATTTTGGGTCATTTTCCTCCATTTCTTTTAGCAAATTGAGAGCTTTTGGACAGAAATTGACGGGGAATCGCTGGGATATCATCGGGAAATCATCGGGGGTAAGTTTCTTGGCCTTAATTCGTTAGTTTATCATGAAATCCGTGATTATTTCACTGTTAATGGAGGATTAATGGAGGGTTTTAGCCCTGAGCCTAAATTATAGAAAATTATTGATTTGAATGGGCAAACGGAGTCCGATTTTGATAAATTTTATATGCACAGACTCGTGTTGAGATAAGGAACCCGAATATATAACTTTCGTAATTTTTCGAGAAGTGTACCGAAAGTCGGGTTTTGGCAACTTGTGGGTTTTGGTGTATTTTTAATTGTTTCGATTGGGTAATGCCCAATTGGCCTATTTTGATGTAATTCTATTGATTTTTATCAGATACTACACCTGTGGAGGTCGATATTCGTGGCAAGAGAGTTGTCTCTTAGTGGTTTTGTACCGGAGTCGAGGTAAGTGGCTTGTATAACCTCGTGTGGGGGAACTTTCACCCCTAGGATATTATGTGATAATTTAAATGCCTTGTATGCGAGGTGACGAGCGTGTACATGCGCTGGTTGTTGTAACACACACTTTACTTGAATCATCAAATTCGTGATATTCCTGTCCTTAGTTAATTAATTTATGATATTTACCTGGCATTCGTTAGGGAAGCATGATTAGATAGGATTTATCCGTCTAATTGCCAAATTGTCTTACTTGAACTTCTTGATAATTGTTGGCACTAGTTTTCGGTGAAGTTGTAGTTAAGCATATTATGTTTTCTCTGTGCGTTTTCTTTATTTGTTGTGTTGGTGGATTGCGGGTTCAATTCCCGGAGATCCAAGGGCTGCGGGTTCGATTCCCGGAGACCCGGAGTTTATTGATATATTATTGAGATATGGACTGCGGGTTCGATTCCCAGAGATCCTGAGTTATTGGTAGGGACTGCGGGTTCGATTCCCGGAGATCCCGAGTTATTGGTAGGGACTGCGGGTTCGATTCCCGGAGATCCTGAGTTATTGGTAGGGACTGCGGGTTCGATTCCCGAGATCCTGAGTTATTGGTAGGGACTGCGGGTTCGATTCCTGAGATCCTGAGTTATTGGTAGGGACTGCGGGTTCGATTCCGGAGATCCTGAGTTATTGGTAGGGACTGCGGGTTCGATTCCCGGAGATCCTGAGCTATTGATATATTATTGAGACATGGGCTGCGGGTTCGATTCCCGGAGACCCAGGGGTACTGTTGATGGGACTGTGGTTTCAATTCCCACAGGTCCTGGACTTGTTAATTGAGATTGTTAATTGTTGTTAGCTTAATTGTAGACGGTTGCAGTAATCACTTTATTGTTGCTATTTCGGATTTATTATTATTTGAGCTGCTTATTATTGTTATTGTCTTTTTGTTATTGTTCTCTCAGTAGGGCCACGACCTTCCTCGTCACTACTCCATCGAGGTTAGGCTTGGCACTTACTGAGTACCGCCGTGGTGTACTCATGCTACTCTTCTGCACACTTTTGTTATGCAGATCCAGGTACATCGGGATAGGCCCGTACTAGGTGATTCAGCAGTACATTTGGAGACCTCGAGGTATGATCTGCTACGTCCGCGGATCCGGAGGCCCTCCTTCTATTCTGATAGTATTAGTAGATGTTTTCCTTCATTTCGTTGTTAGATACTCTTTACACATAGAGCCACAGTTGTATATTCTCTTTTAGTCTGTGTTGCCCGTGGGATTTCGGGTCTTGGTGGTGTTTTATACAGTGTGTTTGACGGGTGTATGTGCCAAGCAGCACAGATTACATTTCCTTTTTATATTATTTTTTCCGCTATTTATTATTTAATGTTCATAAACTTGTATATTTCGCAACGTGTTAGGCTTACCTAGTCGTGGGGACTGGGTGCCGTCATGACATGTTCACGATTGGTAAACTAGGGTCGTGACATGAGGAGAATGTCCGGGAAACAAATATCAGTATGCATTTAGAGGCTTCCCTCAGAGAAGATTTAATCAAGTTGTTACATGAGTACAAGGACATATTTGTTTGGTCCTATGATGACATGCCCGGACTCAGTACTGATCTGGTGGTACATAAATTGCCCATTTATCTGGAATGCCGGCCAGTAAAACAGAAGCTAAGAAAGTTTAAAACGGACATCAGTGTGAAAATAAAAGAAGAAGTTAATAAGAAATTTGAGGCGAAGGTTATACGGGCCACTAAATATCCCACCTGGTTAGCTAATATTGTGCCAGTTCCGAAGAAGGATGGAAAAACCAGGGTGTCCGTTGATTACAGGGACCTTAATAAAGCTAGTCCAAAAGATGACTTTCCATTGCCAAATATCAATATATTGATCGACAATTGTGCCAAGCATGAAATTGGATCTTTTGTTGATTGTTATGCGAGTTATCACCAGATCTTGATGGATGAAGAAGATGCAAAAAAGACAACTTTTATCATGCCTTGGGGTACATATTGTTTCAGGGTGATGCCGTTTGGGTTAAAGAATGCTGGAGCTACATATATGAGGGCAATGACCACTATGTTTCATGACATGATGCACCCAGAGATCGAAGTATATGTGGAAGATGTCATCATTAAGTCCAAAAAGCAATGTGACCATGTCAAAGACTTGAGAAAGTTTTTTCAGAGGCTCCGAAGATATAATCTCAAGCTCAATCCAGCAAAGTGTGCTTTCGGGGTGCCTTCAGGAAAGATACGGGGGTTTATAGTAAGCTAGCATGGTATTGAATTGGATCCGTCAAAGATAAAAGCAATCCAGAATATGCCTTTGCTGAAGAATAAGAAAGAAGTGATGAGTTTATTGGGCAGATTGAATTATATTAGCAGGTTTATTGCTCAGTTGACGTCAACCTGTGAGCCCATTTTCAAATTGTTGAAGAAAGACGCTGTGGTAAATTGGACTGATGAGTGCCAAGAAGCTTATGACAAGATTCAGCAATATTTGGCCAATCCTCCGGTATTAGTTCCTCCAGAACCGGGAAGACCTCTTATCTTGTATTTGATTGTTCTAGATAATTCTTTTGGCTGCGTACTGGAACAGCATGATGAGACGGGAAAGAAAGAACATGCGATATATTACCTCAGTAAAAAGTTCACATCTTACGAGGTAAAATACACTCAATTGGAGAGAACGTGTTGTGCTCTAACGTAGGTTTCTCAAAAACTGTAGCATTACCTGTCAGCTTATACCACATATTTGATATCATGGTTGGGTCCATTGAAGTATATATTTCAAAAGCCTATGCCTACAAGAAGACTTGCTAAATGACAAATTCTGCTCACAGAGTTTGACATCATCTATGTGACACGTACGACAATGAAGGCGCAAGCAGTTGTAGATCATTTAGCAGAAAACCTAGTAGATGATGAGTATGAGCCATTAAAAACATATTTTCCTGATGAGGAGGCAATGAATATTGAAGAAGTAGAGCAAGATGATAAGCCAGGCTGGAGAATGTACTTCGATAGAGCCGTCAACAGTAAGAGAGTTGGAATTGGAGCAGTGCTTATTTCAGAAACGGGTCAGCATTATCCCATTACCGCTCAACTTTAATTTTTCTGCACTAACAATATGGCCGAATATGAAGCATGTATACTGGGATTGAGGATGGCGATAGATATGGATGTTCAAGATATTTTGGTCATGGGTGACTCGGATCTTGTCACGCCCCAAATCGAGGGACATGACCGGCGCCTGACCGGGTTGCCCCAGTCAAGCGGACCTGGGTGCCTTTCATTCCCACGTGTTAACCCTGTGTTGATTGTTCCTCATTAACCAAATATTTTACCAATAATGACTGATTTCATAATGCATAAACATAACCATGTGATTGATTCACTAACAAGTTCATAATTTATATTTACAACGCCCATACATATACATAGGCCACAATCCCACAGTTTACATGTCTATGGAGCCTCTAGGATACAAAAAGAGAAATACAATACTTGCCGGTAACAAGGCTCCGACTATACCTTACAAAACCAAAATGAAATCTAAACCGAAGTGGCATGAACCACACAAGGCCCCGAGGAAGAAAGGGGCTCACCAAAAACGGGCAGTGGAGGATGAAAGATACTACTGCCGATGAGCTGAAGTGCCTGCTACTGATCCACCTACAATCATAACACGAATGTAGCGTCCCCGGCAAAAGGGACGTCAGTACACTTGAATTGTACTGGTATGTATGGACAAACTTTGTCCCAAGTAAACTCAAGCCATTAAATTACATTAAAAATAATCAAGCCAACCAACCATGTTTTCCACCTTTTACTCATTTCAGATAAGCCTCAACACAAGCACATTCAAGGTCAACAAATGGAACAACAACCAATCAACAACATAAATTGCAAGTAGTCAAACATAGGAGCAATCAGTGCTCCCCAGGTTGCAAACTCTCCTGCTGTCTCCTTTCACAATTTCACATTTTTGATTTTTGTATAAATTTTCAATAGCGATTTCGATCGCTTTCCATCCTTATTGCCCCCGACCACCCTTATTACCTCGGCCACCCTTATCACCCCAACCCACACCTTATTTCCCCACGTTGCGGCGCGCAACACGACCCCGCCTTACAGTTGAAAACACAACAATTTCAAACAGCAGATAAGGTACTACACACAATTTCAACAAGTTCAAATAAGCAACTTACACATTGGTTCATGTTCTCAATTTCTTCTCAATGCCAATATCAAAACCAAGTTACAAGTATTCTAAAATCGAAAATGCCCACATAAGCATGTTCAACAATTTACCACCATTAAGGTGTTTCAAATTCCTTCCACAATAAGCCAAATATGCCATCACAATGGTTGTTCCCAATTCTTTACCAATCTCGATTACCTTTTTATCTTTCCAGTCATATTTCATACCACACCACACGTAGTTCAACATAAATCAAATGCTCAACAGGGAAATCAAAGAATTACGTAAAATTTCTCAATTTGACACATGCCAAAACAATTCACACACATTTGGGCGATTTTACAAGAATCAAAATTAGCCATACATACCTGGTGGTGAGTTTTCTCCCGTTAACTTCCTACTTTATGCTTACCCACGCTATCTTACTTGTGCCAACCTTGTTCTTGAAGACTCTTACTTCTACTCACTTCTTTTTACTAAAAATCAAGTTCAATAATCATGCATGAGTGTAAAAATTCTATTTTCAAAAGCTATTATATGCAAACCTCTCTTTACCCAATTAAAACCTGAAAGTCAAAGAAAAATAGTTAGGGTTTTTACCTTGAAAAGATTGGGGAAGTTGAATCCTTGCCCTAAGATCCCTTGGAATTAAGGTAGTTAGAACAATCCTTGAAGATGCAAGATTTCTCTCTCTAAAAACCCTCTCTTCTCTCTCTAATTTTGGTGAGATGATATGATAAAATGAAGAAGAAATGTGTTATATTAAAGAAGGGATCGGGTCAAAATGTTACAAAAATCTGGGGCCGGGGTCAAATATGCGGTCACTATGCGACCGCAGAATCCACATGCGGTCCGCAAAGAGACCGCAAAATGGCCTCAAAGTTATGCAGGTTCTGTTAAGGAATGCGGCCAAAATGCGGTCCGCATGTTTGATCTGCGGTCGCAAAATGCACCGCAAATTTGACATGCGATCGCACATCGACCGCACTTTTGACAGATTTTTGGGAAACTCTCTGGAACGATTTGCGGCAAGAATGCGGTCCGCATGTCAGGTTTGCGGTCGCATTCTTGACCGCATATTTGACATTTTTCTGGAAAATTTTATTCTCAACATTTTTGACTCTCAAATCTCTACCAAGGGTCCGAACCGCGGCGAGCAAGCTCGCCGCGAAGAATTCTACGCATTCCTAACACATTATTCGGACCAAGACACCACAGCTACTAGGTTTTATGCACAAAATTTTACGGGGCCTTACAGATCTCTTGATACATCAGATTCAATGAGAATGGGAGACAAGAGATTTAAAGATGATACCTTATCGACAATGCCTGCATGAACTATCCCAGAGATTTCAATCTATAGAGTTCAAACACATCCCAAGAATGCATAATGAAGTAGCAGATGCTTTGGCCACATTATCATCCATGCTGCATCACCCAGATAAAGCTTATGTAGATCCACTACAGATACAAGTTCGTGATCAAAATGCTTATTATTTCGACGTGGAAGAAGAACTTGATGGTGAGTCGTGGTATCATGATATCAAAGAATATTTGAGGACATGAGTGTACCCAGAACAATCCACTGGAGATCAGAAAAGGGCTATAAGGCGACTAGCAAATGGATTTTCCCTCAGTGGAGGAGTTGTATACAAAAGAATACCAGATTTGGGGCTATTGAGATGCATAGATGCGCAACAAGCTGACACAATTATGGCTGAGGTACATGCTGGAGCCTGCGGACCTCATATGATCGGATACATTTTAGCCAAGAAAATACTGAGAGTAGGATATTATTGGCTCACCATGGAGCGTGATTGTATTAGGTATGTGAGGAAATGCCATCAATGTCAGATACACGGAGATTTGATTCACTCTCCACCCTATGAGTTGCATACAATATCTGCACCGTGGCCATTCGTTGCCTGGGGCATGGATGTTATCGGACCAATAGAACCTACAAAATCTAATGGGCATAGATTTATCTTGGTCGCAATTGATTATTTTACCAAATGGGTGGAGGCAAAGACATTTAAGGTAGTGACAAAGAAGGCGGTATTGGATTTCGTGCATACAAATATCATATGTCACCTTGGAATTCATAAAGTGATTATCACAGACAATGATGCAAATCTGAACAGTCACCTCATGGCAGAAGCATGTCAAAAACCTGCATTGTAACTCTACACCTTAAAGGCCTAAAGCAAATGGAGCAGTAGAAGCTGCAAATAAGAATATAAAGAAGATTCTCAAAAAAATGGTGGAAGAGTCAAGGCAATGGTTTGAAAAACTACCGTTCGCTCTCATGGGTTATCGTACAACTGTATGTACTTCAATTGGTGCCACACCTTACTCATTGGTATATGGAACAAAGGCAGTCATACCTGTAGAAATTGAGATATCGTCTCTTCAAATCATAGCTGAGGCTGAAATCGATGATGATGAATGGGTAAAAGCCCGACTAGAACAATTGAGTTTGATTGACGAAAAGAGGTTAGCAGCGGTTTGTCATGGACAATTATATCAGCGGAGAATGGCCAGATCATACAATAAGAAAGTACGTCCACGGAAACTTGAAGTGGGACAGTTGGTGCTGAGACGTATTTTGCCTCATTGGGCTGAAGCGAAAGGAAAATTTGCACCGAATTAGCAAGGACCGTTCATGATATCATGGGTATTGTCCAATGGAGCTCTATATTTGACAGATGTTGAAGGAAAATGTGTAGAGACTGCTATCAACTCATATGCAATCAAGAGATATTATGTATGATTCCCTTTTCATTTGTATAATTATATTTATCATACTTTTGGAATTGAATTGATGAAGGCATTTTATTCTCTAACCAAACACTTTATCCATTGACATCCCCATTGAGCCTTACTTGTTTTATTCTTTCATATCCCTATCTCGGAATCATTCATGGTGCAAGAAAAGAAAAATGAAGCAATGATGATGAAAAAAGAAGAAAAGAAAAAAAAAGAAGAAAGAAAAAAAAAGAGAAAGAGACAAAAGAAAAAAAAGAGAGAAGAATGCAAACAAAAGAAAAATGCATACAAAAAGACAAAAAGAAAGTCGGGAAAAGTCAAGATGCAACAATGAATATGAACGTAGTCCGAACTACTTTTTTGACTTGATCCCGAAAGGGTACGTAGGAAGCCTCACTGAGGTTCAGTCATGATAAAAATAATATCCAAGATTCTCCAAATATTGAAACTGGGGCAGAAGTTATGATTATGATTCTGAGAGTTGTAAATATTTTTGAACCCTCGTTAAATTTTGAGCCTTTTATACCCTTCTTTCTGAACCCATACAAAAGCCACATTACGGTCCAGAGAAAGACCTTCTAATCAATTTCAAGAAAATGATGATACAACGAGAATAAGGAGAAACATGGCATGGACAGTACCCGGTGGTTCAGAAATCAAAAGAATAAAAATAAAAATAAAAATGAGAGAGTCTTATTGGTGAAAACCTTAGCCGGCACCATAAGGCGATTGTGAGATTGAGAGAATAAAAATGAGAGAGTCTTATCGGTGAAAACCTTAACCGGCACCATAAGGCGATTGTGAGATTGAGAGAATAAATAAGAGAGTCTTTTTGGTGAAAACCTTAACTGACACCGTAAGGCGACTGTGACGAATATTCTGTTGAAAGAAGACAAAAAGAAAAAAGAAAAGATTGGTTTGGGTTGAAGGAAAAGATGGAGTTAAGATAATGACAATTCGATTGGACAGACTGGGTCGGAATTTAAATACATGGCATGGTCAGAGGAATTAGCTTCATACCCATATAAGTTTTGTCTCTACTCCAAAATATCCTTACCCTTTCAAATTCATATTTTTCTGCATTTTATTGATCAAAAAACTTGTTGCCCATCGAAAGCTAACTACCAGCTTCGTATGTTAAGAGGCGTAATAACACTGGGTCGAAAAGAAAATAAAAGGAAAAGGAGAGGATGACAATCAAAGCCAAAGAAAAATGAAAAGAAAAGAAACAAAAAAGGAAAAGCAGAAAGGAGATTACAGAGGAAAAGTTGAAGAAATCTGGAAAAGGGATGCAGAGCAAAATAAAGCAAGAAGAGGCAGGCAATGGAAACAAAGTCAACAAAATGCCAGTTGCCAACATTTTTATAACTAATAAGATTGTTCACTAATTTAGACAGGAACAAAAAGATTCAAATTCTCACTAATCACTTTAAAGTGAATGTGAGCAATGTGGAAGAAGAAAAACACAAAAAGAAATACAACAATAAAAGGAGGAATCCGCCGAGGAAGATTTATTCAGTCAACAAGAAATCTACCAACAATGGAGGTATTGTCTTTTTGAAACTCACACCCCAGTTATCAAACTGAGGGATTATTTTCTGCATTTTCATTTTCATGCATCAGTCGCCCACCTGGATAATAAGGAAATATTTTCCGCATTTTCATTTTCATGCGTCACGCGCCCACCTGGATAACAAGAGAAAATTTTTTGCATTTTTATTTTCATGCATCAGGCGCCCACCTGGATAACAAGGGAATATTTTATGCATTTTCATTTTTATGCATCAGGCGCCCACCTAGATAACAAGGGAATATTTTCAGCATTTTTAATTTCTGTTCAGGCGCCCACCTGTATAACAATGGAATACATTTCAACATTTTTAATTTATGTTCAGGCGCCCACCTGGATAACAAGGGAATATTTTCTCCATTTTTATTTTCCTGCATCAGGCGCCCACCTGGATAACAAGAGAATATTTTCTGCATTTTCATTTTCATGGATCAGGCGCCCACCTGGATAACAAGGGAATACATTTATGGATAACAAGGGAATACATTTCTACATTTTCTGTTCAGGCGCCCTCCTGTATAACAAGGGAATACATTTCTGCATTTTAATTTCTGTTTAGGCGCCCACCTGGATAACAAGGGAATACCTTTCTACAATTTCTATTCAGGTGCCCACCTGGATAACAAGGGAATATTTTCAGCATTTTTAATTTCTGTTCAGGCGCCCACCTGTATAACAAGTGAATACATTTCAGCATTTTTAATTTCTGTTCAGGCGCCCACCTATATAACAAGGGAATACACTTCACCATTTTTAATTTCTGTTCAGGCGCCCACCTGTATAACAAGGAAATACATTTCAGCATTTTTAATTTCTGTTCAGGCGCCCACCTGTATAACAAGGGAATACTTTTTTGCATTTTTAATTTCTGTTCAGGCACCCACCTGTATAACAAGGGAATACATTTCTGCATTTTTATTGTTTTATCTAACATGAGTAACACCATGACATATGAAAAGCCCACACTGGGGCAGAGGAAATAGTTTGCGTTGTTTTTGTTTTTGTTTTAACAGGTATTAACCTGGAGGCAAGAAACACAATTGGAAGTCACACCAAAGGGGAGGAAGCAGTATGTCAGAAACATGAAAATAATCAAAAATCAACAAAAAAGAAGGATGCAAATAAAAAAGCGGCATAAGATATGGAAAAGCAAGGAAGAACAAGAAGACAAGGAATAAATATGAATTATTGTAATTCATAGGATCATAACTTAGAATAGCTTCTTTATTTTTTATTTTATCCCCGGTGTAACAAGGAGTTAGTCAATGATTATAGCAACAGTAGTAGCAGCAGCAATGTCTTGGTAGTTTGAAACTACCAGACCTTCCCGAACTACACTAACCTGATTCCTGTTTAGCACAGGATATATAGGCAACCTCTGAGGCGGGGCGCTGTCAAAAGGTTTTCAAAAATGCTTCTTACGAAATATTCCAGTGGGCAAAAATCTCTCATTACTGCTCACTTGTCTTTGCACTGAAACTCTTCGTGTTCCCGAGCAAAGAGGGGCAGTTGTGAGCACATGATTTTTGCCCTAAGCAAACAAATTCCATTATTAAAAATAAATAAGATTTTTGATGTGCAAATATGTGTTTAATTGAAATAAATTGTGTGATTGTGATTGAAACAATTTGAAATTAAAAACTACAAAAAGAGTTAATTAGAAAATGTCACAAAAAATAAGGAAATTAAAGAAAATTAACAAAAATACAAAAATATCGGGAAATTAAAGAAAATAACAAAGAATGTCATAAAAATACCATAAAATTTAGAAAAAATAGGAAAATAAAAAAGAAGGAATAATTGAAAATGAATACAAAAAGAGAAAATAAAATAAAAAAGGAAAATACAAAGAAATAATTAAATACAAGAGGAAATACACAAAAATACAATAATATTGGGCCAAATTCGGGCCCAAAGTGTAAATAACCCAAAAGAAATACACCGTCCATTCTAATTTCTAAATGAAACGATGGCGTATGGATGAATTAAATCTCAGCCGTTGAGATATTGATCTAACGAACTATAAAAGGCGGTGTGAACATAAATGAAACGACGTCGTTAAAAGACTTAATCCTAGCCATCCAAATAGGTTGATCATACGGTTGCTATTGAGTCTCTTTAAACAATTAAACGACGTAGCATAAGTAATCAATCATGGCAGTCCATAAGATCCAACGGAGGCCAGGCATTCCTTCATTAAACCAAACGACAGCGTCTAGGATAATTAATCCTGGCCGTTGATCAAAGATGATCCAATGGCCAGGATCGTCCAAACCCCAAGAGGTATAAAAACCTCATCTCTCAGTTCCGAGACCAAACGTTACACACATTTAACCCTAGCTTCCCATTCCTCTCGTCTCCTTCACCTTCTTCATCGTCTCCAATGGAGATTGGCCAGAATCCATGGCCGTCTCCGGCCACAAATGAACCCCAAACCTCTTTCCTTCTCTCTTTCTCACCAAAACCTCCCTGAAACCCTTAGAAAAACCAGAAAACCCTACATTCTTGAAAGTCCGGTCACCAGAGCCTTTGCCAGTGACCTTCAACTTATGATCCAGCCTCCCAAATTAACACCCTAGGACCACTACGAGGGGATCTTTCACCCTATGTAGTTGGTTTCCTTCGAATCACCCTGGAAATGTTCGAATCTTCCAAAGAAGTTCGCCGGAACCCTACCATCTGCGAACATCCAAACACAACCCTCCCCAAATACACTCCAATAAACACCCAGAACACCCTTTTACCACTAAAAACCCAAAAATAAACCCATTTAAGAAAAATCTAGAAAAAATCAGACTTCAAGTCTCCGATGTCTTGAAGCCTGGAAAAAAGAGAAGAAAAAGAAAAGAAAAAGAAAAGAAAGAAAGAAATAAAGAAGAATAAAGAGAGAACATGAGACAAATCCTGCAAAGCTAAGTGTTTTAGCCTTTTGTTTGCTTTAAGTTTTTTGTATTTCGATCTTTTGCATGTTTTCCGTCTTCTTTGTTTTCTATATTTGATATCTGGCATGTTTTTCTGCTTATTTCATCTTCTAATTTTCTCTATATTGAATCTCTTCCACATTTTCTGTTTGATTGTCTTCAAAAGACTTCCTTGTTCTAGCATGTTTTTGACTGTTCATCTTTTAAATCTTCTAAATAGAGTCTTTAGCATACTCTTGTTTGTTGTTCTTCTGGGTATTTCTATCATTAGCCCATGATAATCTCATCTATCCTGTTCTTTGCAAATAATCGATCTGTTTAGCTTCTTAGGGTTTTCTATAAGTCAACACATGAATCCGATGTGAATATGTTTCTTTATGTTTTGATTTGTTAACCGTGCCTAAGTTTGAAATTACAAGTTAGTTAATTGGGATTCAACCATTATCAAATTTCCCTCTGAGTTCTGGCTAATTGATGAATGATTTTTGATTGAAGCTATGTGTGAAAAATGACATAAATTGGCTATATTTGTAATGGATTCATATGCAAGACTATGTTAAATCCTATTGTGCTTTGTGGTATTGGTTATAGCTGTAAAGACAAGATAGTTAGTAATCTGGCTATTTTTGAAAGTGACCTAATCTGGTTATAAATGAAATAACTTGGGACTGTGTAATTAGTCTGGCTATTTTTGAAATATTAAAGTAGGTTAGTTCTGCAATCTAATTCAGATTAACTAATTGATAATAAAAGGGTTACATTTTAAAAGAGGCTAAAATTGAAAACGAACTATTGTTAAATCTGGCCAAGTCTTAAATGATTCAAAATATGATGGCCAGTACTTAAATAGGCAATGAACCCAAGATACCCTGACCATTAGTAGGTCGGGTAAATAACAAATAGTATTAAGGGTACAAAAGGAATAAGAAATGGTATAATTGTGAATTTAATAGAGCCTATAGGGACAAAACAGACTTTCAGGCTTAGTATTTCTGTAATTAGAAACAAAATAAAGGGTAAAACAGATCTAGTACAAAGGTATAACTGTGAAAATCCTTAGCAAGTGAGGGCACCATAGTAATACGCCCTTAAAAGAAGCAAAAAGAATTCCCTAGAACCTTCCAGCAAGGGCTGGAAGGCATTTCGAGTCTAAAATAAGGGAACCAAACAATAATTAATAAAAGAATTAAGGGGAGGGAACTTATATTAAGATTTTTGAATTTCCCTTTCAAAATTTCACCCAAAACACCTATAAATAGGCTGTCACTTAGCCTGAAAAAGGGCTTCATTCTATAAATTCAGAGAAAACATTCTGAAATACAAAATTAAGAGTTATACACATAGATAGAGAGTAAAATTTTTGAGTGATGTCGAGTGCAAATTATGGGTTCAACTAGGGTCTTCTGCTGTTCTATATTATTGGACTCAATTGGATTTCTTAATTCTGTTCATTGGCTTGCTTATTTGCTGGGTTTTGAAGATCGTATTTGGTTGTTATTGTTGTTCTGTTGTGATTTGCTCTCTATTGTTCTGCTGTTGTTGCTCGTTGGCTATCCTTCATCTCATTTGCATCCTATACTTATAAGTTTCCCTTTGCTGAATCAGGTACATATTTTGTCCAGATATGTAACTGTCAGCTAATTGAGGAAATGAAAATACCATGAATTGTTTGGATGAAATATTCTGCTGTATTTTTAATGATTTTATGTTAATTGTCAATTAGATCTTCTGTAATTTGATAGGAATAACTGTAATAGTTAAGTATATATGAGACTCGAACAATGTAATAGATAGAGTAGAGTAGAGTACACATAGTCATAATCACTCTAAATTTAGCCTAAAAACAGGTTAACTTGTAAAATCAATTCACTTAGTTAATACTAGCTTCGTAATCCAAATGGTAATCATATTAATCTTAGGAACTAGAACGTGCTAATTAAAAATGATCAACTTAGTTACTGTATGTTTCTTTACTTCAATTAGTTTAACAATAATTTAGATTAGTGTATGTTAGAATCAACAATTAGTAACAAAGTAAATTGGCACCGTTAAGTAACGTATCATTGTTAAAGTAAATGAAATAGTAGCCTATTTTCAATTAGTGATAGATAATTTGGATTCAAAATTAATATTGTTAAACTTGTACTTCTGTTTCTTATGAAATTAATGTCATTGGTTAATTTACTCTACTGTTTGTTGAACATTTGTATATTGGATATGAAATCTCAATTCTGTTCCGTATTTCTCTCGTCTGGTCTAGGCTTGATAGATAGTACAGGCCCAGATCCAATTAGACTCAACCTTGGGCCTTTGAATAATAATTCTAACACATACTAGGTTTCTGAAACCCAATTGTGTAAACTAGACTATTAAATTCAGTCCACAAATGTCCAGTCCTGGAAATTGAAATAATGGGCCTGGACATAGTTCTGAAAATACGAAAAAAGTAAAATAATTAAGGGAAAACCAAAAATAGAGAATGTAGCATTTATTAGGTTTGGACTTCTAAAAATAACGGGACGAGCCTCGTACAAGAACAAAATATGCGGCGCCCCCATATGAATGTTAATAAGTAATAGACTCGGAAGACCGTTTAGTAAATTCCATGATCTTTCCTAAAGTATAATAAATATAATAAGTCGTTAGACGTTATAAGAACGATTTTAAATATACATTCCTTAATACGAGTGCACATCTAATATGACTCAAATCTTAAATCTCGACGAAGCTGAAACGTGTTAAAAGTCACATGCGTACTGGTTGCGGTGTGACTCAAAATGCGTTTTTGCGACATCGCATTTCGTTAAAATATCAAAAACGAAACATTCACATGTTGGAAAAGCATATAACAAAATCAAATAAAGTCAAAAACGACAGTTGAGCGACCGTGCTAAAACCACGGAATCTGGGAGTGCCTAACAGCTTCTCCCGGGTTAACAGAATTTCTTATCCGGATTTCTAGTTGTGTGGACTGTTTAAATAGAGTCAATTTTCCTCGGATTCGGGATTAATCAGTGACTTGGGATACCATTATTTTCCCAAGTGGCTACTCTGAAACTCTAAATAAAATCTCATTCCGATTGTCCTTAAAGTGGAAAAACTCCTTCCTCGTTAATAACAATTATATTCTTTCCCGAGTGTATTAGTAATTAATGAGGTATACCTTATTTGCTTATTTCAGGAAAAAGAGGTAGTAAAAAGGGAGGTGTGACAAAAGGAATCATTTTAGTTTTTCACAGAGGCGCTTCTGTTTTGGTTGATCCCAGGTCCACATATTCATACGTGTCTTCTTATTTTGCACATCATTTGGGTGTGACCGGTGGTAGTCTTGATTTGCATGTTCATGTATCCACCCCAGTGGGTGATACGATTATTGTGGATCACGTCTATAGATCCTATGTTATTTCTACTGGGGGTCTGGAGACCCAGGTGGATCTGTTATTGTTAGGTATGGTGGATTTCGATGTGATTTTGGGCATGGACTGGCTATCCCCGTGCCATACAATATTGGACTGTCATGCCAAGTCAGTTACATTGGCTATTCCTGGTATTCCTTAGATTTAGTGGTGGGGTTCGACTGATTATGTCCCTAGCCGTGTTATTTCATTCTTAAAGGCTCAGAGAATGGTTGAAAATGGGTGTTTGTCGTATCTAACATTATGTGAGGGATGTGGGAACTGAGACTTCAAGTATTGATTATGTGCCTATTGTGAGGGACTTTCCAGATGTATTCCCATCAGACCTGCCGGGTATGCCGCCGACCAGGGACATCAATTTTGGTATTCACTTGGTGCCGGGCACTCAGCCCATTTCTATTCCTCCTTACCGGATGGCACCAGCTGAGCTAAAGGAATTGAAAGACCAACTTCAGGATCTTTTAAATAAGGGGTTCATTCTCCCTAGTGTGTCACCGTGGGGTGCACCAGTGTTATTCGTTAAGAAGAAAGATGGTTCTATGCGGATGTGCATTGATTATAGACAACTGAACAAGGTAACAGTGAAGAACAAGTATCCTCTACCGCGCATTGATGATTTATTTGATCAGCTCCAGGGAGCGAGGGTGTTCTCGAAGATTGATCTTCGTTCAGGCTATCATCAACTGAAGATTAGAGACTCTAATATTATGAAGACTGCATTCATGACGAGATATGTGCATTATGAGTTCCTTGTGATGTCTTTTGGGCTGACCAATGCCCCAGTCGAGTTCATGCATCTGATGAACAGTATGTTCACGCCATATTTGGATTCATTCGTGATCGTGTTCATTGATGATATTCTAGTATACTCCCATAGCCAGGAGGAGCATGCTCAACATTTGAGCGTTGTGTTACAGAGGTTGAGGGAGGAGAAATTGCATGCTAAGTTCTCCAAGTATGAGTTTTTGCTAGAGTCAGTAGCTTTTCTGGGTCATGTGGTGTCTCGTGATGGTATTCAAGTTGACCCGAAGAAGATAGAGGCGGTGCAGAGTTGGCCTAGACCGTCCTCAGCTACGGTGATTAGGAGTTTCCTTGGTTTGGTGGGGTATTATCGCCGGTTTGTTCAGGGATTTTCATCCATTGCTTCTTCTTTGACCAGGTTGATGCAGAAGGGTGCACCATTCGTGTGGTCGGATGAGTGCGAGGAGAGATTTTAGAAGCTCAAGACAGCTTTAACCACAACTCCAATATTAGTTTTGCCATCAGCTTCAGGTTTATTGTGATGCCTCGAGAGTGGGGATATGTTGTGTGTTGATGTAGGAGGGTAGAGTGATTGCTTATGCTTCTCATCAGTTGAAGCCTCATGAGAAGAACTACACTGTTCATGATTTGGAGTTAGATGCCATAGTTCATGCCTTGAATATTTGGAGGCACTATTTGTACGGCGTGTCCAGTGAGGTGTATACCGATCATCGTAGTCTCCAGCATTTGTTCAGACAGAGGGATCTTAATTTGAGGCAGCGGGGATGGCTTGAGTTGCTCAAGGATTATGACATCACTATTCTATATCATCCAGGGAAGGCCAATGTGGTGGCCGATGCTTTGAGCCGAAAGGCGGTCAGTATGGGCAGCTTGGCGTATATTCTAGTTGGGGAGAAACCATTTGCATATGATGTTTAGGCGTTGGCCAATCGGTTAGTGAGGTTAGATATTTCAGAGCCCAACAGGGTGTTGGATTGTGTTGTTTCTCGGTCTTCTTTATATGATTGTATTCGTGAGCGCCAATATGATAATCCACACTTTCTTGTCCTTAAGGACAAAGTTCAGCATGATGATGCTAGAGATGTCACTACTGATAGTGATGGTGTATTAAGGATGCGAGGCCGGATATGCGTGCCCAACATTGATGGCCTTCATGAGTTGATATTAGAGGAGGCCCATAGCTCACAGTATTCTATCCACCCAGGTGCCGCGAAGATGTACTAGGACTTGAAACAACATTATTGGTGAAAGATGATGAGGATGGACATTGTGAGTCATGTATCACAGTGTTTCAACTGTCACCATGTCAAGTATGAGCACCAGAGGCCCGATGGTGTATTTTAGCGTATTGATATTCGCGACTGGAAGTGGGAAAGGATCACTATGGACTTTGTTAGTGGACTCCCTCAGACAGTGAGAAAGTTTGATTTAGTTTGGGTGATTGTGGATAGGCTGACCAAGTCAGCTAACTTCATTCCTGTGTGTACTACATACTCCTCGAAACGGTTAGCTAAGATATTCATTCGGGAGATCGTGAGATTGCATGGAGTCTGAGTTTCTATCATTTCTGATAGAGGTACTTAGTTTACTTTGCAGTTCTAGAGGACATTTCATCGTGAGTTGGGCTCACGGGTTGAGTTGAGTACGATATTTCATCCTCAGACGGACGGACAATCCGAGCGTACTATTCAGATCTTGGAGGATATGTTACGAGCTTGTGTTATTGATTTGAGTGGTTCATGGGCTAATTATTTTCCTCTCGCAGAGTTTGCCTATAATAACAGCTACCAGTCTAGTATTCAGATGGCGCCGGGAGAAGGTGTAGATCTCCAGTTGGTTGGTTCGAGTCCGGTGAGGCTAGGTTGTTGGCAACAGACTTAGTCCAGGATGCTTTGGACAAGGTGAAGGTGATTCAAGAGAGACTTCGCACAACTCAGTCACACTGGAAGAGTTATGCGGACCGGAAGGTTCGGGATGTGTCTTATTCTGTGGGTGAGAAGGTCTTACTGAAGGTTTTGCCTATGAAAGGCGTCATGAGATTTGGGAAGAAAGAAAAGATCAGTCCGAGATTCATTGGCCCTTTTGAGATCCTCAGGAGGAATAGAGTGGTAGCCTATATACTTGCTTTGAAACCTAGCCTATCAGGTGTTCATCTAGTGTTTCACGTTTCTATGCTTCGGAAATATGTTAGCGACCCATCACATGTGTTGGATGTCAGTACTATTCAGCTTGATGCTGACGTGACTTATGATGTGGAGCCTATAGCTATATTGGGTCGTCAGGTGAGGAAATTGAGGTCCAAGGACATTGCATTAGTGAAGGTTCAGTGGAGAGGTCGGCCCGTGGAGGAGGCCACTTTGGAGATCGAGCAGGTGATACGGAGCAGAGATCCTCACTTATTTGAGTCTGCAGGTATGTTTCTTGACCCGCTCGAGGACGAACGTTTGCTTAAGTGGGGGACAATGTGACGACCCGGCCCGTCGTTACGAGAGTTACCACCTTATTACCCCTTTATTTATGTGTTTCATGTTTCTATATATGTGTTATAGTTTATCTGGTGAATTGGGAGTGATTCTGGTTGAAAATAAGGCATATAGCCTTTTTGACTGAAGCTTGTTTATGAAAAGTTAACTTGAAGTTGACTATGTGGTTAGAGGGCTCGGAATCGAATTCTGATGATTTGGTTAGTTCCGGGAGGTGATTTGCGACTTAGGGGAGCGATCGAAATTGAATTTGGAGGTCCGGTGTAGAAATAGGCTTGAATTGGCTAAGTTGGAATTTTGGCGAAATTCAATCGTCAGGTGAGATTTTGATCCGGGAGTCGGAATGGAATTCCGACAAGTGCAGTAGCTTTGTTAGGTGATTTGGATATGTTGGCAAATTTTCAGGTCATTCATACATCGTTTGGTCGGGTCATTCATGTGTTTGAGGATACATTTTTATGACTGGAACAAGTTTGTGTAATGATTTAGAGTGGATTGGTATTTTTGGTTGAGATCTCGGGGGCCTCAAGATGTTTTCGGAGGGTCTAACGGAATTTTTTTTGATATTTTAGATTGCTGGTACGAGTTGTAGCAGGAGTTCCGCTTCTGCGGATGGGGAACCGCGGAAGTGGCTCCGCAGAAGCGGCTCTGCAGAAGCGAGTATAATCTCGCAGAAGCGAGTTTGTGGTTGGCCGAGCAAAATCGCAGAAGCGGTAAGGATATCGCAGGGGCGAGCTCGCAGAAGCGAGCCCTTTGTCGCGAAAGCAAATGTTTGGCGACTGGGAAGTTGCGCAGAAGTAGAAGGTCAACTCCTTAAGCGGTCTCGCAGGTGCGAGACTTGAGCCGCAGAAGCGATGGTGGCTGTTATGTGATAAGTCACAGAAGCGACCAAATTACCGCAGGTGCGGTCTCGCTTAAGCGAGCCAGTGACTGCAGAAGCGGAAATACGTCAGTGATTATAGAACTGAAGGGTTCGAATTTCAGAATATTATAAGACATTGGGGCTTATAACTAAGAGGCGATTTAGGTTTTTGTTGAGGAGGAAATCGAAGGTATTCTTCAGGTAAGTATTCATGGACTCAATTTATGTTATTATATTGTTAAATTATGGAGTTAATACCTGAAAATGGAGGATTTGAGGTGTATTAATGGAGGTTTTTGCTCTAAGCCTCGGTTATTGAAAATCATTGATTTGAATGGGCAAATGGAGTCTGATTTTGATGAACTTTATATGTATGGATTCGTGTTAAGATAAGGATTCTGAAAATGTAACTTTTGTAATTTTTCGACAAGCGGACCCGGGGGTCGGGTTTTGGCAACTTCGTGGTTTTTGGGGTAATTCGAGTTGATTCGATTGGGTTATGTTCCTTTCGCCTATTTTGATGTGTTTCTATTTGTTTTGATCAGATTCTGCACCCGTGGAGGCCGATTCTCGTGGCAAGGGCATTGCGGACTGGTCTTCGAGCCGAGTCGAGGTGAGTAATGGGTGTGGGTGATGACCAGCGGGATCGAAACCCCGGTATATCACTATGTGACACTGTATAGAGGCAAGACACATACTCTCCTGTGAGTGCGGGATCGATTGTAATTGGGGACTATGGCTTAGTCCGACCTAGTAATATTATATTGTACTATTTGCTATTATTGAGCTGGTAAACCTCCTACTTGGATGGTTGTGGATATCTTTGGGGTGTGAGCCCGTTATTTGGATTCC
The DNA here is from genome assembly GCA_032618575.1 of Nicotiana noctiflora. NCBI lineage: Eukaryota > Viridiplantae > Streptophyta > Magnoliopsida > Solanales > Solanaceae > Nicotiana > Nicotiana noctiflora. Next base: position 458,570 of record JASVEL010002326.1, on the reverse strand, counting down.
GCGAGGATCGTTATTATTATTTCTATGATTATAGCATGTTATTCTGATACCAGTCATGAGCTATTACTGTATAAAATAGTTTTTCAAACTCTGGTATTTCTGAAACTCTATTTTTTACTATAAATGATAAAAAGTGATTTCAAATGTTATTTCTGTGCCCGTGAGGCTTGCATTGTATGTAGCTAGACTGGTAGTGGATCGGGCTGCGTGCCGTAGCATATCATGATATTGTGCTTGGGCTGTAGGAGCTCATTCAGAGACTGAACCCCCACAGTGAGCACGGGTACCCAAATCTATCGGGCTACGCGCCTTGCATTTAGATATACTTGTTGTATTGTTAGCTGATATTGCTGGTTCTGATACTAATCATGTTGGTAATTGGTAAATGATATTGTTGTATAGCCTTGCTTAGTGCTTTATTGGGTTTTTTTACCTTCGCTGTCTTACCCTTGCTTATTACCACTGAGTTGGAAGTACTCACACTACTCCCTGCACCTTGTGTGCAGATCCACGTACATAATAGTAGAGCTGACTCTCCAGCCGCTCGGAGTGCTTCATTTGGACTGTCAAGGAAGCTGCTAGCGTCCGCAAGACCCGACTCTCCAGTCTATCTTTTCCTTATTTTAGACTATTCTGCAATTGTAGTCATAGTTGTATACATTATCATAGCTATATATTCTGGTAGAGGCTCATGACTTATGACTCCCGATTTCTTGGGAGGTTTTATACTGGTTTTGGGATATCTTTTCCCGGTGTGCTAGTTGTTATATCATTCTCTTATTATTGTTTATGCTAAAAAAGGTAAACTGAGAGATGGTAGCTCTGTGATATGAATGGTTGGTCGGGATGGCCTAGCAATGTGCTCGGTGCCATCACAACCGGGTTTTGGGGTCATGACAAGTTGGTATCAGAGCCTAGGTTACTAGGCCTCATGAGTCTTGAGCTGGTTAGTAGTGTCCAGCGGATCAGTATGGAGACGTCTATATTTATCCGCGGGAAGCTGCAGACCTTTTAGGAAACACTTCACATTTCTTGAACTCTGTCGTCCAGTTTTGTTGTTCCGAGAACTGAACTTCTGTATTCTATTCTCTCGCAGATGGCGAGGTCTCGTGCTACAAGAGAGGTGGACGACCACCATTGCCACCATCTAGAGGCCGTGGTCGAAGCCGTGGTAGAGTGGCAGGGGCAGTGACACTAGACCCACCTGTTGCCCCTATTCAAGATCAGCCCCCAATGGTTGTTGGTCCAGTAGCACCCGCTCAGGCACCGGCAGTGTCTATTGGTATTCCTAGTATTCAAGAGACTTTGGCTCAGATATTATCAGTCTGTACTGGATTAGCTCAGGTAGTTTCAGCTACCGCTACAGCAGCGACATCTCGGATCAGGGGTGGTTATCAGACCCCCGCAGCTCGCACACCAGAGCAGGTTGTGCATGGACTTTAGACGCCAGAGGCAGTCCCAGCTCAGGCAGTTGCACCGGCTGTTCCAGTTGCGCCAGTTGTGCCAGCCCCAAAGTATGTTGTACCGGTGATGCCTGACGACGAGCAGCGTCACTTGGAGAGATTTGGTAGACTCCAGCCACCTTTATTCAGTGGTACTGAGGGCGATGATGGCCAGGGTTTCTTAGACAAGTGTCAGAGGATGCTACGTATAGCTGGGATTCTTGAGTCCAGCGGTGTTTCATTTACTACATTCCAGTTTTCAAGACCAGCATTTGATTGGTGGGAGGAGTTTGAGAGGAGTAGGCCTGTAGGGGAAGCACCCCTTACTTGGCTGCAGTTTTCCACTCTCTTTTTAGAGAAGTATGTGCCTCAGTCCCATCGAAAGGTGCCACGTTGCCAGTTTGAGTGGCTAGTGTAGGGTGATAAGTCAGTGACCCAGTATGAGCTAAGGTATACTCAGTTGGCTAGGCATGCTAGTTGGATGATCCCGATAGATTGGGAGAGAATAAGGAGGTTCATTGATGGCCTCAACTATTCTATTCGTATTTTGATGACCAGAGATAGAGTATTGGCATCATCTTTTGAGCAGGTTGTTGATATGGCACGCTCTATTGAGATGGATCATCGCCGTGAGCGAGAGGAGAGGGAGGCCAAGAGGCATCGAGGTTCTGGTAGCTTTAGTGGTGCTCCATCTAGAGGGCAGTTTCAGCAGGGTAGAGGTCGCTCATCTAGACCTTCTCGGTCAGGCCGCCCTGAGCATAGCGGAGCTTTTTCTTCTGGTCGTGGCCGCCAGGTTTTCCAGTAGGGCCTGTCTTCGCTTAGTGCCCTCCTAGCTCAGAGTACAACACCTACTTCTTCAGCCTAGGGTTCGTCTGTGGCGAGGGGTTCCCTTCAGTCCCCTTCTCCAGCGCCAGGCAGTTGTTTTGAGTGTGGCGAGTTTGGCCACATTAGGAGGCAGTGCCATCGACTTTGTAGGGAAAGGTCTCAACAGAGGGATCAACCCTCCTCTTTAGCACCATCTCAGGCTAGTAGAGGTGGACGTTAGTCTTCTAGAGGTCGCCCCAGAAGCGAGGAGCGATCAAGTGGTGATCAGGCACACTTTTATGTACTTCCTGATAGGCGTGATGTTGTTGCCTCAGATGCGGTGATTACAAGTATCATTTTAGTTTTTCACAGAGACGCTTCTGTATTGTGTGATGTCGGGTCCACATATTTGTACGTGTCTTCTTATTTTTCACATCATTTGGGTGAGACCCGTGGTAGTCTTGATTTGCCTGTTCAAGTATCCACCCCGGTGGGTGATACGATTATTATGGATCATGTCTATAGATCCTGTGTGGTATTGCGAGCACGTGATTTTTGCCCTATATGAGAATTACTCCCAAAGAATTCAAAATAAAATAGTTTTGTGTCGTGCATGATTTTCTGGACTTTTGTGTTATTTTTTCTCTTATTGTTCGCATTTGTGTGTGTATGTTTATTCTTTAAATTAATATAAAATACAAAAAAATATATGTTGCATTGTTGCATTCAAGGATTTATTAGGAGTTAATTAAGGTTGTTTTGAAAAAATAAATGTATATATATATATATATATATATATATATATATATATATATATATATATATATATATATATATACTTCGCATTTTAGCGTTTTAAAGGCCTAGTTGTGTGATTTTATTTTAAATTGTTAGTATGTGTTAATTGTTAGAAGTTAATTTGATTTTTGTAACCTAATCTAGGATTTTAGGTTTTAATTTAGGAAACTAATTTAAGAAGGAAATAAAAGAAAAGGGAAGGAAAATAAGAGGACTCGGAATTGGGCCAAATTTGAGATCTGATTCAAAGGCCCAAACCAAACAACCGAATACCAGCGCCCATCTCGAACCAATCCAGCCCCGTTGCTACCTAAACGACCCCGTTTCATCTTGCAAGTGGATCACAGCCATTGGATTTTCGTGATCCAATGGATCGTATTAATCCGTTCATTTTAATGTACCAAACACCCCAAATCAAACCCTATCCAGGTCATTCATCTCCAACCTCACAAACCCTCCCATAACGCCGCCGCAAACCCCCTCTACCGCCTACCGGAAATCGCCTCACGACAATTCCGGTAGGCTAAGGGCCACCATTTTTACACCCTATTATCACTGTAACCTCCCCATCCTAATCCCCATATTGTTTAATCTCAAATCCTTGCCGGTTGTTTCAAATTTCAAATCGAAAAAACCACCGGAACCCTAACTTACCCAAACACCTCCATGTTCAAACCATACCATCACCATAACCTCCCTATCCCTGATCCACTCTCCTTTTCCTTCGAACGTCCCTGGAATAGTTCGAATATTGAATTTTAGCCATGAACCCTAATAGCCGCCACTACTTTTTGGTGGCGGCGCCATTTCTCCTCAGCCCCAAACTCACACCAGATATCCATCAGGCCTCCCTAACCCCTGAACCACCTATGTTTCCGTTCGAATCTAGGTAGAACCTGTCGATCCCCAAATGGCGTGTATAAACCCTAGAACTCAAAATGTTGGGGGTCTGTCCAATTAAAAGTGGAGTTTGGGGGCTAATAGACCTTAATCGAGGTGTTCTCAGTTGAGAACACTTCGATTAAAGTTTGTTCGACCTCAAGGTATTCAAGTCCAAGTTCGAACCTGGATCAGCCCTTTTCTTAAGTTTCTGAGGTACTCTTCCTTCTTGTTTGGTTTCTCTTAAATTCTATTTATGTGTTAGTTTAGTTTGTTTGATTTTTCTATTACTCTTTTTTTTTCAATTCTGCCCAATCTTCAGTAGACCTTTATTTGGTCGATTTCTTCTGTTTGTTTGATTAATCATATTTATTGTGACGAACTATGTGTTCAACTTGTTTAAAGTCGTCAAGTAATCAGCTCATATTTGATACCCTGTTTTGTCCCAAGGCCATGAATCAACATGATTGTTTACTATGTGTTTGTTGTATGTTATAGATCATTGAGTCGATTGAATAGCTTTGTCTATTATTTCGTTCTTGTTTGTAGTTCAGTAATTCACTTCGGGTTAGTTAATGTCCAATGTTTTATGTGTTGATCCTTGTATTCCAGCTTCAGAGCCCCGTTCAGTTATTAATGTCCTTTCATTTTTGTCTGAGGCTAATTTAGAAATGCAAGTGTTTCAAAGTTTATTTCCATGTTGGTTTGTGTCAACCAGAACTGATCTTGGTAGTTCAAATAGGATTCTGTCCCGTTTTGTTGGTTTACTTTGATGCTATATGATTTACTCTGAATCTTAGCCTGTATTACTAATTGATTTTGGTGAATTGGATCCTACTGTTTAGGGTCTGAGATGAATCTGACATTAATTTGAATTCAGTTTTTGGTATGATAGTGTTAATTAGATAGTAGTAAGTTATAAAGTTGCATTTTAGTTGAAGTTCAGTTTAGAAGTTAGGTGAATTGGTTATAGTTGTAGTTTCACGAATATCAGAAGGGTAGTTTGGGATTTAAGGTTTGAAAATGTGTTTAATTAAGTAGATTTGCTTATTTTGAATGGTGTGCCAGTTGAATGTTCAGTGGGCCACTGAACTATTGAATAATTTAATAAGGGTTTGGTCTAGTGCCTTTACATAATTAGAAATCAAAAATAATAGACTAATGATAAAAGGTTAAAGGGTTCACATAGTAAAGGAATATACAACTGAAAAAGGTAAGATTTGAATAGAAAAGGGGATTACTAGTGGATTCACCCTGGTTAAAAGACTTTTAGTAAAGTAAAATATGGGGGGGAGGGGTAATAATAAAAGGTCAAAAACTCAATTCAAAAGGGAATAAACAGACTAGAAAGTGGGGAATTGGGGGAGGGGGGGCACTGATCATTTTTCAAGTCATAGGAGGCTGTAAAAGTTAGTTTTCTTTGTTATATAAGAGAAGGTTTCAGATTAGTTTAGGGACAAAATTTTGGAGAGGTTTTTAGAAGTCTAAAAAATTAGAAAGTTAAAATGAATTTTCAGAGTTTAAGAGTGTAACATTAGGCTAGCTTTTCCAACCTTAAAAAAGGTTAAGTAAATTGAGTGTCTAAGGTTTAAGCTTACACAAAGAAGAGCTTCAACTTGTGCATCTTTTTGAATGTTATTAGAACTTTGCTACTATTTCATTGGGTTTATGCTGTTCTTTTTTTTGGTTTCAAATCTGCACTGGTTATTTTTTTGATTACACTGGTTGGTGCTATTTTTTTTTGTGCATTTGGGTGTTGCTGTTTGGAGTTTTCTGAAATTGCTACTGGGTTTTTAATCTTTTACTGGGCTATTACTGCTACTGCTCTACTGTTGTTGCTATATTGTTGCTTTGCTACTGTTGATTATCCTTTTCTTCTTTGCTTTCCAAATACCAGGAACACAACTGATACACGAGTTCATAAAAGATGAAACTTGAAGCATAAATACAAAGAAATGAAGAGTTGAAGTTTAAAACTTATTGTAGTTGTCTACTTATTTGTGTATACATTAAAATATCTATTCCATTGGAATCATGTTGGTGTTTGTTTGTGTATAACTGAACACTTTATAGTAGTTTAGTGAGTGAACTTCCCATGTATACTAGTTGAAAAGGATTAATTGCATAGTAAGTTATTTTCTGTTATTGTAGTTCTTTTGGAAAATGTTATATCTCAAAAGCATGTTAGGCCATTTAGACTATTCTTGAATACCCCCAATAGTTACCATTGAACAAAAGGTTGTTTTGAAGCTTATAGGAATATTGTTTAGTTAGATATTGGTTATTTTCAGCATGTAATGACTTACGATAGCAAATCAGATTTTCAAGCTCTCCCATCTCTAATAGAATACTACTTTAAACTGGCAGAAATTTTGTTACGAAGACAACACCATTTGTTAGTTTGGCAGGCTATGAACATGTATATAATAGGTTAGTTAGGCCCAACTAGAATGAGGATGGTCCAGGTCTATGTTTTTGTATCATATATGTTGGGCCTGGGCCCATCATTGTCAAATTTTAGAATTAGCGAATTGTGTTCGAAGCCCGATTAATAAGTTTAAAGCATGTGAATAAATTAGGACTTTTTCTTCTTCCGTATTTAGGGACGAACTTAATAGAGAGAATATAGCCAATTTATAATTATCCTTTTAAAAATAAATGAGCTGAGCCACGCCAAATAAAAAGGCACAAAAATTGTAGGTGTCTCATAAATGTATATATTAATTCCTTAGATTTGGGGCAGGCTGTTTAGCGAATTTCACGGCATTCTCAAAAAAATAATAACGCGTTAGTATCTTTAGGCGTGTATTTAATAATTTTATCTTCCTTAACTTGGGTGTATATTTCATGCGATCCAAACCCAAATCCTAAAATGTCGAATCAGATATGTTCAGGATTGCGGGTTCATTTCATGCGGCGCAATCCAAAGACATATCTCAGACAACATTTAATTTTCTATAATAAATTAAATAAAAGCGGTTAAAAGTTAAATTTGGCACATAGGGTTGAACACGTATAAAAATCATATTTTAGCCATTTACAATAGTTTAAGTGACCGTGCTAGAACTATGGGATCCAGGGATGCCTAAAACCTTCCCTCGGGTCAACAGAATTCCTTACTTAGAATTTCTGGTTTGCAGACTTCATTTGGAAAGTCAAAGTTTCCTCGATTCGGGATTTAAATAAATCCGTGACTTGGTACACCATAATTTATTCCAAGTGGCAACTCTGAAATAAACAAAGTAATCCCATTTAGAATATTGTCACTTTAAATGAAAAAACTTCTTCGCATCTACCCACCGAGGTAGGGTGCGTAAAAATGAGGTGTGACAGGTATTTTGCACTTAGCTTGCTTGTGATCGAAATTAGATGTTTTTGTTGTAATGAGTGTATTTAGCTCGAAGTTCAATCTCCTTATGTGAGTTCTATTTGTGGATGGGGGCATGCTGCAATGGGTATTTTATTTGGATCGGGTTGCGCGACGCAATAATGTGATGTCGAGTCTAGTTTTCTATATGCTATTCCTTTATGTGTTTTGCTTCCTATATTCTAAGTGAAGTCCATATTAGTGCGAGGTTCAAATAATTCCTTCCAGAATTTGACTTCATACTTATGCTGTGTTCGGATTGGTGGCCTAGTGGCATATGATAGCATTGTATATGATTTTAACATTTTTTGGGGTGGCTTATTACCTAAGTAGTTGTATGGGATGGGATGAGATCCCTTGATTTTGGATTCTGTGCAATCCAATTATATGAGGTATGTTATGGATATAAGACCATTATTGGGTTTAGAATGAGGTGAAGGCCTTGTTAGGAGTGTAGACCTGATGTGTTGTTGACTCGGTAATTGATCATAAATGTTGGTATGCCTCTTCCGTCGATGGTATGGTAAAGGTTAGAGTAAGAACTGTATATATGTCATGTGGTGCAATGGGAGCGTCAGATCAGTAGGATTTTGGCTAAGTTGATCAGATAATATTATTGTGGTCCTATAGATTAGTGTTGCAAAGTAAGAATTCAGCAAAGTTATGCCGTTATGTTTGAGTACATCATGTAGTGATTGATATGGTGATTGTATGTTGGAAACATGCCTAGCATAAGATTCCGGATGTTGGAATCGGGCTCAAGGCTTATTTGCTTGAATATTTTTAGAATTTATAGAGCTTATATGCTCAACTAAGTTGTGGTGGAACAGGAAGGTGCGTGAGGTGCTAAATAGTGATTTCATACTACTCCAATACAGTTCTCAGCACGTTTGAGGACAAACGTATGTTTAAGTAGGAGAGAATGTAATGACCCGACCGGTCATTTTGGGTCCCAGCGCTCCGTTTGGCTGTCGGAGGCCATGAACAGCTTCATTTCAATTATTATGACTTGTACGCGTGGTCAGAATTTAGTTCCGGGAAGTCCGGAGTTGAAGTGGGAAGAGCATTCTCATTTAAGAAGCTTAAGTTGAAAAAAATGAACTAGAATTGGAATTTTGAGTAAATGACCTCATAATCGGGATCTGAAGGTTCCAGCAGGTTCGTATGATGATTTCAGACTTGGGCATATGCCCGGTGTGCGTTTTGGATAATCCAAGAGTGTTTTGGCATATATTGTGGAAGTTAGTATTTTAGAAAAAATTTCATAAGTTTGGCTTGAAATGAGTTTCAGTATTATCGATGTCCGTTTGGGATTCTGAGACTATCAATAGCTCCGTATGGTGATTCTGGAGTTGGGAGCGTGATCAGAAGGGAATTCGGAGGTTCGAAGACCATTTTGAAGCCACTTGGCTAAAGATAGAAAATTGAAGGTTTTTGGAGAGTTTGACCGGGGGTCGACTTTTTGATATCAGGGTTGGAATCAAATTTCGGAAGTTGGAGTAGGTCTATAATGTGAGTAGGTCTGTAATGTCAAATATGATTTACGTGCAAAATATGAGATCAATCGGGCGTGATTTGATAGGTTTAAATATCAGAAATAGAAGTTGGAAAGTTCAAAGTTCATAAAGCTTGAATCGTGGTGTAATTCCTGATTTGGCATTGTTTGTTATGATTTAAGGCATCGAGCAAGTCCGTAATGTGTTTTGGGATTGGTTGGTGTTCTTGGTTGAGGTCCCTGGGGCCTCAGGTAGATTTCGGGTGGTTAACGGATCGAAAGTTGGATTTTTGGAAAAACTAGGCAGCTGGTACCTAGTATTTCTGCTTCTGCGGAAATGGGATCGCAGAAACGGCCACTCAAAGGCTAATGGTGGACCGCAGAAGCAGTTTTGGCCAATAGTGAAGGGGACCGCATATGCGGTCTGGCAGCCGCATAAGCGGAACCGCACCTGCGGTTGGCAAGTCGCAAGAGCGGAAGTGAGGGGTCTTTGTCACGACCCAATCTCCATACCTGGTCGTAATGGCGCCTCTCGTGAAGACAAGGCCAGCCAACTAACCCAATTCATTTCTTTAACACTTACTAAACATAAATAGTTGGAAAATGCAAATTAAAGAACATTAGTTAACAAAATTATATCCTAACTCAGCCAGACCGGGGTGTCACATGTCACGAGCATCTAGGAGGATATTTATCACAATTTCAATGTCTATAATACATAGAGTAAAATTTGGATTTCAAGAAGAAGAAACTCGGTGCCGCGAACGCCGGCGGTCACCTTGCTTAGCTATGATAGAAATACCTTCAATCTGCTATTAACCCGCTACCAGGTGAACAATACCTGCAACTGCATGCAAGGTGCAGGGAATAAAGTGAGCGCTTCCAACTCCGTGGTAATAAGAGCGAATAATATCTGAGCGATAAGAAAACATGTATGAGCACTCCAAAATGATATAGAAGACAGTAAAACCCTTTGAGAAAAACCGTAACACTGTGAAAATCCTATAGAAAATCTAAAGCCCAGTTAAAAAAATCTCTTTTACAATTATCCTTTTTCCAATAGTCAAGCATATGAATGCTATATCAGATAGTGCAAGTCGGCACATAAATCAACCCCTTGGGCATAACACTACTTAACATATAACACTAGGGTATCTGGTCAACAAGGCAAGTAATTGCATGTATGCCAATGATATTTGAGTGCTAAATGTCACGCCACGTAGTACAAACAGGAACAAATGCATGAATGCAATGCAATGCACATGACCGCTGCGATGCGCAGCCCGATCCATTTGGGTACCCGCGCTCACTGGGGGGTGTGTACAGACTCTGAAGGGGCTCCTATAGCCCAAGTGATATAATATTGTGGCGTGCAGTCTGATCCATATAATATATCACTGCGGCATACAGCCTGATCCATATCATATACTACTGCAGCGTGCAGTCCGATCCATGCATGTATATGTATACACTGCTGCGGCGTGTAGCTCGATCCATATCTCAGTTCAGAATATGCAAATGAGCCACTCGGGCAATGTCAAGTAATAGCTTTTAACTCAAAACATTAGAAAATGCAATTTAAGTCTTTAAACTTTAGCAATATGACTGCACATGTCAAAATAATGTTTAACTCATGACTGAAATCATTTAAATTGCTGAGTGTCATTAAAACGCTGATAGTAACCCCTACAGGGTTCAAATAACCGACACGAAGCCCATATCATGACAATCAGCCCAATTCAAGAGTACATCAAGCATGTTTCAATAAATTATATAGTAAAATCCACAATCGGGATGGACCAAGTCATAATCCCCAATGGTGCTTTACCTCACGCTCATACCTGACGTGAAATGTCACCACAATGCATCACTATGATTGGTAAATCCAGGGTTTTAAACCCTCAAGATATCATTCACAAGTGATACTCACCTCAAATCGGCAAAATCTCAAGCCTGCGACGCCTTTGCCCCTCAAATCGGCCTCCATGTGCGTCGAATCTAGCCAAAAATAGAGCGAATACATCACAATATACAAAATTGGACAATTGTAATGATCCGATCAGTCGTTTTGAGCTCCGACGCGTCATTCAGCAGATTGAGGCCATGAACAGCTTCATCTCAAGTATATTGACTTGTGTGTATGGTCAGAATTAAAATTTAGGAAGTTTGGAGTCAAATCTAAATGGAAATTCTCATTTTGAAAGCTTAAAGTTGAAGAAATGAACTAGGATTGGAATTTTGAGCAAATGACCTCGGAATTAGGATCTAAAAGTTCCAGCATGCTCGTATGATAATTTTGAACTTGGGCGTATGTCCGGATTTGGTTTTTGATAACCCGTGAGCATTTCGGCGTATATGGTGGAAGTTAGTATTTTAGAAGAATTTCATAAATTTGGGTTGGAAGGCATTTTAGAGTTATAGATGTTCATTTGGGATTCCGAGTTCTGGGAATAGATCCGAATGGTGATTTTGGAATTGGGAACGCGATCGGAAGTGAATTCGAATGTCCGGAGTTCATTTTGAAGTCATTTGGCTAAATATAGGAATTTGAAGGTTTATGAGAAAATTCGACCGGAAGTGAAAATTTTGATATCGGGGTCTGAATATGATTCCGAAGTTGGTGCAAGTCTGAAATGTCGAATGTGACTTGTGTCCAAACTTTGAGTCAATTCAGATCGATTTTGGTAGGAAATGGGACAATTAATCTCTTTAAGGAAAACTTAAGTTGGAAAAGTCAACCCAACATTGAATTATGAGTTAGAGGGCTCAGAGCTGAATTCCGATGATTCGGTTAGTTTCGGGGGATGATTTAAGACTTAGGAGCGCAATCAGAAGTAATTTTGGAGGTTCGGTGAAGAAGTTAGCCAATTTCGGCGAAGTTGGAATTTTGGCGGAATACGATCGATAGGTGATATTTTGATATGGGAGTCGGAATAGAGTTCCGGCAGTTGCATTAGCTTCGTTAGGTGATTTTGGATATGTCTGCAAATTTTCAGGTCATTCGTACATAGTTTGGTCGGGTTTTTGATCGAATGTGAATTTTGAATGTTTAAGTTTAAGTTTGAATCGAATTCTAGGATTTTGGTGATTTTGATGTTTAAGGTACCATTTTCATGATCCGAGCAAGTTTGAATGAAGTATTAGGTTGAGTTTGTGTTTTTGGTTGAGGTCCCGAGGGCCTCGGGATGATTTCGGATGCCTAACGGGCATTTTTGATTTTGGAAAAAGCTGCTGTTGCAGCAGATTTTCAGCAGCTTTTTGTCTACTTTGGGAGCTGATATCTTGTAATCTATAAGGAATCACAAAAGGTGCAAGACACAAAAGTTGTAGACCTTCGTATATAATTTCCAGAAAGCTAAAGAACTCATAATTTGGACATATGTACTGGAAGTTATGATCGACAGAAAAGGACTGCTGGAGCAATAGGATGTACATCTTGTATAGCACAGGTGCAAGGTACAACTCGACGAAGCACGGACAAATTTTTTTACACGAAATTGGTTTATTTCTTTCATTGATTTCATTTCGTTTGGATGATTTTGGAGAGCTTCAATAGGGGATTTCACCGGGTAAACATTGGAGGTAAGTTCTATGGTCTAAATACGCGATTTTATCTTTAAATCTTCAATTATTTCACTGCAAATGGGAGGATTAATGGGGGATTTTTGCCCTAAGCCTGGGTTATGGTAAATCATCAATTTGAATGGGCAAACGGAGTCCAATTTTGATAAACTTTATATGTATGGACTCGTGTTGAGATAAGAAATCCGAATATGTAACTTTGGTAATTTTTCGAGAAGTGTACCGAAAGTCGGGTTTTGGCAACTTTGTGTTTTCTAATGTAATTTGATTGTGTTCTATTGTGTGTTGTTCCATTAGCCTATTTTGATATATTTGTACAGAATTTGGCTAGTTTTGGCGTGCGAGAATTCTGGTTCGAGTAGCTAAGGCGTCGCGGAGCTTGAGTTTTCGCCGGATCGAGGTGGGTAATACTTGTAAATGATGTTATGAGGGTTAGTAAACCCCGGACTTGCACATCTTAGTGTTGTATTGAGGTGACCTGCACGCCGGATAATGGTCCTGGGGTAGATCACCATTGGGTATTGTGACTTGGTCCATCCCGCGTAATGAATAATAACACCTAATTGCTTGAAAATGAATTGACATCTTAATAAAAGATATTAATTATTATGAATTGGACTAATTATCATGCTTGGGCTTCGTGCCGATTATTTGAATCCTTCAAGGATTGGTATCACTGTCTTGATAACACCGTGCATATTTTTGTCTCGATCTAAGGTTTTTAAATGGTATTTTGCTACTCAGCATTTTTATAAGGTTATGAAAAACTTGAACAAGGTCTTAATGACATTTCTAGATGTGAGCTAATTTGATACTGTTGCCCGAGGGGCTTTTCTTGATTATTTGTTAGACTGATTGGGGCCAAGGACCATATGTTAAAGCATGATGATTTATGTGAGCATATGCATACACATGCATGAATCGGACTGCACGCTGCAGCGGTATTTGGATCGGGCTGTGCGCCGCAACAGGTGTGATATTGATATTGCGCTTGGGCTGTAGGAGCCTCTCCGGAGTCTGAACCCCCACAGTGAGCGCGGGCGCCTTTGCATGGATCGAGCTGTACGCCACAGTGTCATATGCATGGCATACATACATTGGTTTGCGTGTACTACGTGGCATAACATTTAGCACTCATACATTACTGGCACACATGCATTATTTGCCTTATTGACCGGATCTCCTGGTGGAAATTGTTAAGGAGTGCTGAGCCCGAGGGGCTGATTTGAGTGCAGACTTGCGCTGCTTGAGATTGTTCCCAGGTATTGGTATGTTATCATGAAAGAAAGAAAGCTAAAATTTGAGATTTCTAAATAATCTACTCACATATGCTGGAAAGGAATAAAAAGATAGTTCTGTATTGTGTAGCATGAGATAGTACCTTGCGTGTTTTTCTTTCCTTCAACATTATTTACTTTTATTACCGCTGATTTCAAAGTAATTACACCTGACTCCCTGCACCTTGTGTGCAGGTCCAGGTACATCACAGCAGAGCTGATTCTATAGCTGCTCGGGAATGCATTTGGATAAGCGAGGTAGCTGCCAGTGTCCGCAGGACCTGACTTTTCAGCTTACTTTTATTCACGTTGATATCTATTTCTGCACTTGAGCACCGTCGTAGACACTATCACACTTTATATACTCTGTAGAGGCTCATGAATCGTGACTCCTGGTCTTTGGGAGGTTTTGTTGGTTTGGGACGTGATCCCCGTATTAGAATATTTTCTTTGTGAATATTTGATCTTGATTATGCCTAAAAAGGATTAAATGTGAGGTGATGGCTCTGTGACTTTGTTGATTGGTCGGCTAGCCTAGTAGTGTGATGGGCGCCATCACGACCGGGTTTGGGGTCGTGACAAGTTGGTATCAGAGCTTAGGTTACTAGGCCTCATGAGTCTTGAGCCGGTTGGTAGAGTCTTGTGGATCGGTACGGGGACGCCTGTACTTATCCTCGGGAGGCTGCAAACCTTTAGGAAACACTTCACATTTCTTGAAATTCTTATCGTGCGTACTTGATTCACCTTGAGATATAATTCTTGGAAATTCCTTCCATACGCCTGTACGCACACTTTAACGCTTAATAATATAATTGCCTTGATGACTTGTGATTCCCTGATTGATGGGCAGGATATGATCTCCGTGAGTTTATGTTGGGCCAGTCGGGAGGACTTAAGGCCAGATCTTTGTCTGTGACTTGAGCACCACAGTGCTGATTTTACGAACTGGTATTATGAAGATTGTATGACCAGTATTTTTCCCAATTGTGGAAATGGCAGCTTGATAATGGATGAGCTCTTAGGTGTTAGACTCTTATTGTGATTCGTTGTGTAGACTAGCTATGGGTGTGGTGAATATGTTCATGTCTCTTAGTGGAAAGGTAAAATGCATTACGTGTGGTAGTATGAGCTCAGGCTAAAAAAGATCAAATGTGTTATGCAATGTGCATTATTTTGTCTTGTCAAATTTCCGATGTATTGTTTGGATGGTTTTGGTGATTCTCTGGCTGGTGGATAGGCCATTTTACAAAGGAAACTCTGCCGAAATTTTTGGAACATTTGAGACTTAGAAAAGATTTTTTGTTACCTAAGGAATGGGCTTAGTTGTTGGGTGTGAATGAATACAAGAAGTGCAAAAGAATTAAGATTTCTGATGATTCAAGTCTTCGCCAAAGCTTATAAATGACTCGAGTTTAATCTCATTGTAACATTTCGGCATCACTTGAGTAATAATGCTATGAGTGGTTAAAAGTGCTTTGATGAACGGCTTCGAGCCAAGTTGGGGAGGTTGCTATTAAATAACTAATTGCACGGTTGTGTGCTATGTGGGAACAATCTTTAAGTATGTTGGGAAAATTCTGACAAGGTTATGGTGCTTCGTAGATGTGAAGAAATACTAGGATGTTTTGAACTACTGTTGGTAAGGAATGTTCAGTGTATAGAAAAGAAAGATAGCGAATTGTACCTATAAGTAATCATGTTCTGTGATGTCAGAGTTCTAACAAAACACGAGTGGTTATGTTAAACAGGACAGTTGAATTATAGCTAAATAAGGGTGAATGACGCTCGAGAATGGTTTTGCAGTGTTGAAGATTTTGCTTTTAACAGTCAGGTGCCTTAAGATTGTGTATGTGGCTAAAGACGACGGTTTCGTTAGAAAAGATCAAGGCATGTGTTATATCATGTGAATGATGGGATTCTATGTATCCGTATTGGGAAGTAATGATAACAAATTCAAAATCGCAGGAAGTTCTTCAATATAAAGTGTTGTAGAATGTGGTACTTCTGGGAAACATTGAGAGAGTATTCAGTGGCCTATGGGTCTTAGACCGTGTGGTCTTATGTACTAGTCTCTTGGGGTAACATGAGTTTAGGTATTGTGGTGCTACAGTAAAGAGAATATTAGATGAATCGGAAAGGAAATTGGGTAAATAGAGCAACTTGTTAATAAACCGGAACGGTATGATAAGGATACGATTAACTCCTGCTATGTGTTCGAAGTAATGAGTCTTGCAGATATGGTGTAACAAAGCTCGTGAGTGCTGGAAGTTGCGTAGCTCGACGTGGGTAAAAGGACTAAGTCCTGGCAGTTAAACTTATGCAATGAATTGGAAGAAAGAGTTTGCGATGTGTTATGTATTCGTATGGGGAAGTGTGGAATCAAGCATAGCGATTCATGTGCTATATACGTGCTGGAGACTCGAAGTTCTCGTAATACGCCTATGCAGTGGTGGTATATCATGTGTATCAGCGCCGTTTAGCGATTATTGAAAGTTGGAAGCCCTAGCGGCTCTCTCTTTATTTGATATGATGAATTTGAATAATGATATACGATTGCAGACTGGTTGTCATAAGTCAGGTTGTCTAGACTAATATGATATGGACTATGTTAGAAAATGTCATAAACTGCGTAGCACAGTGTATCAGATTATGCTCCAGTAAGGTAGATGTACCTTAGGGCCAGCGGACGGCTGGTAGGTATTGCTTTGTCAGTTGGGCCTTTGTGGTGGATGTCAGTGTAGAGGTATCTACCATTGATTCAGTTCCGGTATTGAGGAACATTGTCGGATGTGTTTCATGAGGCCTAGCTTGAGGCTATATATATGTTTGTTGTAATGAGCAACTTGACTCGATGTGCATTTCCTCTTGCGAGATTTATGCATGGATAAGGTGGCATGCCGCCACGGGTTATCTGGATCGAGTGGCACGCTGCCACAGGTATGGTATCTAGATCGTGGCACGCCTCCATGGGTATGTTATTGGAACGGGTTGCGCGCTGCAACAATGTGATGTGGAAAATATAGTTTCCTATAAGTTACTTTGTATACAATACATCCTAGCTTCTAAGGAATAGTCCGTATTGGATACCGCTCGGGGAATAGCACATTGGTTGTGTCCATTAACGATTTGATAGCATATATTCAATGTATCACCGCGGGTGTGATTTATTTCTTGAGTTCAGACCTAAATATGTGCATGACTGACCGTTTTGAGAATGGTGACTTGAGGTGCTCCATGAGTAATAGTGCTTGGATAGAATCGTGAGTCGTGGCAAGGCCACGTGATGTTATGACATTTCAAGGAAAGTTCAGGTACTCTAATTCTATGATGTAATACGAGATCTCAGTTATGTGTTGTGATGGAATTGAGGAATTTGAATTACAGCTCTTTTATGTGAGTCTGTTGTCATGATTCGAGTGTGTTCAGATCATTTCTTATTGGAGCCTGTGTTTTGCTCGTTGTGGCTTAGGCCGATGAGGAGGTATCATATTACCACTGTGGTGTGTTATAATCGAAATGATCGTTGGAGTCATTAATGAGTGCGAACATACGTGATTTCAGCTAGATAGAAAGGTAATATCGAGGTTTGGCTCCAAAATTCGTTGTAATATCAGTCAAAAGAGAAATGGCTTCATAAATGGTTGATCTGAGGAATTGTTACGGTTTAGCCCGTGTTTTATTTATCGTTGGCAGTATATGGAAGTTTTGGAATAAGACTTCAACTAATACGAGGTTTCCATTGGTATTTGGGTATTGTAGGCAACTACAGTAAATAAAGAATGTTATTGTGGTCATATGAATAAAGTGATGCAAAGTGTAAATTCAACAAAGTTATGCATTAATATTTGGGTACAACGTGTGGAGATTGATATGGTGGTCGAATGATGAAAACAGACTTGGCAGGAAATTCAGGGTGTTGGAATTTGGCCTAATGGCTTATTCGCTTGAATAAAGAATTATATCTACAGAATTATATAGCTAATATGCTCAACTAACTAGTGGTAGCACGGGAAGGTGCATGATGTGTTAAACAAGTTATTTGAGACTACATCATTGTAGTTCTCAGCATGTTTGAGGACAAACGTATGTTTAAGTGGGGGAGATTGTAACGACCCGACCGGTCGTTTTGAGCTCCGATGCGTCATTCAGCTGATTGAGGCCATGAACAGCTTCATCTTAGGTATATTGACTTGTGTGTATGGTCAGAATTAAAATTCAGGAAGTTTGGAGTCAAATCTAAATGGAAATTCTCATTTTGAAAGCTTAAAGTTGAAGAAATGAACTAGGATTGGAATTTTGAGTAAATGACCTCGAAATTGGGATCTGAAAATTCCAGCGTGCTCGTATGATGATTTTGAACTTAGGCATATGTCCGGATTTGGTTTTTGATAACCCGTGAGCATTTCGGCATATATGGTGGAAGTTAGTATTTTAGAAGAATTTCATAAATTTGGGTTGGAAGGCATTTTAGAGTTATAGATGTCAATTTGGGATTCCGAGTCTGGGAATAGATCTGTATGGTGATTTTGGAGTTGGAAACGCGATCGGAAGTGAATTCGAATGTCCGGAGGTCATTTTGAAGTCATTTGGCTAAATATAGGAATTTGAAGGTTTATGAGAAAAATTCGACCGGAAGTGAAAATTTTGATATCGGAGTCGGAATGCGATTCCGAAAGTTGGTGCAAGTCCGTAATGTCGAATGTGACTTGTGTGCAAACTTTGAGTCAATTCAGATCGATTTTGGTAGGAAATGGTACAATTAATCTCTTTAAAGAAAGCTTAAGTTGGAAAAGTCAACCCAATAATGACTTATGAGTTAGAGGGCTCGGAACTGAATTACGATGATTCGTTTAGTTTTGGGGGATGATTTAAGACTTAGGAGCGCAATCAGAAGTAATTTTGGAGGTCCGGTGAAGAAATTAGCCTATTTTGGCGAAGTTGGAATTTTGGCGGAATCCGATCGATAGGTGATATTTTGATCCGGGAGTCGGAATAGAATTCCGACAGTTGCAGTAGCTTCGTTAGGTTATTTTGGATATGTCTGCAAATTTTCAGGTCATTCGGACATCGTTAGGTTTTTGATCGAATGTGAATTTTGAAAGTTTAAGTTTAAGTTTGAATCAAATTCTAGGATTTTGGTGATTTTGATGTTTAAGGTACCATTTTTATGATCCAAGCAAGTTTGAATGAAGTATTAGGTTGATTTTGTGTTTTTAGTTGAGGTCCCGAGGGCCTCGGGATGATTTCGGATGCCTAAACATTTTTTGTTTTGGAAAAAAGCTGCCGTTGCAGCAGATTTTCAGCAGCTTTTTGGCTACTTTGGGAGCTGATATCTTGTAATCTATAAGGAATAACAAAAGGTGCAAAACAAGAAAGTTGTAGACCTTCATGTATAGTTTTCAGAAAGCTAAAGAACTTGTAATCTGGACATCTGTACTGGAAGTTATGATCGACAGAAAAGGACTGCTGGAGCAATAGGATGTACAACTTGTATAACACAGGTGCAATGTACAACTCGGCGAAGCACGGGCAGATTCTTTTTACCCGAAATTGGTTTATTTCTTTGATTGATTTCATTTCGTTTGGATGATTTTGGAGAGCTTCAAGAGGGGATTTCACCGGGTAAACATTGGAGGTAAGTTCTATGGTCTAAATACGCGATTTTATCTTAGAATCTTCAATTATTTCAATGTAAATGAGAGGATTAATGGGGGATTTTTGCCCTAAGCCTAGGTTATGGTAAATCATCGATTTGAATGGGCAAACGGAGTCCAATTTTGATAAACTTTATATCTATGGACTCGTGTTGAGATAAGGAATCCAAATATGTATCTTTTGTAATTTTTCAAGAAGCGTACCAAACGTCGGGTTTTGGCAACCTTTTGTTTTTTCATGTAACTTGATTGTGTTCGATTGGGTGTTGTTCCGTTAGCCTATTTTGATATATTTGTACTGAATTTGGCTAGTTTTGACGTGTGTAGATGCTGGTTCGAGGATCTAAGGCATCGCAGAGCTTGAGTTATCGCCGGATCGGGGTGAGTAATACTTGTGAATGATGTCCTGAGGGCTAGTAAACCCCGGACTTGCACATCTTAGTGCTGTATTGAGGTGACTTGCACGCCGGATAACGGGCGTGGGGTAGAGCACCATTGGGGATTGTGACTTTGTCCGTTCCGCGTAATGAATAATAATACCTAATTGCTTGAAATTGAATTGACATCCTAATAAAAGATATTAATTATCATGAATTGGACAAATTATCATGCTTGGGCTTCGTCCCGACTATTTGAATCCTTCAGGGATTGGTATCACTGTCTTGATAACACTGTGCATATTTTTGTCTCGATCTAAGGTTTTTAAATGATATTTTTCTACTTAGCATTTTTATAAGGTTATGAAAAACTTGAACAAGGTCTTAATGACATTTCTAGCTGTGAGCTAATATGATACTATTGCCCGAGAGGCTTTTCTTGATTATTTGTTAGACTGATTGGGGCCGAGGGCCATATGTTAGAGCATGACGATTTATGTGAGCATATGCATACACATGCATGGATCGGATTGCACGCCGCAGTGGTATTTGGATCGGGATGCTTATCGTAGTAGGTGTGATATTGATATTGCGCTTGGGCTGTAGGAGCCCCTCCGGAGTCTAAACCCCCACAGTGAGCGCGGGCGCCTTTGCATGGATCGGACTGTACGCCACATCGTCATATGCATTGCATGGCATACATACATTGGTTTATATGTACTACGTGGCATAACATTTAGCACTCATACATTACTGACACACATGTACTATTTGCCTTATTGACCAGATCTCTTGGGGGAAATTGTTAAGGACTGCTGAGCACGAGGTGCTGATTTCAGTGCAGACTTGCACTGTGATGAGTGGTGATTTTACCACTCATTTTAGCCACTTTTGCTTAGCTTTTTATGGCTTTTAAGTATGAAATTTGGTTGCTTATGGTGGTTATTGCTAGATTTTCAGGTAAATTATGCTAGTAGGTGATTTGGGTTGAAGTGACAAGGAATTGAGCTAAAAAGAGAGGAAACATTGCAAAACTGCTAGGCATTTCGCTTCTGCGGTTGTTTAATCGCAGAAGCGATGTCGCCTCTGCGGGATTTTGGTCGATTTTGCGAATTGTCGAAGTACCAGAAAATTCTGCTTCTGCGGAGATGAAGACACAGAAGCATGACCGCTTCTGCGATAGCAAGGTCGCCCCTGCGAACGTATCTTGGGGAGCATTTCGCTTCTGCGGTTCTTGTGGCGCTTCAGTGATGTTGCTTCAGCGGCTATTCTTCCGCTTCTGCGATATGTTGATTGAAGGCACTTTGTTGCTTCTGCGGTTAAATTCCTCTTAAGTGGAGCCGCACCTGCGAGGTGCTTTCTGCAGGTGCGAAAACTGTGCATCAGACCTGGACAGAACGGGCATTTCACAAGTTTTTACCCCAAATCAATTATATACTCGTCAAAACAAATACGGGAGGCATCCCTCCTAATCTCTCAGCATCTCTCATTTTATTTTCTTTACTTTTGGAACATCTTTTACTCTTTGGCTTAGAGAGAACAAGTTTGGAGGCTAGGGTTTTGCACACACACTTGGGTCTTGAAGATTAAAGCTTGTGGTTAAGGATTTCTTATCCATTTATGTTTATTTCTTCATTTCCTTGCTTTGTATTGTATATCTAAGTGTGTAGTATTTATTTCCAATACTTGAATCTTGTTTATGGGAATATTCATATTTAAAGTGTGGATTAAATATCTTGTTGTGCTTATGTATTGAATGATTTTTATATATTTATGAAGTGAGTTATTGTTACTTTAATTATTCTTGTTCTTTAATGTTTCTAAAGAGAATAGCTAACTCTAGGACTCGCCCATTTACTTCGAATTAATTTTGGGAAAGATAATTCGGAGTTGGGAAAGATTAATTAACAAGAACTTGATGCGTTAACCCTCACTTTATAGATTCGACCTAGGGATAGGATTGAACTACTTGTAGCCTATCGGGTGTGCTTAATCTTCTAATTGTGATTAGGGATAATTCAATTAGAAATTCTTGTTAGTCTTTGGAAGAAGCTAATTAAGAATTATTATCCGTGACTAATTAACATAAACTCGCTCATATTTGTAAAATCGTGAAATACATTGGATCGTTACTTGTGTGTAATTCCCGATGCATTCATACTTGTAGCCATTGATCATGTTATTTTGTTTATAGGTTAGTTTACATTTTTGCATTTAGATATAAACATTTTCCAAAACCCAAAATCTTAAGTGTTTGGCTTAGCGCGACTAGCGATAATTTTCTTGCATTCCTAATCGCCTACATATTGTTCTCTGTGGGATTCGACCCCGACTCATAGTTGGGTAAATATATTGCGTACGACCGTGTCTATTGCTTTTTAGCGGTGGAATTGGACGTCACCAAAAAAATGGCGCCGTTTCCGGGGAACAATTTGGCGTAATTTAGGTTGTTTGAGAAGTAAGTGAAAGTGCTTTTGTCCAAACTTGTGAATATTTGTGTAATTATTTTTCTTACCTTGGGTCTATTTTTAGTGTTTGTTTCTTTTTTATTTTCTTAATTTTGAAAAATGGCATCATATAATGAAAATTGGTCGGATGGTGGTTGTTCATATTTTGATGATCCTTGTTCTTATTGTGGAGGACCACACTCGTGGCAAAATTGTTTAAATTCTCCCGGGGGTGGATTGTGCGCACAATTTCAAACCCATGAGTGGAGTATTTGTGATAAGTGTGGTTTCCAAAATGGTCATTGGGATGATTGTGCTTATTTGTTATTCCCTTCCCCAAGCCCCTACTATGATGGTTCTATTTGTTTTGATGAGAGTTATAGGGTTATGGAGGTGGAAGAATTTGAGCATGGTCAAAATGGAGAGTTCAAGCACATGTTGGAGTGTTTACTTGAAGAAGGAAACAAGGAAGAAAATGCCTTGGAACATCTTTTGGAGACTAGTCTCCAAAATGGTTTAGCACTTGAAAGGTTACACTCACAAATGGATGAAATGATCAAAGCCTCGGAAGCAAATGAAAATCAAGAATCCTTCTTGGACATTAAAAATGAAAATCCTTCCTTGGCAATTGATCAAAACCAAGAAGAATTCTCAAATGCCCAAAATGAGAGAATAATGCTCATGTTGGAGACCATTCTTGCAAATGAGGAGAAGAGCAACTTTGCACTAGAGGACTTGAAACAAAGAATAAATTACAATGGTGAACACATCCGTACTTTGGAGGATCAAATGCAAATTTTGGTTGAGGCTCACTATGCCCAACAAATTTCGTGTGCGGATGAAAGCCAAGAAGAGTCCAACTCCGAGGAAGAGAGTGAGCTTTACTTTGAGGAGTCAAGAATTGAACATCCGCCAACCAACTCAATGAATGTTGTTGATGACGGCAAAAATATGGAATTGGAGTCAACCGGTGTGAATGCTAATGTGCTTGATGTTGACTCTAATCCAGGGGAAAAAGAGGATGTCAGCATAGAAGAATTGCAAAGTGTAGGCTTAAAGTCACATTCCAAGCATTTTTCAACCTTGGAATTGTGTGGTGACACGGGAGTTGAATCACATGAAAAAATGAAGGAATGCGAGGAGGAACAACTTTGGCCATACAATTTACAGTTTGAGGAGAAAAGAAATCAAAACGACATTCCTCACTTGAAAGCCAAGAAGTGCAAAATGAAAATTTTAAGCATTGGCTTGAATATCCAATTACCACCCCCCGTTGCTCGTGGTCACAAGCTTGATTCCAAGCTAGGGGCCCAATTTATATCATCCAAGTGGCGAGAAAAGTGGTAATGTTATTTGCGTCGTGCCACGACGTTAAATGCGGCGCTTGGTGGGAGGCAACCCATCGTTTTACAAAAGTTTTGTCATTTTTGAAGTTTTCTTTTTTATAATAGCTTAGAATATTATGTTGAACTAATCTGCCAAGTTTCAGATTTTTTGTAGTTGATTTGAGCAGGTCGGGATGACCCGGAAAGGCCAAACCAGTAGCTGAAGAAAACTGGCAACAAAACTCTGCTAAAATCGCCTCTGCGAGAAAAAAAACGCATCTGGGGTCCCATAGAAGTGACTTTATCATCGCAGAAGCGGAAAAATCGCAAAAGAGTCCCCACTTACGCATCCGCGAGACCGCAGAAGCGGTCAGATCAACCGCAAAAGCGGCCCAGTTCACAGAAGCGGCCCAGTTCACAGAAGCGGCCCATAACCCGCTTAAGAGGTTGAACAGGAGTGGGAAATTTTCGCAGAAGCGAAAGTCGTCCAGATTTTTAGTTTCAAAATAGAGAGTAATGGGTCTTTTGTTTAAACACATCACTAAAACCGTCCCCCCCGCCCTAACTCCCCAAAATTTCGAATTTCTTAGCAACGGGTTCAAGAACATCTCGTGTAGTCTCCTTCTCTTCTGCAAACTTCAGGTAATCTCTTCCCATTCTCCATATCCCCCATGTAATTTCCATATCCAATATTTTTGTAGGTAATATTTCTTGATTTGTTTTTCTTTCTTTTGGTTTTTGAATTCTTGTTGTTTTAGGAAGTGAGGAATTGGTTGAGTGTAGGTAGTGTGTGCTCGTAATGTGAACAAATTTTGGGAAGTCTGAGTACCAAAATATTGTTCAAAGAGAGGTTGAATTAAATTGCCCGCAAGATGCTTGTCACATATTTTAAAAGAAATATTATGGCTTTACATCACAAATGGGACTTAATTGAATCATAAACCTTTTACTGCACTAATACAAGCCAAAAATTGGTTTGGAACTCGAAAAAAGAAGCAAAAATTTTGATAAAAGTGCTGGGCAGTGAAGAAGATGACGAAGAACGTAGAAGCGGACTTTCTTCGCAGAAGCAAAATCGCTTCTGCGGAAGAAGTCACGCAGAAGCGAGTCCCACCGCAGAAGCAAAGAGTTTTTCGCAGAAACGGCTCTGCCTTTGCAGCTCTTTGTTCGCAGAAGCGAAAACTGGGAATTTCTGCAAATTCCAGTAGCTCTGCAACTGTTGCTTCCCGGGCCCGTTCGATCCAAACTTTTGGCTAAATTGCAGTGTTTTGAAGTTCTTAATATGGTTCAACTGCCCAATTGACATTGTGTTGAATTTTTGTAGGTGATTTATTTGAAAATGGATGCAAACACAAGCGGACAACAGAGAGAAATCGAAGAAGAGATCGATGAGCCATATGATGATACACGCTTCATGTCCGCTGTGTGTGAGCGGCGATATTTGGGCGACCTCGTCCACAAAAAGATTATTCTTGAAAAAGGAATTCATGAAGAGAAGTTGGCAGAAATGCTTCCAGACTTCTATGCTCGACTCGAATCATCGGGATGGTCCTGCTTCATCACCACTCCTTGCAAAGCCAATGAGGAGTGGGTCCGTGAATTCTATGCTAACCTCAGGCGGGCAAATTTTGATAGCCCACAAATAGTCATCCCAGGGAAGTTAGCGAGGTTTGGAATTGAATTATACTCTGGGAATTCCCAACTTTCCGGTGGATCAGGTACGAGAAAAGGATACTTGTGAAAATGGAGCATGGCTTGTCTCCAAGCTCTTTCCACCACAGCTGAGAGAAAAATGGGGAACCAGAAGAAAAGGGTTCAAATCTACCGACTTCATAGCTGAGGCTAAAACGTGGCTATACATCCTCAACAACAGAGTCTCTCCTTATGGCAATATGACTGATGTTTCCTACACCCGGGCACTGATCATAGCATGCATTTTAGATGGCACACCGGTGAATGTAGGATACTACATTCTACAGGAGATGAGACAGTACTTGAGAGAGTACTCGAGCAACAAGGATGCAGGTCTGCTATTCCCCTCTCTCATCACACAGCTATGCACCAGGGCAGAGGTTGATGTCCGTAGCACCGACCGGTGGCTACCAGCGGACAAACCTTTTCATCTATTGAGAGTGACAGGAGAGGGGAGTGTGATTAAAAGCAAGAAGCGGAAAATGACCTTCACAGCCGCCGGTTCAGAGTCTTCTTCACAGACAGCTGCTCAGGGGCCATTTATGATTCTTAACTCCAAGCTTCAGACAATTAAGGAGTTAGTATCACAGCTTCCTAGTGGGCCATCCTCCTCATAGCCTGGGCCCTCTTACTTATCCAGGGAAAACATGCAGAGTTACTTGGATGCTCAGACACTCCAAAATGATAACATGAAGAAGATGGCAGCATCAGTGACTAAACTGGAGGGAGCCTACAGTACTCTGGCTAAGGCCCATGCCACCCTTCAGTCTGACTTTGAGGAAGAGAAGAAAAAGAACAAGAAGAAGGGCAAGCTGATGATTAAGATGTGGAGAGGCATCAAGGCAATCTTCAAATGGGGAAACCCGGATAAGAAGATCCCAGTGGCGACCAAGGATGACAGTGAGGAGTACTCTTTCATGACAGAGTCTGCTGTAGATGATGGCAATGATGGCGATGATGATGATGATGATGAGGAGACCGATAATGAGGGAGCCACGAGCTCAGCTCTGCAGTGATCAGCTTTCCTCCCGCAGTCTGCTAGTCTGATGCATACCTCAGGGAGACCCTCAAACTTTCTATGCTTTACATTTGATATTGTGCAGTGAGGACACTGCAATATTCTGGTTGGGGGTGGCTTTTGTAGCTTGTGACTATGCTATGTAGCTTTTGACTATGATGTTCTATACAATGTGTGCCCTTGCCGGGCTTGGTTTGATTAGTCATATTTGTGTTAGTATTGTGCTTTTCTTATTTATTTTTCTTCTTATTACCCTATAATATTTTTTTAGTATTTACTCTTTTTATTCTAGTATCATGTATAGTAGTTTCTTTTCTTTTATTACTCCTTGGGTTTTCTTCATGCTACGGTTCTTTCCCAAGGAACACTTTAGTGAACCGGGTGACTTTTCCCTATGAGAGATAGTGTGACAACCTTGTTAAGGGAATTAGTCTTGTTTTGTTAGGATGAGGCTTTTGGATTATTTGATACTAATAAAAATTAGCCTCTTGTATGTAAAGTACGAATTAAGAATACCCCTCCAAAAGTTTAATTTGAACTAAAAACAAGTAAGTTGCATGGTGTAAAACAATTTTCGTGATAAATTTTGGCTCTTTTAGTGACTCTTAGCTCACTAGTTTGATAGAATTGATCCGTCTTTAGTAATTCATGTGCCATGTGTGTTAGCGAGTGTTGAAATAAATCTTGTGTTTTACTTCCATCATCTAGAACTTGCCCGGTTGGTTTTTCAATGCTAATGATAGTATATTTGGTTGGAGGAATGATCTTAGGCATTCTTTATTGTAATTTTAAACACCTCTTTAGCCTTTCAAGCCTACCGTTGTGTAAATAATATCACTAGTACCCCTATTTGAGCCTTTAAACCTTTCTTTGGCCAACTAGTTACAAACCTTTCCCTTTTTGCAAAATAATTCCCTTTTTTGAACCCGTCCCTCCTTGAACATTGAAAATGAGGCTAAAAGCCTAAGTTGGGGGTGGTTTCAAGTGGAGATAGGCAAGGTTATGCATTGAGTCTAAGACCACGTGCCTCAAAGTGTTTATTAAAGAATTCAAGCTCCAAAAGAAAAATGAAAAAGTTAGTCTTTATATATATGTGTAAATATGTACATTGTGGAGCCTTGAATAAAATTGGGAGAGATGTGTAAGGTGGTTCTATATTCGGAACTAGGTACCAATGAGGCTATGTGAGTTAAAGAGAATCAAAGTGCAAAAGGATGAAACTTATGAGTAGTGTTCAAGGAGGATGAAGTCACATGTACCCAAATGCTTATCCAACCTTCCCAAAACCTACATTACAAGCTTAAAAAGTCCTTATGGGACCTCCAACTAAGCATTCTTGAATAAGCGTTGAATTAAAATAAGGACAAGCTTTTGGTATGAGGAGTTGTAACACTTGAAGTTTCTTTGTGAGAGCGAGTGTTTTCGAAAGATTTGTCCCTTGTGTTGTGTCGAAATGTATTGTTCTTTGTTGGGACTTTCTTTCTTGTGAGGGCGCATGAATTTGAAAAGACCGGTGAAATTGAGTAAAGTGAGCAATCATAGTGAACTAGTGCCTTTGAGTCACTCATTGAGGCTTATTTTTGTCACTTGATTGTTTTGGAACTCCCTTGCACATTGTTGAAGTTGATTTTCTTTAGGAGGGAGTTATTCGGAAAAGACATACATACTTGAGCCTAATTGTTAGTATCAACCAAATCCATAAGTATGGTGTTTGAATGGGATAAGTTGGGGATAATGTGATATGTTCATATTCGTAATGCCACTTGTATTGTAAATGGTGAATCCTCATTAAAGTTGAGGTTTTGATTTGCTTGAGGACAAGCAAAATCTTTAAGTTGGGGGTGTTGATGAGTGGTGATTTTACCACTCATTTTAGCCTTTTTGCTTAGCTTTTTATGCCTTTTAAGTATGAAATGCGGTTGCTTATGGTGGTTATTGCTAGATTTTTAGGTAAATAATGCTAGTAGGTGATTTGGGTTGAAGTGACAAGGAATTGAGCTAAAAAGAGAGGAAACATTGCAAACTGCCAGGCATTTCACTTCTGCGGTTGTTTAATCGCAGAAGCGATGTCGCCTCTGCGGGATTTTAGTCGCTTTTGCGAATTGTCGAAGGATCAGCAAATTCTGCTTCTGCGGAGATGAAGACGCAGAAGCGTGACCGCTTCTGTGATAGCAAGGTCGCCCCTGCGAACGTATCTTGGGGAGCATTCCACTTCTGCGGTTCCTGTGGCGCTTCAGCGATGTCGCTTCAGCGGCTATTCTTCCGCTTCTACGATATGTTGATTGAAGGCACTTTGTCGCTTCTACGGTTAAATTCCACTTAAGCGGAGCCGCACCTGCGAGGTGTTTTCCGCAGGTGCGAAAACTGTGCATCAGACCTGGACAGAATGGGTATTTCACAAGTTTTTACCCCAAATCAATTATATACTCATCAAAACAGATACGGGAGGCATCCCTCCTAATCTCTCAGCATCTCTCATTTTATTTTCTTTACTTTTGGAACATCTTTTACTCTTTGGCTTAGAGAGAACAAGTTTGGAGGCCAGGGTTTTGCACACACACTTGGGTCTTGAAGATTAAAGCTTGTGGTTAAGGATTTATTACCCATTTATGTTTATTTCTTCATTTCCTTGCTTTGTATTGTATATTTAAGTGTGTAGTATTTATTTCCAACACTTAAATCTTGTTTATGGGAATATTCATATTTAAAGTGTGGATAAAATATCTTGTTGTGCTTATGTATTGAATGATTTTAATATATTTATGAAGTGAGTTATTGTTAATTTAATTATTCTTGTTCTTTAATGTTTCCAAAGAGAATAGCTAACTCTAGGACTCGCCCATTTACTTTGAATTAATTTTGGGAAAGATAATTCGGAGTTGGGAAAGATTAATTAACAAGAACTTGAGGCGTTAACCCTCACTTTATAGATTCGACCTAGGGATAGGATTGAACTACTTGTAGCCTATCGGGTGTGCTTAATCTTCTAATTGTGATTAGGGATAATTCAATTAGAAAGTCTTGTTAGTCTTCGGAAGAAGCTAATTAAGAATTATTATCCGTGGCTAATTAACATAAACTCGCTCATATTTGTAAAATCGTGAAATACATTGGATCGTTACTTGAGTGAAATTCCCGATGCATTCATACTTGTAGCCATTGATCATTTTATTTGCTTTCTAGGTTAGTTTACATTTTTGTATTTAGATATAAACATTTTCCAAAACCCAAAATCTTAAGTGTTTGGCTTAGCGTGACTGGCGATAATTTTCTTGCATTCCTAATCGCCTACATATTGTTCTCTGTGGGATTCGACCCCGACTCATAGTTGGGTAAATATATTGCGTATGACCGTGTCTATTGCTTTCTAGCGGTGGAATTGGACGTCACCACACTGCTTGAGATTGTACCCAGGTATTGGTATGTTATCAAGAAAGAAAGAAAGCTAAAAATTGAGATTTCTAAATAATCTACTCATATATGCTGGAAAGGAATAAAAAGATAGTTCTGTATTGTGTAGCATGAGATAGTGCCTTGCGTGGTTTTCTTTCTTTCAGCATTATTTACTTTTATTACCACTGAGTTGGAAATACTCACACCCGACTCCCTGTACCTTGTGTGCAGATCCAGGTACATCACAGCAGAGCTGATTCTATAGCTGCTCAAGAGTGCATTTGTACAGTCGAGGTAGCTGCCAGCGTCTGCAAGACCTGACTTTCCATCTTACTTTTATTCATGTTGATATCTATTTCTGCACTTGAGCACCGTCGTAGACACTATCACACTTTATATACTCTGTAGAGGCTCATGACTCGTGACTCCTGGTCTTTGGGAGGTTTTGTTGGTTTGGGACGTGATCCCCGTATTAGAATATTTTCTTTGTGAATATTTGATCTTGATTATGCCTAAAAGTGATTAAATGTGAGCTGTTGGCTCCGTGACTTTGTTGATTGGTCGGCTGGCCTAGCTTTGTGATGGGCGCCATCACGACCGGGTTTGGGGTCGTGACAACTATACCTAATCGAAAACAATCGAATTATAGCAAGAACCTCGAAACTAGCAAAACCTGAGCCCCAGGCCTGCATCTCAAAAAATTACAAAACTGACATTACCGGATTCCTCGTCTCACCACGAGTCTGTACATACCATGAACTCCCAAATTCGAGCTCAAATGACCTATCAAATCCCAATTTGAATTGCCAAATTTCCAAGCCCTAGTTTTTACCATTTTAGCTAAATTTTCATGACTTCATAGATGGATTTCACAATAAAAGCGAGTTTTAAGTCCAAGAAACTTACCTCCATACGTTCCCCCTTGAATCCCTCGTTAATCTCCTTCTAAAATCTGCAAAAACGAGCAACTATGGGTGAAAAATGAGCCTAAAATCAAGACCGATGTGTTTTAAAACATTCTTCCCAGGTATTTAACTCTTCTCAATCACGAAAAATGCTTCACGACCATGGAGAACAATTTTCCAGCCCAAAATTTACTCTTCGCTATCGCGGTCAACAATTCCAGCTCCTCCAGACAGCCTTCTGTGAGTACGTGATTTTTGCCCCAAGCAAATTATTCCAAAAATATATAAATAGTTTTTGTGTGTAACTTGTTGATAGTTGTGCAGAAATACCAGTGTTTATTTTTATTTTGGGAAACTAAAGTAAAGAAAATCAAAACAAAATACATTTTGGTATTAATTAGAAAATATCAAAAATATAGGAAAATTACTCTTAATTCTAGAAAAATCATGAAAATTAAAAGAAAAAATACAAATAAAATACATGGAATATTAAATACAGTAGTGATACAAAAATACATAAAATTAATAAACCAAAATACATAATATAATAATACAAGAAAAATACATAAAATAATACAAGAAAATATAATAATATAATACACAAATTGGGCAATATATTTGCCAAATACATCAAACAGTCCAAGCCCAAAGATAAGGACCAATCCGATATGCCTATGCATAGGATTAAACGACACTGTTTAAAGAAATTAAATCTGGACCATTGATCAATTGATAAAACAGGCCAGGTATAACGGTTGTAGAACAAGTAAAATGACGTCATTAGTTTAAAACAATCAGGACAATTCATCTAACTCATCTAACGGTTGAGGATGAAGGCCTTATTTAATCACTAGCCGATGACGACCACCTCTTGAATCACCCCTACCATTAATACCCCTGAACCACCCAGAACCCCTCTTTCACCCCATCTACATGTTATCCTTCGAATCTAAATCCAATTCCGAAAGTTGGGGTAGGTCTGTAATGTGAAATATGACTTGTGTGAAAAATTTGAAGTCAATCAGACGTGTTTTGATAGGTTTAATCATCGAATGTAGAAGTTGGAAGTTCTAAAGTTCATAAAGCTTGGATTGGAGGTTGATTCATGACTTTAGCGTTGTTTGATGTGGTTTGAGGCCTCGAGCCACTCTCTAATGTGTTTTGGGAGAGGTTGGTGTGATTGGTCGGGGTCCCGGAGGCCTCGGGTGTGTTTCGGGTGGTAATCCCCCTCTTATTTGATGTTTGAATGTTGTTTCTTTGGACATAAAGGGGTAACTTATTAAGCAAATGAGCTCCAATTAAGTTTTTATTGACCAATTAAATCATTATCGTAATTTCGGAGCCATAGCAAAAAGAATCATCGAATTTGGACATCGTATGAGGAAGTTATGCTCATTTTCGTGTCGAAAAAGTGATGGTTGCGGTCATAACAGCAGAAGCGGAAATTGTCCGCGGAAGCCGAAATTATTCCGCAAAAGCGGAATCGCAAAAGCATAAATTTTTTCGCAAAAGAGGAAACTGTTGGAGGCAGAGAGATTTCTTTAAAAATCGAAATTTGGCTCATTTTTACTTTATTTTTTCCATGGGAGCCGATTTTGGAGCAACTTTGGAGTGCCATTTTCATCACCAAGCATGAGGTAAGTGATTTCTACTAGTTTTGACTATATACAAGGTTTATCCATAGATTTAGACTTGGAAAATTGTAGAAAATTTGGGGTTTTGGTTGAAAACCTAGAAAATTATATTCTTGAAATTTAGCCGCGATTTTGAGTATGGAATTAAGAGAAAATCATATATTTGTGGATTAATTGTTCAAGTATTCTAGAACCCAAAATCATGTTATATATGGATTAATTGTGAAATCGATGGTAGCTTGAATTGCTTAAATCACATTAAATTAATAATTGGATTTTCTAAAAGACTTGAGCTCTGTTTTCTCAAATTATTAAAGAGAAATGGCCTTCCTCGGATAATTTCTCTATGTGGACTTCATGACTGACCATTTGTCTATGTGTGTTTTTCTGGAACGGGTCGCAACGCCTCGACAGATTAATAGATGCATCTATAGGCATGCTGTCAACCCTCGGCAAGTGCACAGTTATTTCTATTGGATCGGATCGTCGCCACGGTATGATTTGCGCATGCTTGTACTACTGCATGGAACTTGATTACGTTATTATAGCCTTTTTATGGCTTAGGAATATTTGGATCATGTTTAAAAAAGGAATTTCACAAAATTTCCTATAAGGGTTTTATTGTATTCTTGTTTCTTTCTATTTGGACTAAACAAAAATCATGTTTATAGAATAAATCCACTAATTAGCATATATAATAAGGATGAATCATTATTGGACCATTAGAAAGTGTCAGAGTTGACCATCGCGTTTCTACCCCTTCAGGATTAGGTGTGATACTGTAATGACCCGGCCCGTTGTTATGGGAGTTACAGCCCCATTTTCCCATTTTATGCTTTTATATATTCCATTATATGTGTTTGGAAAATTTGAAGTAAATCAGGTAGAATTCGGTTAGAAATGAGGCAATAAATCTCTTTAAGGGAAGGTTAGTTTGGAAAAGTCAACCGAATGTTGACTAATGAGTTAGAACGCTCGGAATGAATTTCTTATGATTCAACTAGTTTTGGGGGATGATTTATGACTTAGGGGAACAATCAAAATTGAATTCGGAGGTCTTGTGTAGATTTAGGCTTGAATTGGCTAAGGTTAAATTTTTGCGAATTCCGAATGGTAGGTGAGATTTTGATCCGGGGCTTGGAATGAAATTCTGAGGGTTGCAGTTGCTCTGTTAGGTGATTTTGGATATGCGTGCAAAATTTCAAATCATTCGGAGGTGTTTAGGTCGGGTATTAGATCAAATGCAAGTTTCAAAAGTTTTAGTTAAACTTAGGCTTGAATCAGTGGGAATTCGATGATTTTGATGTTTTATGATGGTGTTTTTATGTTGCAAGAAAGTTTGAATGAAGTAATATGACATATCTGTGAGTTTGGTTGAGGTCTCAGGGGCCTCGGGGTATTTTTGGAAGGTTAAACAAGAATTTTTGAAGTTTCAACATGTCTATCATCTCTGCTTCTGGTATTTATGCATCTGCGAAAAAAGGACCGCAAAAGCAGTTCCGCAGATGCGGCTGAATGGTTGCAGAAGTGGTCCTGGTAAGGCTGGACTTCTCCACAAAAGCAGAAGGAGTTCCGCAAAAGCGGACTCCGTAGAAGCGGGTCGTGACCGTAGAAGCGGTCTAGGCAATTTAATGGGAAAATGCAGAAATGGTTTACTGACTGCAGAAGCGACAACCGCAGAAGCGGTTGGGTTATCGCAGAAGCGAAAATCACTGGGGTTTTAATGAAACTAGTGTATCAAATTTTCAGAGTTAGAAACATATATTAGACTTCGGGAAGAGGCGAATTGAGGGCGATTTCAAGGAGAATTTGTGGGAATTCATCAGGTAAGAGTTCTTAGACTCGAATTATGTTATTATGATGTAAAAACATAGATTAAACACTGAAAAACCAAGGATTTAAGGGGTAAAAATGGAGGTTAGGGCTTGGAACCTAAGAAGATGAAAAGTTGGAATTTGAGGGGTCAAATGGACTCTGATTTTGATAAATTTTATATGTACGGACTCGTGGCAAGACAAGGAATTCGTTGGTATGATTTTCAGAATTTTTCGAGAACTGGGCCCGGGGCTCGGGTTTTACCAACTTCGTGAATTGTTATACTTTTCGAGTAATTTTGATTGAGTTATGTTTCTTTGACCCATATTTATGTATTTGCTATGGTTTTGACTAGATTCGACATGCAAGGAGAGAAATTCGAAAGGAAAAGGCATTGCGGATGAGTCCACGGCCGGTTAGAGGTGTGTAGTTGGTATATATGATAGCCTGAGGGTTTCAAACCTCGGCTTATCACATTGTGACACTATTTAAGGCGTGACTCACATCCCATGACATGTGCGGGATTGGTTATGACTGGGGATTGTGACTTGGTCCATCCCGAACAAGAATAATACTATATTGGCGATTGAAACACACTCTGTGTTGAATATATCTGGGCTTATTGCCACGTTTAGGGCCATGTGCCGACCTGTAGTATCCTTAAAGGATAGATATCATTGTGATGGCATGATTTGTAAACTCATTGATCTCAGTCCGGGGTTTATTCTCTGTTATGAAATTCGGAGTCACATTTTCTTGAAAATTAAGTAACTAAAGTATTTCCTTATTAATGAATTGGAAATTGAAAATAAGTAAATTGATACTGTTTTGCGACTCATTTGCATATTGTGGATTAAGTATAGATCGGGCTGGACGCCGCAGCGAATGATATGAATATATTATGCTTGGGCTGAAGGAGCCCTTCTGGAGTGTGTACACACCCCCAGTGAGTGCCATCGACGTTAAACGGATCGGACTACGCGCCGTAGCAGCCATGTGCATTGCATTGCATTCATGCATTGTTAATTATTTGTGTTATCTGTGATTTGCTGTTGTTGTTAGTTCATAGTAAACGGACTATTAGACATAGCTTTACTCTGTGGTATTTTGTGGATTTCTTGCTTTCAGCTATTTTATATACTTTTTACTCACTGAGTATTTATTAATCACCCCTACTCCCTGCACCTTTGTGTGAAGATTCAGGTACGCCGGAGGTTTATCCAAGCAGTTCAATTTTATTCAGAGTTATTCGAGTTGATGAGGTAGCTGCTGGCGTTCACAGGACCTGGCTTCTCGCCTTATTTCGGTTTTTATATATATATATATATATACTTTCAAACTTGAGTATTTCATCAGATATTCCTATTATTATCCAATTTTTTTCTAAGAGGCTCTTGACTCGTGACTCTAGATCTTTTGGGAGTGTTATTATCAGTGTTCGCACTTCTCAGTATTTTCATTCTACTATTATTATTGGATTATTACTTTTAAACTCTCGTATTCTCCTTGAATTTGTCCTTTTGGGACTTGTTGCTAAATATGAAATAGTTATTGGTCTGGCTTGCCTAGCTTTAGGGTTGGGCGCCATCACGATCGGGTTCGAGTCGTGACAAATTGATATCAGAGCCTAGGTTACTAGGCCTTGCGAGTCATGAGCCGGTTTAGTAGGCTCTCGCGGGTCGGTACGTAGACGTCTGTATCTATCCTCGGGAGGCTTCAAAACTTTTAGGAAACACTTCACTTTCTTGGAATTCTTATCGTGTGTATTTGATTTAGCTTGAGATATAACTCTTGAAATTCCTTCTGCATATCTGTATGCATACGCGAGCATTCAGGAATACATCTGCATTGATGGATGGTGATTCCCCGATCGAGGGGCGAGATTTAATCTCTATGAGTTCATATTGGGCCAGTCTGGAGGAACTTTGGCCGAATCTCACCTATGGCCTGAGCACCGAGGTGCTGATTTTGCGAGCTGGTATTATGAACATATATGTTCAGTATTGTCCCTAACTGTGGGAATGTCGGCTAGATAGCTACGTGATGAGTATATTGATGTCAGGTGGTGTGCCTATATGACTTGGAAGTGTCAAAGAAGGACTGCTAGATGATAGCTGGACCATTAAGCGTTTGATTTCCCTTATGATTGGATGTGTTGCCCAGAGTTGTGGGTGGGTGGAGAATCTTTTCAGTTCCCCCAGTTGGGAGCGAAGTACATAGCACGTTGCGGGTTGAGTTCAGACCCAGGAAGTTTATATGACCATGTAACGTATATGATTGTGGAAAGTATGCTGAAATACTTAATCGAGGTGAAACATGTGGGGTATCTCCTGTGGGGTGTCCTTATGTGTATGTTTGAAGATCTCATATGTAATTGAAAGGTATTTTCTATGTGTCATGGTTTGAATAGGTGCAAGGCATGTCTATGTATCAATTTTGATAATGTAATACAGGTAGTATTGATATTTAATTATGTTAATATACGTTATGATTTTTTGTCGAGTTGTAGCCATGTTGTTAGGATGGTTTTGGTGATTCTCTACAGGTGGATAGGCCCAATTACAAAGGAAACTCTGCTGAAAATTTTGAAAAATTTGGGACTTAGTAAAAATTTTGTCTCCTAGAGAGTAGGCTTAACTATATGTGAGCGAATGTAAGAAAATGTAGAAGAGTTAAAATTCCAGATAATTTATGTTTCCACAAGCTTATGAAAGAGCGAGTATAATCTCACTATGGTATTTATGACTACAATGGAGCATATGCGTTATGAGTATAATGAGTTGTGATATATGGCTTTGAGCTAAGTTGGGGAGCTGGCTATTGTTTAGCGGATTGTTTGACTTTTTACTATTTTAGTTCTGATTTGATGCAGGTTGATGAATCAGTTCTGGCTGTGTCCTGGTAAATGATTCTTGATCGCTCTTCAGCGTTAGTGCGACCGGTATTTTGGAGGTACGCCCCAAATATTGTTACGGTAGGTTATGGGAGTGTGTCCCAGTGGAAGATTATATAAGTGTGGCATGCAGTCACTTGACTGGTTAAAGATGTAAACCAAGAATGAAGGTTGTGATAGTGTTGTTAAATTGAGGAATTCATGCATGTAGGGCACTTGGCATATTGGGTTGTGAACTGGGGAGGATTACTCCGATTATGATGGTTGTCCTTGTGTGTTATGAGAAAAAGTGAGTTATTATGGACCCTTGAAAGGATGTCCAATTAGTTCATTGTGATCATAATACGCTTGAAGTCAGTGGATGGACTTAATGTGGATAATGGATCTATATCAGACCAGATGTGTGAATTTTTGTAACGCGGTCCTCATGGAGGAGTAGTTAGGTTGATGTTTCTTTGTCGAATATTTCGCATAGCGATGCATTGCACTGTGTGAGTTGCAAGACGGCTAAAGAAATTGCTATATGTTAAGAATCCACGTAGAAATGACGCTATATGAGCATGTTGGCTTTTGAGATACAGATTGTACATCGCACCTCAGTGGTGCTTGAGTGTTGTAGCTTATAACGCTATATATCCCTCAGAAATATTATTATGCACTTAGCATGCATACGACCGATATTTGGTATTTTGTTGTAATGAGCAAATTTGGCTCGATGAAAATTTTTTTATGTGAGATTTATGTATGGATCGGGTGGCATGCTGCCATGGGTATGCTATCTGGAGCGGGCTGCACGCAGCAACAGTGTGATAACGAGTATAGTTTTCTTTATGCTGTCTTTGTATGCCCTACTTCCTGTTTTCCCAAGGAAGGTCGGTATTAGTGCTTAGGATTTGATAATTTCTTCCAAAGTTCATTTTTCTTAGTACCGCATTCGAATTGGTAGCCTATTGGCATATTGGGGCATCATATGCGATATTTATATATGTTTGGAGTAGCTTATTGTCCGGGTAGTCCGTACTGGGTAAGACGAGATCATTGAATTCGAGATCGGTGCAATCTGAGTATATGAAGTAAAGTAAAGAGCTAAGACCATTGTTCGGTTCAGAATAAGGTGATAGTTCTTGCCAAGAGTATAAAACTAATGAATTGTTATCTCGATGGTGGCTAAGAATGTATACAGATCTCATCCGTCATGTCAGTATTGTAAGAATTTGTACAAGGCATGTATATGTCATGCGGAGCATGGGATGTGTAGTGATTCCTTCTAAGCGATTAGATAAGAGAGCATCAGATGATTAGGAAAGATGGTATTGCTAAGTGGAAGTGATTTGATGCGAGTGTGTGTGTCAGAAAAAGGTAATTTGCTTATGTTCTTGTTGGGTCCACTAGTGGTATTCGGGTTTGCTAGGTAGCAAAGGTAAATATTGAATATCTACAGTGTAATAATTAGGTATCAAATGGGTACATGTATTTGCACGACGGAAACTGGGATTAGCTATGATGAATTGTGTGTTATATGGAGATTTGATGTACAAGCTATGTTGAGGTGGTGGATCTTTATTCACTGGTATGTTATATTTTGGATGTGATGTTGGAATCGGACTGGTTGTCTTAATATTGGGTGATTTTAAACTATTGCATTAGGGGCTATGCCAGAAATGCCACGGGTTAAGTGGTGAAGTGCGTTAAAATATGTTTTAGAAGAATGATTTATATTTCAAAAAACCAACGGACAACTAGGAAGGAGTTCTCTCTTAATTGGGCATTTGTGATAGATGTTAGTGCAGAGGTTGCTATCATTGATCCTGTTCCGTTATTGAGGGATTTTTGGATGCATTTCGTATGGCCCGGCAGGTAACCGGGTGATATAGTGGATTTTAATATTTATTTCGTGCCTTCGGCAGGAGTTAGAGAAGTGGAAGAAACATTTTTAGGCTTCTTGGTACTGAGTTCGTTGGCAGGCCGATATGGCTACGCATTTAGCTTGAGTTAACTTGGTTGACCCCGAGTTGTACTATTGAGAAATAGGTTGAGTCTATCATTATTATGCTTGTTGCGATCCGAGGAAACCTATAAGTTGTTTTTCGATGTTGTGAGACATTGTGATTTGTTAGTTATGGGCACATGTGTTCCGGTTTCATTGATAATTCATAGAGAAAGTCGAGCGGGAAGAGTAATTAAGTGTTTCTCGGTGTATGGAGCATTGGTTATGGTCTATCAGGTTGTGTGTCGTGTGTTCTCTATTTCACCGTGGGTGTAATGAATTACGTTGGTTTCAGACATCATATGTGCATGGTTGTTGATTTTGGGCGTAGCGACTGGGGCTTTTCAGGTATAACGGTGTTGGGATAGGATCGTGGATCGCAGTGAGGCTATGGGAGTTATGACCTTTCGGGGTAGATTCAGAAATTCTAATTCTATGATGTGAGACGGGGTCCCACCTTTATATTGTAATGGCATTGATGAGCTTGAGGTACAGTTCTTTCGATTGAGTCATTTGTTATGATTTGAGTGTGTTCAAATCGTGCTTACTGGTGCATGTATTATGCAAGATGTGGTTAAACTTGTATTGGGTATCATATAACCGGAGCGTGTTGGATTCGAGGTGATTGTTGGGTTCATTAATGAATACAGACAGATTTGACCTCAGCTTGTTAGGAAGATAATATCGAGGTTTGACCCGGAAATCTATTGTGATTCAGTCAAGGTGAGTGGTTTCAGGAATGGTTGATCTGAGATATGATTACGAGTTATAGCGGATTTCATTCATCGTTGGCAGTATATGAAAGTGTTGGAATATGGTTTTAGCTAATAAGAGATTTTCTGTCGGTAAATGGTTGATGGGGACAACTGTCGTAAATAGATGTTATGATTCCAAGTGTTTGGTTTAGGCGGTATATCATATGTTTTCACCTGAGTGTGCAATGATAGATTAAATGGACTGTGAAAGTTCGGCTGTATTGTGTTATCGGGTCTATGCGAAATAGGGTGACGAGGGATCACCCCGGGTATATGGATGGTAAGATCATTCAGCTACTGGTTGGCTTCTAGAATAACTCTCGATACGCTCGATGATGAGTGTTTGTTTTAGTTGGGGAGGATGTAACGACCCGACCCATCATTACGAGAGTTACCGCCCCGTTTTCCTCTTTTTATGCTTTTATATATTCCATTAAATGTGTTTGGAGAATTGAAGTAAATCGGGGAAAATTCGGTTAGAAATGAGGTAATAAATCTCTTTAAGGGAATGTTAGTTTGGAAAAGTCAACTGAATGTTGACTAACGAGTTAGAAGGCTCAGAATGGATTTCTGTTGATTCGACTAGTTTTGGGGGATGATTTATGAATTAGGGGAACAATCAAAATTGAATTCGGAGGTCCGGTGTAGATTTAGGCTTGAATTAGCTAAGGTTGAATTTTGGCGAATTCCGGATGGTAGGTGAGCATTTTATCCGGGGCTCGGAATTCTATTCCAAGGGTTGCAGTAGCTTTGTTAGGTGATTTTGGATATGCGTGCAAAATCTTAGATCATTCGGAGGTGTTTAGGCCGAATTTTAGATCAAATGCAAGTTTTGGAAGTTTTAGTGAAACTTAGGCTTGAATCCATGGGAATTCGATTATATTGATGTTTATGATGGTGTTTTTATGTTGCGAGCAAGTTTGAATGAAGTAATATGACATATATGTGCATTTGGTTGAGGTCTCGGGGGCCTCGGAGTGTTTTCGGAATGTTAAACGGGAATTTTTGAAGTTTCAACAGGTCTGTAATCTTTTCTTCTGGTATTTTCGCATCTGCGAAAAAAGTACCGCAGTAGCGGTTCCGCAGATGCGGCTGAAGGGTCACAGAAGCGGTTCAGGTGAGGCTGGCCTTCTCCACAAAAGCGGAAGGAGTTCTGCAAAAGCGGACTCCACAGAAGCGGGTCATGACCGCAGAAGTGGACTACGCAGAAGCGGTCCACGCAATTTAATGGGAAATCGCAAAAGTGGTTTACTCACTGCAGAAGCGGTTGGGTTGTCGCAGAAGCGCAAATCACTGGTGTTTTAATGAAACCAGTATACAAAATTTTTAGAGTTAGAAACATATTTTAGACTTCGGAAAGAGGCGAATTGTGGGCGATTTCAAGGAGAATTTGTGGGAATTCATCAAGTAAGAGTTCTTAGACTCAAATTATGTTATTATGATGTAAAAATATAGATTAAACACTGAAAAACCAAGGATTTAAGGGGTAAAAATGGAGGTTAGGGCTTTACACCTAAGAAGATAAAAAGTTGAAATTTGAGGGGTCAAACGGACTACGATTTTGATAAATTTTATATGTACGGGCTCGTGGCGTGATGAGGAATCCATTGATATGATTTTCAGAATTTTTCGAGAAGTGGACCCGGGCTCGGGTTTTACCAACTTTGTGAATTGTTATACTTTTTGAGTAATTTTGATTGGATTATGTTTCTTTGACCCATATTTATGTATTCGTTGTGGTTTTGAGTAGATTCGACGCGCGAGAAGGAAAATTCGAAAGGAAAAGGCATTGCGGATGAGTCCATGACCGGTTAGAGGTGAGTAGTCGGTATATATGATAGCCTGAGGGTTTGAATTGTGATGCTATTTAGGGCGTGACTCGCATCCCATGGGTGGTGGTGGATTGGTTATGACTGGGGATTGTGACTTGGTCCATCCCGAAGAAGAATAATACTATATTGGTGATTGAAACACACTCTGTGTTGAATATATCTAAGCTTATTGCCATGTTTGTGGCCTTGTACCGACCTGTAGTATCCTTAAGGGATATATATCATTGTGATGGCATGATTTGTAAAATTATTGATCTCAGTCCGGGGTTTATTCACTGTTATGAAATGCTAAGTCACATTTTCTTGAAAATTAAGTAACTAAAGTATTTCCTTATTAATGAATTGGAAATTGGATATAAGTAAATTGAAACTGTTATGTGACTCATATGCATATTGTGGACTAAGTATGGATCAAACTACACGCCCCATCGAATGATATGAATATATTGCGCTTCGGCTGAAGGAGCCCCTCCGGAGTCTATACACACCCCCAGTGAGCGTCGTCGACGTTAAATGGATTAGGATACGCGCCGTAGTGGTCATGTGTGTTGCATTGCATTCATGCATTGTTAATTGCTTGTGTTATCTGTCGTTTGCTCATGTTGTTAGTTCGTAGTAGGTAACAAACTGTTAGACATAGCTTTACTCTATGGTATTTTGTGGATTTCTTGCTTTAAGCTATTTTATATGCTTATTACTCACTGAGTACTTATTACTTACCCCTACTCCCTGCACCTTTGTGTGCAGATTCAGGTACGCCGAAGGTTTAGCTGAGTAGTTCAATTTTATTCCGAGTTATCCGAGTTGCTGAGGTAGCTGCTGGCGTTCGCAGTACTGCTACAAGTCGATTTGTTTATATATATATATATATATATATATATATATATATATATATATATATATATATATATATATATATACACTTTCAAACTTGAGTATTTCGTTCAGATATTCCTATTATTATCCAGATTTTGCTTAGAGGCTCTAGACTCGTGACCCCAGATCTTTTGGGAGTGTTATTATCAGTGTTTGCACTTCTTAGTATTTTCATTCTACTATTATTATCTGATTATTACTTTTAAACTCTCATATTCTCATTGAATTTGTCCTTTTGGGACTTGTTGTTAAATATGAAACAGTTGTCGGTCTGGCTTGCCTAGCTTTAGGGTTGGGCGCTACCACGATCGGGTTCAGATCGTGACAGATACTGTAAGGCCCCGTAAAAATTTTGTGCATAAAACCTAGTAGATGTGGTGTCATGGTCCGAATAATGTGTTCGGACCCTTGGTAGTGATTTAAGTTTCAAAAATGTAGAGAATAAATTTTTCGAAAAGTGTCAAATATGCGGTCAAGAATGCGACCGCAAACCTGACATGCGGACCGCATTCTTGCCGCAAAACGTTCCAGAGAGTTTCCCAAAATTGTGTCAAAAGTGCGGTCGATATGCGATCGCATGTCAAATCTGCGGTGCACTTTGCGACCGCAGATCAAACATGCGGACCGCATTCTGGCCGCATTCCTTAACAGAACCTGTGTAAAATTTGGGGCAATTCTGCGGTCACTATGCGGACCGCGTGTTGATTCTGCGGTCGCATAGTGCACCGCATAATTGACCCCGGCCCAGATTTTGGTAACATTTTGACCCGATCTCTTCTTTAATATAACACACTTCTTCTTCATTTTATCATATCATCTTACCAAAATTAGAGAGAGAAGAGAGGGTTTTTAGAGAGAGAAGTTCTTCATCTTCAAAGATTATTCCAACCACTTAATTCCAAGGGATCCTAGGGCAAGGATTCAACTTCCCCAATCTTTTCAAGGTAAAAACCCTAACTATTTTCTTTGATTTTCAGTTTTAATTGGGTAAAGAGAGGTTTGCATATAATAGCTTTTAAAAATAGAATTTTTACACTCATGCATGATTATTGAACTTGATTTTTAGTAAAAAGAAGTGAGTAGAAGTAAGAGTCTTCAAGAACAAGGTTGGCAAGAGTAAGATAGCGTGGGTAAGCATAAAGTAGGAAGTTAACGGAAGAAAACTCATCACCAGGTATGTATGGCAAATTTTGATTCTTGTAAAATCGCCCAAATGTGTGCGAATTGTTTTGGCATGTGTCAAATTGAGAAATTTTACGTAATTCTTTGATTTCCTTGTTGAGCATTTGATTGATGTTGAACTACGTGTGGTGTGGTATGAAATATGAATTGAAAGATAAAAAGGTAATCGAGATTGGTAAAGAATTGGGAACAACCATTGTGATGGCATATTTGGCTTATTGTGGAAGGAATTTGAAACACCTTAATTGTGGTAAATTGTTGAACATGATTATGTGGGCACTTTCGATTTTGGAATACTTGTAACTTGGTTTTGATATTGGCTTGAGAAGAAATTGAGAACATGAACCAATGTGTAAGTTGCTTATTTGAACTTGTTGAAATTGTGTGTAGTACCTTATCTCCTGTTTGAAATTGTTGTGTTTTCAACTGTAAGGCGGGGTCGTGTTGCGCGCCGCAACGTGGGAAAATAAGGTGTGGGTTGGGGTGATAAGGGTGGCCGAGGTAATAAGGGTGGTCAGGGGCAATAAGGATGGAAAGCGATCGAAATCGCTATTGAAAATTGATACAAAAATCAATAATGTGAAATTGTGAAAGGAGACAGCAGGAGAGTTTGCAACCTGTGGGGCACCGATTGCCCCTTTGTTTGACTACTTGTGCTTTACGTGATTGATTGGTTATTGTTAAATTGGTTGATCGTAGAAAGTGCTTTGTGTGAGAATTATTTGAAATGAGGAAAATGTGGAAACATGGTTGGTTGGCTTAATTAATTGTTGATGTAATTTAATGGCTTGAGTTTACTTGGGACAAAGTTTGTCCATACATACCGGTACAATTCAAGTGTACTGACGTCCCTTTTGCCGGGGGCGCTACATTCGTGTCATGATTGTAGGTGGATCAGTAGCAGGCACTTCAGCTCATCGGCGGTAGTATCCTTCTCCTTCCACTGCCCGTTTTGGTGAGCCCCTTTCTTCCTCGGGGCCTTGTGTGGTTCATGCCACTCGGTTTAGATTTCATTTTGGTTTTGTAAGGTATA
Source organism: Nicotiana noctiflora (assembly GCA_032618575.1). Lineage (NCBI taxonomy): Eukaryota > Viridiplantae > Streptophyta > Magnoliopsida > Solanales > Solanaceae > Nicotiana > Nicotiana noctiflora. Next base: position 414,108 of record JASVEL010002326.1, on the reverse strand, counting down.
GCCGGAGCCTTGTTACCGGCAAGTATTGTATTTCCTTTTTGTATCCTAGAGGCTCCATAGACATGTAAACCGTGGGATTGTGGCCTATGTATATGTATGGGGCGTTGTAAATATAAATTATGAACTTGTTAGTGAATCAATCACATGGTTATGTTTATGCATTATGAAATCAGTCATTATTGGTAAAATATTTGGTTAATGAGAAACAATCAACACGGGGTTAACGCGTGGGAATGAAAGGCACCCAGGTCCGCTTGACTGGGGCAACCCGGTCAGGCGCCGGTCATGTCCCTCGATTTGGGGCGTGACAGTTTTATTAGAGCCTATGGTTTTTTTTTAGTGTCCTAGGATGTCTCGGAGCCGTGTCTAGTAGTGCCCTTCTTATAGGTGTGTTGTCGACCACATCATATAAGTAGGGGGCTACACGGGCATTTAGGAATTTACCTACTTCTTTGATAATCTATATCGTGCGGTAAAGTGCAATGTGGAGATATCTGTGTCTAATTCGTGCCTTGTTCCCAAATTTTCATAATATGGCACCTAAGAAGAAGGCTAGACTCGGCCTTAGGGCCAATGCCGACCCAAGTGCAGCTGTTAATCATGTACCCGATGCCGTGGGAGAGAATGACCCACCAGTCCCGAATTTGCCTGGCCCATCTGTTCAAAACCCAAGTGCCCCTATTCCAGCGGCGGCAGAGGATGCCACCATTCCTCTTGCCGGTGTTCCTGACTCAGATACAGTTCCCGCTTCGGGCTCCGGTATCTCTAATGAAGATCTTAGGGGAGCCATTCATATGTTAACACAGTTAGTGGCCGCCCAGGCCCAGAGATCCCATGATGCCCCTGCATCCTCCAGCGGACGGGGAGATTCCTTTGGCTCCAGAGTCCATCAATTCTTGCGATTGGCCCCTCCAGAATTTTCAGGCACCGATCCAGAGGCTGACCCACAGGAATTCCTTGATGAGATATACAAGACCCTCAGAGTGATGAAGGCTACAGATATAGAGGGGTAGAGTTGGCCTCTTACAGGCTGAAGGGAGCGGCACGTTCATGGTTCGAAATGTGGGAGGATTCCCGTGAGGAAGGAGGCCCTCCGGCCAGATGGGATGAGTTCGTGGATGCATTTATGGACCACTTCTTACCTGCGGAGGCAATGGCAGCCCGTGCCACTGAGTTCGAGGTTCTCAAACAGGGCAATATGAGTGTTTGGGAGTATCACATGGAGTTCGTAAGGTTGTCCAAGTATGCTCCTCATTTAGTGTCGACCATGGATGCCCGGGTTCGACGGTTTGTTCGGGGCCTTAGCCCTTTGGTGGTGAATGAGGCCGCCACAGCAGCTTTGCACTCAGACATGAACTATGGGAGGATTGTGGGGTTTGCTCGGGCCACAGAGGCCAGGAAATTGAAGATTCGTGCAGAAAGAGAAAGTAGCAACATGGCCCGGTCAATGGGTCGTTCAGGGAGATCACTTCCGGGGAGGGGGTCCTCAGGGCCATCCCAGTCATATGCTCGGTCCTCCGCGAGTGCACCGCCATCCGTGCACGATCATCAGCAGGGCAGTTACTCGAGACCCGGTTCGGACAGCAGGAGGTCTCGTCAGTCTGGTCGTCCCTGGGGTGAGATCCCAGCAGCGAGGGAGACCTACATGCCCCAAGTGTGGGAGATTTCATACGGAAACTTGCTACCTTGACCTTCCGAGTGTGCTTCGGGTGCGGGGTGAGAGGTCACATTCGGCGGGACTGGCCGTGCACCCCGTCGGGGTATAGGTAGGGGATCTGCTCGGTCATCCGGTTCTTCGGCTGCTACATCATCGGCGCGTACTCCAGCAGCAGCAGGGCGTGGTGCGGCTAGGGGTGGAGCTCAGGGTAGGGTGGACCTAGCCGATTCTATGCATTGAGTGGCCGCCAAAATGCCGAGGCTTCTCCGGATGTTGTTACAGGTATCATGTCTGTTCGGACTATTGATTGTTATGCCCTTATTGATCCAGGGTCCTCCTTGTCTTATGTTACTCCATTCGTTGCTTCAAGTTTTGGGATAGTACCCGAACAGAGCTTCATGAGCCGTTCTCGTGTCGACTCCAATCGGTGATTCTATTACAGCCTCACGAGTCTATAGGAATTGTGTTGTTACGGTGGGTGGTCGTGATACCACAGCCGATCTTATTGAGCTTGGGATGGTAGATTTTGATGTAATTTTGGGGATGGATTGGCTCTATTCGTGCTTTGCCAAACTTGACTGTCGAACGAGAGTTATGAGGCTCGAGTTCCCTAACGAGCCAGTCATTGAATGGAGAGGAAATGGTGTGGTGCCAAGGGGTAGGTTTATTTCCTACCTTAAGGCTTCGAAGATGATTAAGAAAGGGCGTATCTATCACCTGGTTCGGGTAACGGACACCACCTCAGAGGTGCCTACCCTCGAGTCCGTGCCAATTGTGAATGAATTTCCTGAAGTGTTTCCAGATGAGCTTCCAGGCATCCCGCCGGATAGGGAGATTGATTTCGGAATTGATGTATTGCCGGATACTCAGCCAATATCCATTCCACCATACAGAATGGCGCCAGCAGAGTTAAGGGAGTTAAAGGAGCAGCTGAGGGATTTATTAGAGAAAGGGTTCATACGACCGAGTGTGTCGCCATGGGGTGCTCCGGTTCTCTTTGTCAGAAAGAAGGATGGGTCACTTCGAATGTGTATTGATTATCGGCAGCTCAACAAAGTCACCATCAAGAATAAATATCCTTTGCCTCGAGTGGATGATCTATTTGACCAATTGCGGGGAGCGAAGTTCTTCTCAAAGATTGATTTACGGTCTGGGTACCACCAGTTGAAAATCAGGGAGCAGGATATTCCTAAAACCGCCTTCAGAACTCGTTATGGTCACTTTGAGTTTTTGGTTATGTCTTTTGGGCTAACCAACGCCCCAGCAGTTTTCATGGACCTTATGAATCGGGTTTTCAAGCCATTCCTAGATTCCTTTGTGATTATATTCATTGACGACATCCTCATCTACTCTCGGAGTAGAGAAGATCATGCCGTTCACCTCAGAGCAGCATTGCAGACCCTTCTTCAACATCAATTGTATGCCAAGTTCTCAAAATGTGAGTTTTGGTTGGAGTCCGTAGCTTTTCTAGGGCATGTTATTTCCAGTGAGGGAATTATGGTGGATCCTCAAAAGATTGCGGCAGTGAAAGATTGGCCTAGACCCACGACCCCGACAGAGATTCGCAGCTTTTTGGGTCTGGCAGGGTACTATCGGAGGTTTGTAGAGGGATTCTCAACCCTCGCCTCCCCATTGACTAAATTGACGCAGAAAGCAGTTAAGTTCCAGTGGTCCGAAGCATGTGAGAAAAGTTTCCAAGAAGTGAAGTCAAGATTGACCTCGGCACCAGTATTGGCCTTGCCAGAAGGCACAGAGGGATTTGTGGTTTATTGTGATGCCTCCAGGGTTGGTTTGGGATGTGTATTGATGCAGCACGGAAAGGTTATAGCTTATGCTTCCGGACAACTCAAGAACCATGAGAAGAATTATCCGACGCATGATTTGGAACTTGCAGCTATTGTGTTTGCCTTGAAAATATGGTGACACTATCTTTATGGGGTTCATGTAGATGTGTTTTCAGACCACAAGAGCCTCCAGTATTTGTTCAAGAAGAAGGAGCTAAATCTGAGACAGCGGCGGTGGTTAGAATTGCTCAAGGACTATGATATGAACATATTGTACCATCCAGGTAAGGCAAATGTGGTAGCCGACGCTCTTAGTCGAAAATCCTTGGGTAGTTTAGCTCATTTGGGTGTGGATCAGAGACACCTGGCTCGAGAGGTCTACCAATTAGCCAGCTTGGGGGTTCGTATTTCGGCGTCAGACGAGGGGGATATCTTGGTGCATAATGGAGCAGAATCATCATTGGTCGCGGAAATCAAGGAAAAACAGTTCATAGATCCAGCATTGGTTCGGGTGAAGGAAGCAGTCATGAATGACAAGACCTCAACATTTGTACTCGGCAGCGAAGATGGTGTATTGCGGTGTCAAGATAGGCTATGTGTTCCGGATGTGGACGAGCTTCGGGAAAGAGTGATGGCAGAGGCTCATACTTCCAGGTATTCTGTGCACCCTGGTTCAACGAAAATGTATCACGATCTCAAGGAGATTTATTGGTGGAACGGTATGAAAAGGGATGTGGCGGGCTTTGTAGCTAAATGTCCGAACTGTCAACAAGTGAAGGCCGAGCATCAACGGCCTGGTGGATTAACTCAGCTTATAGAAATACCAAGGTGGAAATGGGAGATGATCAATATGGATTTCGTGGTGGGGTTACCTCGCACTCGGCGTAAGTTTGACTCAATATGGGTGATAGTGGATCGACTCACCAAATCAGCTCACTTCCTGCCTGTCAAGTCCACTGATACTGCGGAGCAATATGCAAGATTGTACATCAAGGAGATAGTAAGGCTTCATGGCACTCCACTTTCTATTATCTCGGATCGCGGAGCTCAGTTCACAACTAACTTTTGGAAGAAGTTTCAGCAAGGTTTGGGAACTCAGGTGAATCTCAGCACAGCTTTCCATCCACAGACCGATGGACAGGCCGAGCGGACCATTCAGACGCTTGAAGATATGTTGCGGGCTTGTGTCTTAGATTTTAAAAGTAATTGGGATGAACACTTGCCACTGATAGAATTTGCTTACAATAACAGCTATCATGCTAGCATTCAAATGGCCCCGTTTGAGGCATTGTATGGGAGAAGATGTAGGTCGCCAATCGGGTGGTTTGAGGTAGGTGAAGCGGAATTGCTAGGGCCAGATATGGTGTACGAAGCTATGGAAAAGGTCAAAGTTATTCAGGGAGAGAATGAAAACAGCACAGAGTCGTCAAAAGTCCTATGCAGACGTTCGTCGAAGGGATTTGGAGTTTCAAGTCGATGATTGGGTGTTTTTGAGGGTATCTCCTATGAAGGGAGTCATGCGATTCGGAAAGAAAGGGAAATTGAGTCCTAGGTATGTCGGGCCATATCGGATCGTTCAAAGGATTGGTCAAGTTGCTTATAGGCTAGAGTTGCCTCCCGAGATGTCATCAGTGCACCCGGTATTCCACGTGTCCATGTTGAAGAAAGTGATTGGAGATCCATCCACCATCATGCCAATCGAAGCTATAGAGGTTAATGAAGATTTGTCATATGAAGAAGTTCCAGTTGCCATTCTTGATAGGCAAGTCCGTAAGTTGAGAAATAAGGAAGTTGCCTCTGTTAAAGTATTGTGGCGAAGTCAACAAGTTGAGGAGGCCACATGGGAAGCGGAAAAAGAGATGAAGGAAAAGTACCCCCATTTGTTCGATCAAGCCTAGAAGAAATTAGGTGACCCTCCTACTCCTAGTAACTGCGTCATCTTGTCTAAGTTGTTTCCCTCTTAGTATTAGTAAAGTCCCCTTCATCTTGTAATGAGTTAAATGTGTTGTTACCTTGGGTCACTTGAACCTTTCTTGATAAATGAAATCCTTATAAATATTCGCGTGTTAAATTGGTTTAATAAGGTAAGAATTCATTGAAGTGACTAGTTTCTGTGCAATTGTAATAATATGATAGAATATGTGCATTCGTTGAGGTAAGAAAGTGTATACCAGTTGTGAAAGGTGTTGTATTTGTGTATTGTTGTTTGGTAATGTGTTTCGGGGGCCCTCTGACAGGTGGATATGTCCATAATACAAAGGAAACTCCGGCGAAATTTTTCTAAAATATAAGAGTTAGTCAAAATTTTGATGGTTGCATATCATGTCTTTCAAAACCAACTCATTTATTTCAAAATCCTCATTCGAGGACGAATGATCTTAAGGGGGGAGGATGTAAGGCCCCGTAAAAATTTTGTGCATAAAACCTAGTAGATGTGGTGTCATGGTCCGAATAATGTGTTCGGACCCTTGGTAGTGATTTAAGTTTCAAAAATGTAGAGAATAAATTTTTCGAAAAGTGTCAAATATGCGGTCAAGAATGCGACCGCAAACCTGACATGCGGACCGCATTCTTGCCGCAAAACGTTCCAAAGAGTTGCCCAAAATCGTGTCAAAAGTGCGGTCGATATGCGATCGCATGTCAAATCTGCGGTGCACTTTGCGACCGCAGATCAAACATACGGACCGCATTCTGGCCGCATTCCTTAACAGAACCTGTGTAAAATTTGGGGCAATTCTGCGATCACTATGCGGACCGCGTGTTGATTCTGCGGTCGCATAGTGCACCGCATAATTGACCCCGGCCCAGATTTTGGTAACATTTTGACCCGATCTCTTCTTTAATATAACACACTTCTTCTTCATTTTATCATATCATCTTACCAAAATTAGAGAGAGAAGAGAGGGTTTTTAGAGAGAGAAGTTCTTCATCTTCAAAGATTGTTCCAACCACTTAATTCCAAGGGATCCTAGGGCAAGGATTCAACTTCCCCAATCTTTTCAAGGTAAAAACCCTAACTATTTTCTTTGATTTTTAGTTTTAATTGGGTAAAGAGAGGTTTGCATATAATAGCTTTTAAAAATAGAATTTTTACACTCATGCATGATTATTGAACTTGATTTTTAGTAAAAAGAAGTGAGTAGAAGTAAGAGTCTTCAAGAACAAGGTTGGCAAGAGTAAGATAGCGTGGGTAAGCATAAAGTAGGAAGTTAACGGAAGAAAACTCATCACCGGTATGTATGGCAAATTTTGATTCTTGTAAAATCGCCCAAATGTGTGCGAATTGTTTTGGCATGTGTCAAATTGAGAAATTTTACGTAATTCTTTGATTTCCTTGTTGAGCATTTGATTGATGTTGAACTACGTGTGGTGTGGTATGAAATATGAATTGAAAGATAAAAAGGTAATCGAGATTGGTAAAGAATTGGGAACAACCATTGTGATGGCATATTTGGCTTATTGTGGAAGGAATTTGAAACACCTTAATTGTGGTAAATTGTTGAACATGATTATGTGGGCACTTTCGATTTTGGAATACTTGTAACTTGGTTTTGATATTGGCTTGAGAAGAAATTGAGAACATGAACCAATGTGTAAGTTGCTTATTTGAACTTGTTGAAATTGTGTGTAGTACCTTATCTGTTGTTTGAAATTGTTGTGTTTTAAAGTGTAAGGAGGGGTCGTGTTGCGCGCTGCAACGTGAGGAAATAAGGTGTGGGTTGGGGTGATAAGGGTGGCCGAGGTAATAAGGGTGGTCGGGGGCAATAAGGATGGAAAGCGATCGAAATCGCTATTGAAAATTGATACAAAAATCAATAAATGTGAAATTGTGAAAGGAGACAACAGGAGAGTTTGCAACCTATGGGGCACTGATTGCCCCTTTGTTTGACTACTTGTGCTTTACGTGATTGATTGGTTATTGTTAAATTGGTTGATCGTAGAAAGTGCTTTGTGAGAATTATTTGAAATGAGGAAAATGTGGAAACATGGTTGACTCTGGCTTAATTAATTGTTGATGTAATTTAATGGCTTGAGTTTACTTGGGACAAAGTTTGTCCATACATACCGGTACAATTCAAGTGTACTGACGTCCCTTTTGCCGGGGGCGCTACATTCGTGTCATGATTGTAGGTGGATCAGTAGCAGGCACTTCAGCTCATCGGCAGTAGTATCCTTCTCCTTCCACTGCCCGTTTTGGTGAGCCCTTTCTTCCTCGGGGCCTTGTGTGGTTCATGCCACTCGGTTTAGATTTCATTTTGGTTTTGTAAGGTATAGCCGGAGCCTTGTTACCGGCAAGTATTGTATTTCCTTTTTGTATCCTAGAGGCTCCATAGACATGTAAACTGTGGGATTGTGGCCTATGTATATGTATGGGGCGTTGTAAATATAAATTATGAACTTGTTAGTGAATCAATCACATGGTTATGTTTATGCATTATGAAATCAGTCATTATTGGTAAAATATTTGGTTAATGAGAAACAATCAACACGGGGTTAACGCGTGGGAATGAAAGGCACCCAGGTCCGCTTGACTGGGGCAACTCGGTCAGGCGCCGGTCATGTCCCTCGATTTGGGGCGTGACAGATACTCACTGAGTACACGTTGATTACGTACTCATACTACACTTCTGTGCATTTTTATTGCACAAATATATATCACTTTAGCGTCCAACTGGGCGCAGTAGCACGGACAAATTTGGGGACTAGGTGAGTTGCAGTATGCAAGGCGGCCCGCAGTTTTCAAAGTCCCTTTCTAGTAAATTGTATTTCCTTTTTGTCCATTGTATTTCGGACGGATTTTATATTGTATTTTATATCATTATCAGTAGATGCTCATGCACTTATGACACCGGGTTCTGGGATGGTTTTTGAAAGGTGTGTATTAATAGTGATTTCTTAAATTGAATTGAAACAGAGATTGTTTTATATATGAGAAAAAGGAAGGAAAAATCTTAGATTTTTAAAGGTATAAAAACAGAAGTTAATTGATAATTTATTTGGCTTGCTTGACAACGGTGTCCAGCGCAATCACGACCCATAGTGGATTTGGGTCGTGACACCCCATATCATTCTAGTTTTTTCATTTATTTTTTTTTTTGGATTTTTAGATTGAGAGAAAAAAAGATGAAGAACAAATATATGAATGCCAATTTGATTCCTGAAAATGACGAAGAACAGAATATAGCAATTTTGAGTTGTTGAATCTTGAAGATTTGAATTCTGCAATTTGAATTCAGTTTGTTGAAGTTGTCGTAGTTGAATGTGTTCGTACTTATTAAAGTTGTTCGTACTTTTTTTTTAATTTTTAAATTCTAGTTTAAGAGAAAAATATACAGATGAGAATACTCCTTTTTCGTTTCAAAAATTGAATTTTATGTAAAACCAATCAATCTCAAGATTCTGTCCTGACTTTTAGCGTATTTCTAAGGGAATATTTTGCCCTTTTAATACCTAATAAATAAATGGTACAGAAATTATAGAAAGTATGTGGACTAGGCGGGTAATTTAGATAATATGCACATATTTGATAATAAAGTTTCATATATGGTATAGATAGAAAAAAATCTCTTATGTATAACACCTAAATTGAACTTATTTTTGCAAAATTAGCTTCTTAACTTTCACTTAACCAATTATTTAACTAAAGATGCATGTAAAGTGATTAACATATTTTTTGTTGTGATTTTCATGTAATAGTTATATAATTGATTCCTAAAAATACAATTAAAACCTAAAATAATATGGAATTAAGATTTGAGACTTTTTTGTCACGACCCAAAATCCACTAAGGGTTGTGGTGGCGCTGGACACCTCTTTTAGGCCAGCCACCTAAATTATCAATTAATTCCTCTTTTAATACTTTTTGAAAGTCTAAGGTTTTTCCTTTCATTTTTCATAAATAAAAATTTACTACTAAAATTTCAAATTAAAATAATAACAACTAGTACAAATCCATTGAAAACCATCCCAGAAAACGGTGTCACAAGTGCATGAGCTTCTACTGATAAGGATATAAAATACAATACGACATCCGTCTGGAATACAATGGACAGAAAGGAAATACAATTGTCTAGAAAGGGACTTTAACAGCTACGGGCCGCCTTGCATACTGCAACTTACCTAGATCCCGAATTTGCTGTGCTGCTATGCCCAGTAGGCCGCTAAAGTAACATATACATGTGCAACAAAAATGCACATAAGTGTAGCATGATTACGTAATCAACGTGTACTCAGTAAGTATCCCGCTTAATCCCGAAGGGGTAGAGATGAGATGGTCAACTCTGACACTTTCTAACGGTCCAATAATGATTCATCCTTAGTATATATACTAGTCAGTGGATTTATTCTACAACCATGATTTTTAGTCCAAATAGAAAGAAACAATTATACAATTAAATCATTATTAGGAAATTTCCCAAAAATTCCTTTCTAAACAAGATCCAAATATTCCTAAGCCATAGAGAGGCAATAATAACGTAATCAAGTTCAAGGCAGCAATACAAGCATGTGCAAATCATATCGTAGTGATGTTCCGATCCAACAAAAATAAATGTGCACTTGCCGAGGGTCGACGGCGCGCCTATAGATGTATCTATTAATTTGCTGAGGCGTTCGGCCCATTCCAAAATAAACACACACATAGACAGACAGTCATTCAAGAAGTCAACATGGAGAAATTATCCAAGAAAGGCCAATTCCCTTTAATACTTTGAGAAAATGAAGTTCAAGTGTTTTTAGAAATCCAGTTATTAATTTAATGTGATTTAAATCCATCAATGGGTTCACAATTAAACCAAATATAACATGCTTTTGGGTCCTAGACTACCCGGACAATTGCATAATAGTAGCTACGCACGGACTTTCGTCACCTCGTGCTTATATACGTAGCCTCTACAAATAGGAGCACATAACTAATTCAACTCACCTATGGGGTAATTTCCCTCTCACAAGATTAGAAAGGAGACTCACCTTGCTCCGAAGGCTCATGACCGGCATTCTACATTCTTCTGAAGACTTGAACCAACGTAAAATGCTCCAAAACTAGCCAATGATTATACAAATCCACTTATATATGTTCAATTAAACTTTACAAGCCAATTTTTAACAATTCTTAACCCCAAACGAAAAGTTAACCAAAATGCCCTCGGACCCACGTGTCCGGAATCTAAAACTTTTCAAAGATAAATATTACCCATGACCTTAGGAACTCAAATATATAATTTTCTCTTAATTGCATTCTCAAAATCGTGATCAAAATCCAATATTTCTAATTTTCTAGGTTTTCAATCAAAACCTCAAATTTACGCTAATTTAAATGACTAAATCCGTATATAAATTTGTATTTAACTCAAAACTAGTAGAAATCACTTACCTCATGCTTGGTGATGAAAATGGCGCTCAAAAGATGCTCCAAGATGCTCCCATGGAAGAAAAATGAAATGAAAATGAGCCAACTTCTATTTTTAATGAAACCTCTGTGCCTCCAGCAATTTTCGCTTCCGCGGACAAATTCCTGCTTCCGTGGTCCTGCTTCTGCGGAACATTTTCGCTTCTGCGATTACGACAGCAACCAACACTTTCTCGACATGGAAATGAGCATAACTCCCTAATACGATCTCGAAATTCGACGATTTTTTTTTGCTATGATCCAAAATTACGATACGGATCTAATGGTTCAATAAAAACTTAATTTGGAGCTCATTTGCTTAAAATGGTACCCCTTTATGTCCAAATAAATGACATTGAAACATCAAATAAGAGTGTAATTACCACCCGAAACACACCCGAGGCCCCGGGGACCGCGACCAATCACACCAATCAATCCCAAAGCATATTACGGACTTGCTCGAGAACTCAAATCACATCAAGCAACGCTAACGCCATGAATCAACCTCCAATCCAAGCTTTATGAACTTTAGAACTTCCAACTTCTACTTTCGATGCTTAAACCAATCAAAATACGTCGATTGACCTCAAATTTGTACACAAGTCATATTTCACATTACGGACATATTCCAGCTTCCGGAATCAAATTCTGACCCCGATATCAAAAAATCCACTTCCGGTCAAACTTCTTAAAAACCTTCAAATTTCAATCTTTAGCCAAATTGCTTCAAAATGACCCACGGACCTCCAAATTCACTTCCGATGACGTTCCAACTCCAGAATCACCATACGGAGCTACTCCTAGTCTCATAATTCCAAATGGACATCGATAACGCTGAAATGCACTTCAAGTCATACTTAAGAAATTTCTTCCAAAATGCTAACTTCCACAATAGGCGCCAAAATGCTCTCGGGTTATCCAAAACCCAATCTGGGCATATGCCCAAGTCCGAAATTATCATACAAACCTACTGGAACCTTCAGATCCTGATTCCGAGCTCGTTTACTCAAAATTCGAATCCTAGTTTATTCTTTTAACTTTAAACTTTAGAAATGAGAATTATCTTCCCAAATCAACTCCAAAATTCCTGAAATTAAATTCCGACCACACATGCAAGTCATAATACCTTAAATGAAGCTATTCGTGGTCTCCAACCACTGAACAGAGCATTGTGACCCAAAACGACCGATCGGGTCGTTACATTCCCTCCCACTTAAACATATGTTCGTCCTCGAACATGCTGAGAACTGTATTGGAGTAGTGTTAAATCGTTGTTTAATGTCATGTGCACCTTCCCGTGCAACCACAACTTAGCCGAGCACATTAGCTCGATAAATTATGAAGATACACCCCTTTATTCAAGCAAATAAGCCTTGGAGCCCAATTCCAACATCCAGAATTCTATGCCAAGCATGCTTCCAACATACGATCACCGTATCAATCACTATACGCTGCACTCAAACAAGACTGCATAACTCTGTCAAACTCACACTTTGCATAACTTTACTTATAGGACCACAATTACATTTCCATAAGAATTAATCAAAATTCCATTAATCTGGTGCTCCCATTGCACCTCATGACATATACAGGTCTTACTCTAACCTATACCATACCTTCATGGCGGAAGAGATGTACCCAAATTCATAATCAACTGCCGAATCAACCAATCATTGAGTCTATACTTCTGATAAGTAACATTACCACACTCTGAACCAAATGATGATCTTTCCTCCTTAATGTACTTTATATAATCAGATTGCACTGATCCTAAATCTCATGATGTCGTCTCACCCAATACGAACTACACGGACAATAAGCCACTCCGAAAGCAATCCAAAAGTCTCATATGATGTCGCAACATGCCAATAGGCCACCAATCCGAACACAACACAAACAGGAAATAAAACTCTGGAAGGAATTACCAATCCTCCGCACTAATACGGACATATCCTCAAAAGATAGGAAATGAAACACACAAAGAAATAGCATATAGTAAACAACACTTGACATAGCACTATTTGAGCATGCAACACGATCCATATAACATACCCATGGCAGTGTGCCACCCGATCCTCAAATAGATCTCACATAAGGAGATTGCATGTTGAGCTAAATCTACTCATTACAACAAAATATCAAATTTCGATCGTAAGCGCGCTAAGTGCATGATACCATCCCTTAGAAAACACATAGCGTTATAGGCCACAAAACTCAAGCACAACTAAGGTGCGGTACAAAATCTGAATCTCAAGAGCCATTCCGCTCACATAATATCATTGCCATGCGGAACCTTAACACATAAGAATTTACCAAGCCGCCTCACAACTTATACGGCACAATACCTCATTATCTAGAATAGCTGATGACAAAATAACACCCGACGGTTCCTCCATAGGGGACGCCTACTGAAACGAATATAATTGGCATGATATAAAGCCCTGTTCACATCAAGAAGGGATATGTCAGATTGAGTGGAAAGGAATCAAAGGCATAAGCCTGAAAAGGAATTGAACCGCAGGATAAGCAAATCAAGAAGGGAAGTACTCCTAACAGTCCTGCAGCCTCCCGAGGATAAGTACATACATCTCCGTACCGATCTATGAGACTCTACTAGACTTGTCATGACTCGTGAGATCGACGAGAACCTAGTGCTCTAATACCATGTTGTCACAACCCAAGATCCACTAAGGGTCATGGTGGCGCCGGACACAGCCAACTACATTATCAATTAATTCCTCTTTTAATACTTTTTGAAAATCTAAGGGTTTTCCTTACATTTTTCATAAATAAAAACTTACTACTAAAATTTCAAATTTAATTAATAACAGTTAGTACAAATTCATTAAAAACCATCCCAGAAACCGGTATCACATGTGCATGAGCTTCTATTGATAAGGATATAAAATACAATACGGCATCCGTCCGTAATACAATGGACAGAAAGGAAATACAATTTACTAGAAATGGACTTTAAAAGCTGCGGGCCGCCTTGCATACTGCAACTCACCTAGTCCCTGAATCCTTCATGTTACTATGCCCAGTAGGCTGCTAAAGTCACATATACATGTGCAACAAAAATGCACAAAAGTGTAGTATGAGTACGTAATCAACTCAGTGAGTGTCCCGCCTAATCCCGAAGGGGTAGAGACGAGATGATCAACTCTGACACTTTCTAACAGTCCAATAATGATTCATCCTTAATATATATACTATTTAGTGGGTTTATTCTACAACCATGATTTTTAGTCCAAATAGAAAGAAACAATTATACAATTAAATCCTTTTTAGGAAATTTCCCAAAATTTCCTTTTAAAACAAGATCCAAATATTCCTAAGCTATAGAGAGGCAATAATAACTTAATCAAGTTCCAGGCAGCAATACAAGCATGCGCAAATCATATCTTGGCAACGGCCCAATCCAACAAAAATAAATGTGCAATTGTCGAGAGTCGATGGCGCACCTACATATGCATCTATTAATCTTCCGAGGCGTTAGACCACTCCAAAGTAAACACACACAGAGACAGACAGACAGTCAAGAAGTCAACATGGAGCAATTATCCAAGAAAGGCCAATTCCCTTTAATAATTCGAGAAAATGAAGTTTAAGTCTTTTTGGAAATCCACTTATTAATTTAATGTGATTTAAGCAAGTCAAGCCATCAATGGGTTCATAATTAATTTGAATATAACATGCTTTTGGGTCCTATACTACCCAGACAATAGCATAATAGTAGCTATGCACGGACTCTCATCACCTCGTGCGTAAGTAGACCCCACAAATACGAGCACATAACCAATTCAACTCAACTATGGGGTAATTTCCCCCTCACAAGATTAGAAAGGAGACTCACCTCGCTCTGAAGGCTCATAACCAGCATTCCACATTCTTCCGAAGACTGGAACCAATGTAAAATGCTCCAAAACTAGCCAATAATTATACAAATCCATTAATATATGTTCAATTATACTTTACAACCCAATTTGTAACAATTCTTAACCCTGAACGAAAAGTAGACCAAAACGCCCTCGAGCCCATGTGCCCGGAATCTAAAATTTTTCGAAGATAAAGATTACCCATGACCTTAAGAACTGAAATATATAATTTTCTCTTAATTCCATACTCAAAATTGTGATCAAAATTCAAGATTTCTAATTTTCTAGGTTTTCAATCAAAACCTCAAATTAACACTAATTTAAGTGACTAAATCTGTATATAAATTTTTATTTAACTCAAAACAAGTATAAATCACTTACCTCATGCTTAGTGATGAAAATGACGCTCAAAAGTTGTTCCAACATCGCTCCCATGGAAGACAAATGAAGTGAAAATGAGCCAACTTGGAATTTTGAAGAAACCTCTATGCCTCCAACAATTTTCACTTCCGCGGACAAATTCCCACTTACGTGGTCCTGCTTCTGTGGAAAATTTCCTCTTCTGCGGTTATGAGAACAACCAGAACTTCCTCGACACGGAAATGAGCATAACGCCCTCACACGATCTCAAAATTTGACGATTCTTTTTGCTATGGCTCCGAAATTATGATAAGGATCTAATGGTTCAATAAAAACTTAATGTGGAGCTCATTTTCTTAATATGGTGCCCCTTTGTGTCCCAATAAATGGTGTAGAAACATCAAATAAGAGCGCGATTACAACCCAAAACATACCCAAGGCCCCCGGGACCCTGACCAATCACACCACTAGTCCCAAAACATATTAAGGACTTGCTCGAGATCCCAAATCACATCAAACAACGCAAAAGTCATGAATCAACCTCCAACCCATGCTTTATGAACTTTAGAACTTCCAACTTATACTTTTGATGTTTATACCTATCAAAAAACGTCCGATTGACCTCAAATTTTGCGCACAAGTCATATTTGACATTATGGACCTACTCCAGCTTTCCAAATCGATTTCTGACCCCAATATCAAAAAGTCCACTTTACGTCAAATTCTAAAAAACCTCCAAATTTCTATCTTTAGCCAAATGGCTTCAAAATGAACCATGGACCTCCAAATTCACTTTCGATCGCACTTCCAACGGAGCTACTCCCAGTCTCAAAATTACCATATGGAGCTACTCCCAGTCTCGAAATTACAAACGGACATCGATAACGCTGAAATGCTCTTCAAGCCAAACTTAAGAAATTTCTTCCAAAATGGAAACTTCCACAATATGCGCCAAAATGCTCTCGGGTTATCCAAAACCCAATCCGGGCATATGCCCAAGTCCGAAATCATCATACGAACCTGTTGGAACCTTCAGATCCTGATTCCGAGGTCGTTTACTCAGAATTCCAATCCCATTTCATTCTTTCAACTTTAAGCTTCCGAAATGAGAATTCTCTTCCCAAATGAACTCTGAAGTTCCCGAAATTAAATTCCGACCACGCGTGCAAGTCATAATACCTTAAATGAAGTTGTTCATGGCCTCCAACCCACTGAACAGAGCGCTGGGACCCAAAACGGCCGATCGGGACATTACATTCTCTCCCACTTAAACATACGTTCGTCCTCAAACGTGCTGAGAACTATTTTGGAGTGGTCTGAAATCGATGTTTAACTTTACGTGGACCTTCCCGTGCTACCACAACTTAGCTGAGCACATTAGCACGATAAATTCTGAAGATACTTCCCTTTATTCAAGCAAATAAGCCTTGGAGCCCAATTCCAACATCCGAAATTCTATGCCAAGCCTGCTTCTAACATATGATGACCGTATCAATCACTATACGTTGTACTCAAACATGACTACATAACTCTGTCGAATTCACACTTTGCATAACTTTACTCATAGGACCACAATTACATTTCCGTTCAAATTAATCAAAATTCCACGAATTTGGTGCTCCCATTGCACCTCATGACATATACAAGTTTTACTCTAACTTTTACCATACCGCCATGACGGAAGAGATGTACCCAAATTCATAATCAACTATCGGACCAACCAATCATTGAAATAGCATATAGTAAACTAGACTCGATATCACACTGTTTCAGCATGCAACTCGATCCAAATAACATACCCATGGCAGCGTGCCACCCGATCCTCAAATAGTCTCACTTAAGGAGATTTCACTTCGAGCTAAATCTGCTCATTAAAACAAAATATCAAATTTCGATCGAAAACACGCTAAGTGCATAATACCATCCCTTAGAAAACACATAGCACTATAGGCTACAAAACTCAAGCACAACTAAGGTATGGTACAAAATCTCAATCTCAAGAGCCATTCCGATTAAATAACATCATTGCCACGTGGAACATTAACACATAATAATTTACCAAGCCACCTTACAACTTATTCAATGCAATACCTCATTACCTGGAATAGTTGATGATAAAATAACACCCCGAGTTCCTCTATAGGGAATGCCCGCTGAAACGGACACAATTGGCCTTATATAAAGCCATTTTCACACATACACACACACACACACACACACACACACACATATATATATATATATATATATATATATATATATATATATATATATATATATATATATATATATATATATATATATATATATATATATATATATATATATAAATAAATCCATTGATCTCAAGCCGATTTATGATTGGGCCCACTTGGCTAATTACCTTTCAAAGGTCCATAGTAACTCTCTTTTTCCTCATACCACATAAGATCAACCATTATAACCAAAGCTACCTCCTCAGATCATAACCCAATAAACAAAGTGCCCTCCAGGCATAATTTCTCAAATTAATGACATTACCACAATCCCCTTGCTTGGTTCAAATATGTAGCCAATCATGTGACCATTGTGAGCACGTGATTTTTGCCCTACATGAGAATTACTCCCAGAAAATTCAAAATAAAATAGTTTTGTATTGTGCGTGATTTTGGTGATTTTTGTGTTATTTTTTCTTTTATTATTTGCATTTTTGTGTGTGCGTGCCTATTTATTAAATTAATATAAAATACAAAAATGTTTGCATTCTGCATATAAAATTCATGTTTGTAATTTAGAGTAATTAAATTTATTTGACGAAAAATGGAAAAATAACAAAAATATGTGTTTAAATGTCTAAAGTCTAATTGTGTGGTTTTAGCCCTAATTGTTATTTAATTTTGTATTAATTGTTATAACGATTTAACTCGTACCTGTTATAAGTTGATTTATTTCTATAAGTTAATTTAGAATTTTTAGAATTTTAGTTTTATTTTAAAAGAAAAGAAAACAAAATAGAAGAACAAACCACATTTGGGCCATCTTTCATTAAATAACACTAAGCCCAAACAAAATACCCCAAAACCAACCCATACCCATGCCCAACCCGTTTTACCCGACCCGGTCCGAAAATAACCAAACCCCCCTCTTTTCTTTCTCATTTCATTTTCCTAATCTCCCAAAACCCTAAAGAGCTCCTTCTTTCTTCTCCATCTCCATCAACCGCCACACCCCAAACCACCCCATCTCTTTCACGCTGCCGACAACGGCCAGTCACCAGCCTCACGCCATGAACGACCAGCTCCTTTCCAAGAGACAGCTCGTCACCGCCTTCCTCGCCTGAAACTAGAGAAACCACCAGTCACGCCGGAAAAGACCACTGCCAACAACCCCGTCAACCACCCTCCACACCCTGAACCAGTGACTCCTCGCAACCACTCGAACCCGGGGCTCACTACTCCACCAGCAATACTAGACCCGCCAGAAATGACCCCACTATTTTTTCGACCACCGAATGACCACCTCTGTCAACCTCCAGTCTCTCACCACCAACGACCTCTTGTCTTCTTCTTTCTCACATCGCAGAAACCAGCTACCGAACAAACGCGAACCAGCAGCAATGTCAGCCGCATTTCCTCGAGTCTAAATCTTGTGTATTGACTTCTAATCGAATTCGAATTCATTCAAATGGCTCGTTAATTCATTGGCTTAACAGGTTTGTTTCCATATCATTTTTTTTCGAATTTGCTGTGGATGGATTTAATTTGAGAGTTAGTTGTTTTATGTTTAATTTCCTCTTGATTCCAGCTTCGTTTTGTCCAGATTTTAGCTTGTTCGATTATTTGGTCTGCAAAGAGTGCATACATGATTCATTTATTTTGGATAAGTTTACTGCAATTGCTAGTATTTCATTTTTTAAATTGCTTACTTCATTTACAGCTAGCTTAACTAAGTTTTTGGTTGTATAAATGTGAAATTGTTACCCATCACAGGCGATAAGGGAAATAATCATGTGTGGATTCTACGAGTTAATCCAGAAGTTGCATTTTTGTGTGGGTTCTGTTCTTGATGTAATGACTAATTTTGTGTTTAACTTGCAGTAGTACAATTGCTCTAGTTATTCGACTTTTAGTTGTTAACAATGTGCATATTGAAGAATTGATTTGGAAATCACTTGCTACTAAAATTATGTGTTAACAGTTTATGCTTGGATTCCGATTGTTCGTATGTGTTCAGTCGTGTGAGTTCATCGAGTTTGTTATTCAAATCAATATGTTGGTAGGTTTGGTTTCTACTATCAGATTTGTGCATTTAAGTTCATTTCCAGTTTAGGGTGTTATTAACGTTTCAAAGCTTTTCATGGTTTTAGTATGAGTTGAATCCAATGATTGAAATCATCTTTTTGTGAAGAGTTGAATGAATTACTGGACTTGATCTTTAAGTTATAAAAGTCGAAAATAGCTTCTAGTTCTGATGAAATTCTGTGGGATACTAAGGTGATGTTTGGTTTTCCTTGTTGTGATTTGTTTGTCTAGTTATCAGGAGATCCATTTGTTTTGTTACTGAAGTTTGGTGATCTGTTCAGTTGAATTAGGAATCAGGTTATTCAGTTGTTAAGAATTAGCTAAGTTCTCTTCATTAGATGAATTGGTTATAGCTGGGAAGAATAGTAATTTCAGTAGTTTTAGGGGTAATATGGAAATTGAAAACTTAAAGAATTATTTATGTTAAAGTATTTTATCCACTAAGCACCAATAATATTAAAATAGGGTATTGTTTAATACTTAGTGAGGAACAAGACATAGTGGCTTTGGAAGATGTTAAAAGAAGTAATTAAATATGTTACCCATGCTAGGAATTAATTAATAGAGTGGGACAAATGGTAATGGGAAACAAAACATATGGTAGTGGAGTTGATGGGAAAATAGCTTAACTAAATGGGTCTTAGTGCTGTTATGAGTTGTAGGAAAGAGATCTTAATTGATATAAATAGAGGAATTGACACAAGAAGAGGGGGGATACCTAGGAAAAACAGGGATTCACACAGAGTTTAAACACACACACAAAGGCATACAATCTAAAAGGGCATACACTTGGGAGAGAAGAAATTGAGAGGTCTTAAGCATAGAGAATAGGGAGAAAACAGTGAGGATTCTGCTGTTTATCGCATCGTAAGGGCCAGCTGAAGGTTGTTTTTGTCTGTTTGGAATCCAAGTATCTGAAGTTCTTCCTCTTTTCTTCAAGTGTTACCTGTTCCTACTGGATTTGTGGTCTGTTGAAAGCGTTAAATCATTTGTTGGTCTGTCTGGTTTTAGCTTGGAAGTCAAGTGGATCTGTTTGGGATTTGAGTGTTGCCGCTTGGTTTTTTGCAAGTTCTTTGGGTCTGTTCTGTTGTTGGTTAGAGCTATAAGTTGCTGCTGTGATTTGCTCATCCTGCTGTGACGCTATTGTGGCTGACTTGGTTCTTCTTCTTGCTTTTCGATTACCAGGTACACATATTGTAGCCTCAAGCTTGTGGAAATAAATTGAAGTGATATTCCCTTCTCTTATGGATCTCTGTTAACTTCACTGTTTTTTTTTCGTTTGTGAATTGCCATCGATTTAAGAAGTTTTATTGTGAAATTTAGACTGCTTGACATATGTAATCGAGAATTGGACAGTTAAATTAGTCGATTTACTTTAAATTACTGCCAATCATGGATTCGGAGGTTCTTTAGTGACAATAGACAATTTGGACAGACAATATATCATTTACCTAACCAAGAGCTTTATTGTATTTTGAATTAACAGGTTTAGTCAATTGAACTGCCTGAATAATTAGCTGTTACAGTGTTAATTTCAGTGTCTACTTGCGCTAGTATGATTGATGGTAGAGTCATACATAGGATTGAATTTACACAAATAATGATTCTATCCCGACATTTCATACAAGGCAGTTGATGTTTAGATATATTGTCTGATTGGTTTTGATAAGATACAGTTAGAAAGAATGAAGTAATCTGTGCCTAGAACGACAAGGAGGCAGTAGATGTTATTTTTATAATAGAAGTTTGTGTTAAGGAGATAGAAGTAAAAATGTCATTATCACTTAGGCATATCCACCTTCGGCAAAGAATATATTAACTACTAATTAAGAGTTGTAAATACCCGTTTAATTAGCTAGCACCCGTATGGGCTGCAAGCCCAGCTTATTTGGTTCTCCTTCGTATTGGGCTTAGTCGCACTGTGACTGCCGTATCCATTGTTATCAAATTGGAATTAAAAACCATTAAAAGATTTCCTGTTGTATATTTATTCATTTGGTAGATATAGGATTAAGTATCAAATTAATATTATTAACAAAAACAAAAGTAGACAATATAGTTCACATTAAGTTTGACCCTTAATAAAAGTGAGGTGAGCCTGGATAGAAAATCAAATACACGGGGCCCTCAATTAATTGTAACGAAAACCTTAGACTCGGAAGGACCGTTTAGCGAACTTCACGGTCTTTCCAAAAGGTTAACAACACGATAGACTCCTTAGGCACGATTTTAAAAAATTACTTTCCTAAATACGGGTGCGCATTTATGTGACCCAGATCTATCTCCCTGCGAAACTGAAATATATTAAAGTCACAGGCGTACTGGTTGCGGTGTGACTCGAGATGTATTTTCGTGACGTTGCAGTTCTTCTGAAATTGAAAGGCCGAATATAAGAGCACATAAATAAAAATATATAAAGAAATCAGATAGAAACAAAAATTGTAGTTGAGCGACCGTGCTAAAACCATGGAATCCGGGAGTGCCTAACACCTTCTCCCGGGTTAACAGAATTCCTTATCCAGGTTTCTAATTTCGCAGACTGTAATACAAAGTCATAAATTTCCTCGGTTCGGGATTAAAATCGGTGACTTGGGACACCATTATTTTTCCAAGTGGCGGCTCTGAACTAAATAAATAAATCCCGTTTCGATTGTCCTTTAGTTGGAAAAACTCCCTTGTGCCCTCGCGGGTGCGTAAAAAGGAGGTGTGACAACTATATATCACACTTATACAATCTTCCTGTGGGGCACACTCCCAAATTTTGCCAAAATAAATAATGAGTTCGCCCATCTAATCCACCGAACGCACTAATGCCGGAAAGCGATCAAGAATCCTTAATTAGGATGCAATGCCT
Organism: Nicotiana noctiflora; assembly: GCA_032618575.1. Classification (NCBI taxonomy): domain Eukaryota; kingdom Viridiplantae; phylum Streptophyta; class Magnoliopsida; order Solanales; family Solanaceae; genus Nicotiana; species Nicotiana noctiflora. The sequence goes on along the minus strand of JASVEL010002326.1, from coordinate 391,908 downwards.
CTTTCACAACACATCAATCTTAGGTGACGCAGAAGATAATACCAATTTACTTTAATTATTTAACCCTTTCCTTGCTCCATTTCCTTGCTTATTCGAGCCAGTGGCATCCTTGCCAGCACCAAACTGCTATGTTAATCTTCACTTTGAATTTTTGTACTACTCACTGCGCCCAATGTGCTAACATACGATAGAAAACGATTTTCAACATAACTCCAAAATCATTAATATTTTGACACATCATCATATAAGAACTTTGCACTTAACTCACTTCAGGAGAACCATAGTAACACATGGGTAAACTTCCCACGTAGAATATGCAAATCTGGAAGTAGTGGTCCAAGCCACCATAACCCTTCCGGAACCTGCTTCCACATAACAAGCCATAATAGAAGAATACTCCTAAATAACATCAATTACGACACCCGACAAGCCTCACACACACCGCAATAATTCATATTCATAACTTGATCACGATGAATGAACTGATCTCTAGTCCCAATATACCAATTAAACTATGGCTAATCATTCTACCCTCTTCTGTTTATCCTTGCTTGCCTTAGAAAATAATACTAACTCCATCCAACACACAACGTACTCTATCTACGCTCACCCCGAGTGACCTTGAATAACGAGACCATGCTGTCTGAAATCCTACGAACCATTTTGTACCTCCCAATTACTGCATCACAAGCGTAACACCCCAAAATATTCTGTGCCGCTTCCTATAAGCTGCTACAAGGCTTGATTCTTAATTACACCTATAAGCTCGGCATCATTAGGCACCATAATTTACCTCTTGAATTCACTAGGACCGTTATTAAGAGCCACCCGCTCTGACTTGGTCCTGAATTTAATCAACTTTATAAATCTTATAACTCCCGAATACCCTCTCACTGAAACACCTGGCGAAATCACTTCCTCAGAAACTTGTCTCTATTCAAGGCATAAATCTTGAATCTTTCCCATGTTTGATCATGAGCCCACAAGGCCAACCATAGCATGCACTCCACAATTCATCTACTCAATTCACCACTTATGGCCCTTTTTTCTGAAGCTAAGATAACCCATCACGATATTAGTAACTGGAAACCTTACAAGTATAAATGTGCAACCCAAATCATAAGCGGCGGGACTCTCCCACTTAGCTTGAAGCCATTAACACACAACGCTGGAATTCACCCAACTTCTTTACCTCTTACTACCATAACCTTGCGCAATCATCCACCGCAAATTCTCAGAATCTTTTTGTAAATCTCCATATTTCATATCCTGAATCATCATCCATATTTGCACGATTGATCTCCTTGTTGGGTAACCAATATAATTCCTTGAAGAATCTTTGCCAACCACACGACCGCTAACTTGCCGGCGAGGAAATAAATTGCCTGTGGAAATCACCTCCCGACACCTTCCAATACTGCTACACGGGGTGCAATCTCCATGACATCAATAACCGAATCCTGAGTCCAAGATCACCTTCAAGCTGTACCAGTCCATTTACCCCTTGTGAACATCAATTAAATGAGCGGCAACACCTTTCAAATTCTGAGTTATACTGCATCCTTCTTTATTTCAAGAAGCGTTTTTCTGCCATACCGAATCTCCTACCGCATAACAACCCATGCATTGAATTAAACCTGTAGACTTACATTTCCTATTGCTAAAATCCCAGATTCTTCCAAACTATCCTTAGGCGCATAGTCATCCTACTACCAAGCCCATATGCAATATCCGCCACTCTCCCACTTTGGGCAGACTCACTCCTTTAATCAACTGCTCGGCCTGTGCTCCCCAAACTTGACCTTTTAGAAGTTTAAAACTCCACATGACACTTCCCAAATGTCTTTCTCGTCTCTTGATGCTCAGCTGTTGCCTTAATAAAATTCTTCTTCGTATAACTTGAATCCACAAATCGTTATTGACTTAAACCTTTCTGAAGGTCATCTTTCTCAAACTGCCAACATGTAAAATATTGATTCAATCCTAAACCACCGCACCATGCGATATCTGATGGTTGCGTCTTCAATAATGTTTCACAATATCCCGCTATAACGCAAATTCTAGCAGATTATAACATCGACAACTTAAAGCATTCAATTAGGACTACAACACTCCCGTATAAAGGAGGACTCTGCTATGCTTTCAATTACAACAATTCACTACCTCCACCAGTCCAAATCTGACCATCCTTAGTTAGATTGTCTTACCCCTGCCGAGAATAAAATACAGAGTCCCTTGATGACACACTTAGTAAACCTCTCTTGAATTCATTCACTACCCTAACACCTGGGCAAACATCGTACTGTCACAACAACACTGCAGAACAATTATTCATAAGCATCATGGCAACCTGTGCCTAGCCTCAAGGCTTTTAGATGTTCTGTTGCTGAGCTGAAACAATGTAAGCTTCCCCCGCAATGCGAATATAATAGTCCAATCAACTATACTGGGAAAATTATCCATGTACCACATTTTTAGTGCCATTGCAATACTTCAATTTTGATTCATAACAAGCGCTCGTGTAAGATTCAGTGGAAAGGAATCAAAGGCATAAGCCTTAAAGGAATTGAACTGCATGATAAGGAAATCAAGAAGGGAAGTACTCCTAACAATCCTGCAGCCTCCCGAGGATAACTACATACGTCTCCCTGCCGATCCGCAAGACTCTACTAGACTTTCTCATGACTCGTAAGATAGACGGGAACCTTGTACTCTGATACCTCGTTGTCACGACCCAAAATCCACTAAGGGTCGTGGTGGCGTCGGACACCTCTGTCAGGCCAGCCAACTAAATTATCAATTAATTCCTTTTTAATACTTTTCGAAAATCTAAGTTTTTTCCTTTTATTTTTTAGAAATACAATTTAGTACTAAAATTTCAAATTTGAATAATAATAATTAGTACAAATCTGTTGATGTGATGACCCAAAGGATCATCACATGTTTCTTCATTCTCCATGTGCTTCCGATATCTTGAAAACCTCATTTATACTTGCCTCGATTTGTGTGAGCAGTCCGGGCGCGTAGCCGGAGGGTTTTTATGTTGATATATGTGAATTTTGTGAAAAAGTTTGAAGAATTTTTATATTAATATGATTAAAGTTGACTTTGGTCAACATTTTTGGTAAATGAACTCGGACCCGATTTTGGAAGGTCCCAAAAGGTCCGTAGAAAATATGGGACTCGAGCATGTGCCCCGAGTCAAATTTTGAGGTCTAGAGCTGAGGAAAGAATTTTTTTGTGAAATTGTTTTTCTAAATTTTTTAAGGGAAATGAAAATTAAAATTTATTAAAAGACTGTGGTATCGGGCTAGTATTTTGGTACCGACGCCCGGTACATGTCTTATATATAGTTTAAGCTATTACTGTAAAGTTTGGCTAAATTTGGACGTCATTTGACGTGTTTTGAGCTAGAAACTGTAAAATTGATGGGTCATGGAAATTAGAAGGGAATCGTGGGTCTTGAGACCTAATTTCATGAATTATAATGTGTTTGAGAGATTTGATCGCACGGATGAGTCCGTTGGATATTTTTTGAGTTATGTGTATGTTTGGTTTGGAGCTCCGAGGGCTCGGGTGAGTTTTGAGTAGGTCCTGGGAGGCCTTAGGCTTAAAATATCAGATGTGGCAGTGTAGCAGGTCCCACTTGGCCGCGTTGCATTTTTGTGCGGTCCGCATGGACTTGTTCAGAGAGTCGTTGGTTTAAGTTCAACCGGCGGGGCCGCGCAACAAATCAGTGCGGTCCACGCTGGAAGCCACGCGGCCGCAGACCAGGTTCAAAGAGGCTTGAGTTCGACCAGCACAGCCGCACACAAAAATAGTGCGGTCCGCGCTGGGTAGGTTCAGAGAGCCAATTTTCTTCCCTTTTTTGGCGCGGCCGCATGGTATTTTTGTGCGGTCCGCACCAGCCTTTAGTAAAGTATATAAATCCGAGATTTTCAGCTATTTCACACTTTTTCAAAACCCAAAACATAAGAGGCGATTTTCCAAACAATTCTTCTTCTTCAAAACGATTGGTAAGTGATTTCAAAATTATTTTCCTTACTCCTTAACACCTTTATACATATTTTCAACTTCAAAACAAGGATTTTAATCAACAAAAAAATATTGCATAATTTCTCGATTTTCTTGTAGACAAATCATCAACCAAGTGTTGAGAGAATCAACTAAACCGTAGCTCAACTCCAACATCCTCTTATTGCAGTTGAGAGAACCAATTAAATCGAAGCTCAACTCCATCATCCTCTTATTGCACTCGAGCTTACCACGCTAGTCTCACCCAATGACATTCTGTCAACAAAATAGCATCAAGTAATACGAATACCAATAAGAGATAGTCAGTACAAAAAAAATGTATAAAATAATGTATAACAAAAAAAAAGTGTAACTATTCAAAAATATTCCCAACAACTTGTTTAAAGAAAAATAAGCTTTACCCCTACCGACTATTTTTCGTTATCCTCGATAGAAGCACTTCTCTAAATTATGAAAATTTTAAACAACTAAAACTAAAGTATAAATAAAAAGTTATTTGCCTCATTTTTCATGTTTTCCAAAATTATTCAAAGTACTATACTTACTATGACAATTAAGCACTATTGAAGCTTAAACTTTTGGCTTAGCAAAATAAATGCGATTCATATATAAACACTTCAATTTTACGAGGAGAAAATTGTAGAGCTCATATAAGTAGAAATATATTTTCAACACTTTCCTTCTAGCATAAGTTTCATATCCTTCTAACAAAGGCTTTAAAGTTACAGTAGTAACAAAAAAATTCATCGTTTATTTTAATACCTAATTGTACAGTAATACTTATGGGGAACAGTTATAATTTCATGAAATTTACTCCGAAAAGCTTATCTTCACTTGAGCTTTGTCCATCCAAAAAATGTGGATCATACTAAAGAAAAATAAAAAAGAACGATCATCCTATAAGTGGAAAAGTATTTATACATAAATTATATATGATGAGGGTTGTGCGTTAAAAAAATTCACATTCATATTGTCTTCGAATAAAGTATGGATGTATTCCTTTAGAAGGTCATCATCAACAGTAAGCTTAATAACTTTGTAGACATCGACCTGCGACTCAATATTCTCTTGCTTAGCAATAACCTTGAACGTGAATTTTTTATAAAGAATATCGTCCATTTCACTTGGTTAAGAACAGTCAGCATCGGAAAGTGAAGTCTGCACCAAATTTCATAAGTTAGAAATTTTTTTATGTTTAATCAAATTAACTTTTGTAGTATACCTCTACTAATCTTTCCTTAAGTTATTTTGCGGACTTCCATATACGTTGCATAGCTTCGTGATTCCAAAGCAATAATGAGATAAAAGCGGTTCCATCCATAACACGAACTTGAAGCCTATACCTGCAGCTCAATTTTTATTAATCTTATGCATGTTTTTCATATATATAGAAGATTTTAAAATCACTAAATAGTACTAACCTATGAGTAACAGAAGACTCTTCTTTATTATATTTGGCACAAAAGTATATATTCTAACTTTTTCACCTTTTGACTACACTTGTTGCATGCCAAGTATGACCATCCCCGGTCAAGTTCCAAATTAACCAATTTTATCGCAATCCAATAGATGGATTCCTATAGAGTAAAAAAGAAATAATTATTCTAAATGAAAAACAGTTAACATAACATAACTATAATTGAGAAAGTAAATTAAACTCACTTGCATGCACTGAACTAAATCCCTAATAGTTTTAAACAGTACAATTCCTTTGTCTAACTCATCTCTAACAGGGTAACTTTGTTGAGAACTTGTTCGAGTGAGTCGCTCAATGTTTGATTGACGTGCTACAAGTAATCTGCATAAGTCAAAAATTATAATTTATAAATACTATTGTTATATTTTTCGTACATATATAAAAGGATTATACACTTCTGGATTTAAATTCAATAGACTGCAGCAACGTAGAATTTATCCATATCTTTGTCTGATACCAACAGCTACACGCTGAATAATTACCTGTGTGTCAAATTAAATATGAATAAAAATTTGAAATTACAATTACTTATACAGTAAAATAAAACAATACATGTAATTTATGGTAAACCTTGATATTTTTGAGGTTTCATATGCTGGAAAACAACAATCAAAGGCTCTTCGTCAGATTCATTCAAGTGATGTTGAATTTGATCCACAAGTTCGCTCCATAATATTGCCATAATCCTGTTCCTCCTATAAGTTTCATAGTAAGGTTAATAAATACATATATATGTAATGTATGAATAAAGAATTTTTTATATTTTTGAAGTACTTACTGATCATCTTCGAGTACAACATTAATAAGTAAACTTTGGTCGTCTCCCTGCTTGTATGTCTTAATAACTTCATAAGTCACAACCTGACCAACAACATATATAAATATAAAAGTTGGTGACATACTTTAACAAATAACATTTTTAACTTCATTTGAAATTTAAAAAAATATTACCGACTAATTCTGTCTCATCGACATCATGTTCATTTGTTAGTTGGTGAAAAGGGCGCAAGTTATTGATGTTCATATGAAATGAAGGATCATTTTCCTCGACAAATGTCTTTTGAGTAAATATCAGCTTCGGCTTGTGTGTCGTAGTCCTCAACTGCAAATTATTTGTTCCGCCTACAAAGTAGTACATACGATATGAGTGAAGTTCATGTATCTTGTTCCTTAAAAACTTAAGAACATACTTTCCGATTGTAGCATGTATACGATCACCCTGAAAATTCAGATTCATTATTAGTGCATAATTATGATGACAACAAATGTAAGCACGTATATAATTTCATCACTGTGTAAAGTTGTTAAAAGATGTAATGTCAAAAACCATAATGCTACAGTTGTTGTATATCAATTATGAAGGCAACTTTAGCAGAAACAAATCTGAAAATTGCATATATAAACTTAGTTTCTATATGTTCATCCTATGATCATGTAACCAAGGCAAGCAGTAGCTAATATTTGCCGAACTTATATATTTTGAACAATACTTCTATTATTATGTAGAAAGATGCAACTTACCTGATTGTTAATATAAGGACAATCACTGTCTAAAGGTATACTCAACATTCGAAGTGAAAAACAAAATGACAGTTGGATTCCAGATGAGTTAAAGATCTGCTGATATGGAAGAAAGAATTTTCATATGGAATGCGACTACATTAATAAGTTTAAAACTATGAGAAAGTTGAATATGTTACCTTAGAATCCTGTAAAACCAATTCAATTGAAAACGGTATTTGCGAGTTAAAGCGGTCCGGCATTATCCACATTCGAACTACTCTAACTTTGAGATTCCATTGCATCGAGTTGGATGATATTTTTTTGATAGCATGAATTTGTGTGGCCATACTTGCAAAGTAATTGCAATTAGACTATAGTAGATGAAATGTGAAGTTGAAAAGGTTTTGAAAATATAAAGCACATAAATCATGGAGTTATAGATGTGTATATAAATTTAAGATTTTTCGGTTGGAAGAGGAGAGTTGAGACCACGATCAGTCGTGGGATAATGGAGATTGTTTTGCATTTGAGATTCCAACTGTTTTGTTGGAATAACTATTCCTCCTTTTTTTTTTAAAATGTAGGTATTAAAAAGTTAAAAAAGTAATTGCAAATTGTTGGACGAAACCAAAAATTTTGGGAGTATTAACTGGAAACCAAAAATTGTGGGATGAAATCAAAATCATGGGAGTATTAATTGGAAACAAAAAATAGTAGGGTGAATGTGGGAGTATTAACTGTTCAGATTTTTGCTGATTTGTAAGGATGCATGCTGTTTTATTTTTAATAACAACCACGTTAATTAAGGGGTGAAAATAGTGGGGAGCTAAAATCGTGGGAGAATTGGCAAACATGTGAGTATTAGCTGGTTATTTCGATTTTATTTCCTGATTTAGCTGATTTATTGGTAGAAGAAACAACTTTCAACTTTTTTGGAGAGTTGTCTTAATTTGTTATACGTGTTACCATAAGAGTGTTCCACTTGACAACCTTATATTGTTTTGATATAGATAGATGTTGTCGTTTGGGGTTCCCAAATGGGATCCAATCTAAGCCCTCATTACGCCTCATCCAACGACCATGATTGCTTTCCCCATTATAATTAGTATGCCCAAATAGGATTGACCTCAACCTCGTCCAAACAAAGCCTTTCATCTCTCTCTCGTCTCTTTCATTAGAGAACTTGAAAACCCTAGCGCCGCCTTCGATCTCCTCACCATTTATGGTCGGTGGCGGAGCTCCAATCACATCCAAATCAACACCACACGACCTCGAAAGCTCACTCATCCCAAATCCCCACTTCATTCTCCTCAAATCTGGCTGAAACATCTCGAATCCTAGATCTAGGGTTCAAGCCCTAAAAGTCAAAGTTGAAATTCGTTCATGCAAGGGTACCTCTCCGATGTCTATGAACGTTCAAGGTCGGCTTTATCACAAAAAGATGTTATTCGCCTGTTCTTGACAAAGAACAGATGATTAATATTGTTTTGCGGTTTAAATCGGAAGGTCAGTCAAGATCGGGCCTAACTCAGTGAGTGCCTTCATTTCTTTCTGTTTATTATTCTATTTTCTCAACACTTGTTCCTCTCCTCTTCTTCTCTTTCTTTCCAGTTACACAATTTAAAATCTGGACAAGTTTTTAGATAGAATTGATTATTATCCGTTTTTATTTCTTTTAACCTTTCTTTTCCAAGTTCGTTTTATGAGTTTTCTTGCCAAGTCTGTTTAAATGCGTTAACTTTGTTTGTTTGGTTGTTTATTTTAAATTTAGCCCTTTAATTTAGATTGGGTTTGGTGAAATTGCGTGCTGTTTGGGCCATGAATTTGTTTCATATTTCATTCCAAAGAAATCCGGATCGATGTTTTTAAGCCGAGGCCTGGTTTAACTATTGTGTCGTTTAACCCAAGACTCATTTAATTTCTATCACGATCCTAAATCAGTCTGGTCGTGATGGCACCTCTCGTGAAGAGAAGGTCAGCCAACCCAACACTCACATTAACCCTTTAAACATTAAGAGTCTTTTTTAAACCTTTAATTAAATCATGTTTCATGACAAAATTCTGAAATAATAGTGCGAAATAAAAATACAAGCTCGAGATCGGGGTGTCACTAGTCATGAGCAACTATCAAGGTCTGAATACAACAAAAGTTTAAAAATGTACTAAACATAGTAAAAACAACAAGCTGGAGGAAGTGGTGCCGCGAATGTTGTGCAGCAACCTTGCTAACTCTGAAGACTCCGCGTCTGAGCAATCAACACCTGCTACCAGATTTTGAAATACCTAAATCTGCACACAAGGTGCAGGGAGTAATGCGAGTACTCCAACCTAGTATGTAATAAAAGTATATAAGGACTAAGCAGTAGGAAACAATGAATCCACATTTATGTTAAACTCAATGAGCACAACATGCTTCCAAATTAGAGTACAAGCCAATCTTTCCTTTCGAAATCCAGCTTTTAATAAAAGTCATTTTGAAATACCTTCCAGCAGTTCCAATAGGGGTTCAATATCACTTAAAATAATAATAGAGATTTAAAGTCATAATCGGTCCCTCGGATTAAAACATAGTTCGTAAAAACATCTCCTCGGGCAAACTAGTAATCATAAACACTTCATAACTTGAAAGTCTTAGTAGAAATAACCAGTGTCAAATATGTAATTTATTTCTGAACATCTCATACGCCCCAGTTCAAATAAAAGTTATTTTAAAACATTTGTTTAACTTTCCGACAGAGGTTCAATATAAAGATGAGTGAAAACAGTCGATAAATCAACATATTCGATAGAAACTCATTTTAAAGTGGAGTGAAATCAATAAGTCCCTAACATGTCTCTCAGGAAAAACATCACTCATATACATGTATATATATCTATCGCCCCTTGGACAAGCCTCTCTATCACTCGTGACTCAACTCTTACCAATCAATACTCGTACTCAGCATTCACGCTCAATAGGTACCATATAGTAACCGTTGTGGCGTGCAACCCGATCAACATATCGTTGTGACGTGCAGCCTGATCCATATATGTAGTCGACTGCGCTCACTGGGGGTGTACAGACTCCGAAGGGGCTCCTACAACCCAAGCGCTATATCGCTGCAACGTGCAGCCCCATCGAGCATATCACTGCGGCGTGCAGCCTGATCCATATATATATATATATATATATATATTGGTGCGGCGTGCAGACCGATCAATAGATATATAATTCTCACAACTAGGCCCTCGGTTTCTCTAAGTCATTAACCTCACCATCAGACTCTCAGTCTATCTCAGTCATCAATCTCACAATCAGACCCTTGGTCTATATTAGTCATCATCTCACGATCACTCAGACCATCAGTAAAACAGGGAACTCAGCCCAAAACAGTTTCCTCTTTTTAAAGAATATAGTGATAAAATCATATTTTAAATAATAAACAGGTAAAACACGACCGAGGATATGCTATCAAACACATAGAGTGAGGAAAAATAGTAAAAATACCCCTAAGGGTCACAACAGGCTGACACAAGGTCCCAAACATGATATACAGCCAAAAATATAATGTCAATCTCTAAAATATGGAATATCATAAGATTTTGAATCAAGTACACGACTTAACAGCCATACAGGACGGACCAAGTCACAATCCACACCGGTGCACAACTTCACGCTTGTTATCTAACGTGTGTGTCACCTTAAAGTAACATCACGATGTGTAATCCGGGGTTTTAAACCCTCAGGATAATATTTACAATCATTACTTACCTCGATCCGGTCCAAACTCTAGCCCACCAGGCCTTGCCTGCATGAATCGACCTACGGATGCTCCAAATCTAGCCACAATCAGTACATAATCATTAACATATGCTAAGTGTCACACCTCCCTTTTTTACTACCCCACAACACTTAAATGCGTATAAATACACTTGTAGGGTATACCCCGACGCTCAATTACCCAGGACGGATAAAATAACGTAAGGGAAGGAGTTTTTCCAATTAAAGGACAACCGGTTCGGGATTTTATTAGAGATTAATCGAGTCGCCACTTGGGAATGACAATGGTGTCCCAAGTCACCGGTTAATCCCGAATCCGAGGAATTTTGACTCTTCAAATGTCTGCGAAGCAGAGGTCCGGATAAGGAACTCTGTTAACCCGGGAGAAGGTGTTAGGCACTCCCGGATTCCGTGGTTTTAGCACGGTCGCTCCACTGTCGTTCTTGACTTTTGTTTGACTTGATTATAGATTTTAACAACATAATGTGCTTTTTACATGAATATTATTTTTAAGGAATTTGCGGTATTGCGAAAACACGCCTCGAGTCATACCGCAACCAGTACGCCTATGACTTTTGGTGTATTTCAGCTTTACCGAGATTTGGATTTGAGTCGCACCAAGTGCACACTCGTTCATAGGAAAGTATATGAAAATCGTGCCCTAAAGTAGCGTCCATCGGCTTTTAATTATTTTGGGTAAGACTATGGAATTAGCTATATAGTCTTCCCGAGTTTAATTATGTTAAACCATTACTAAATGGGTGCCCCGTTGTTATTCGAGCAAGGCTCATCCCAATTTAATTTATTAAAGGATACTAATATGTTTGACTAAGTTTTCTATATTTTTGTTCTTGCCTTAAACGTATTCACCAACAAGTGTTCCAGGCCCCTTCGAGTTTGCTAAAGGGCCTGGTCTTCTCTTCAGTTGTTTATACAAACTCCGAAAGGCCAATCCAGGCCTTAGAACCTAAAAGGCCTTCATGGATATCACTTAGCAAATTAAACAAGTCCGGATGGGAGTTCAGGCCCTCGTTATACATAGGGTCCAAACCAAATGAAAATAATAAGGGCAACAAGAGTCATGAATTTTCAATAATTAGATATAGAAGAACAAAATTAAACCACTCTTTTATTAATCAAAAGAAAAAAACTGTACAAGAATATCAATACTAACTCCTCTACTAATGGGTTTACACGGACATCTTACTGTTTTACTAGTTGAGATATTATGAAGCTAACTATATGTAAAGTTATGAAGACTATTTGAAGTTAAGATGAATAATTCGCAACTATACAACCAACCTACTGATTTTAATACAAATTGAACCTATTGATAATCTCCAGGCCAGTCTCATCCTAATTGTTACTTCACTTGTTCACTTTCAACTTTAAACTTGCTCCACTCTGACAATTGACCTCTAATCATGCTAATTATATAGAACTAATTACGATTACTTGACTATAATAACTTGAGCGTCCGTATTTAAGTGATCCAATGCTTAGACACTACTACTCCGCTGATTCTACTAGGACTTAACCCCTTGCAGTATTGTTAACTCAGTTATATACAAATTTGAATTAACGCTTTTTCTTCTTTAGGACTTACTTGTACTAAAATGCTAGTTTACGTCATATGAACAACTACGTGATTATTGCTTATGAGACTACTGCGAAGAATAGTTAATGACTTAAAACGTGATTTGCTGACTTATATTTTAAGGTTTTACCTATTTAACTAAGTGATATACCACTATGACTATACTACTACTAATATACTAGCTATTACATGATTTTGTTTGGTTTTCTGTTTTCCAGCTACTACGTACTACTACAATGGATAAGTTGCAAAATTAATGATATTAAACTACAACTGCATGACAGCACTTAATTGTAATCTGGATCTCTCATTTTATTTTATCAATATCATCAATACAGCTTCGATTGGTCAGAGGGGTACCTGGATCAACAAGTAGAAAAGCCAATGAGTCTAGGGGGACAAGCAATAATCAGCAGGACCCAATCAACAATGCAACAGAGAGATGAAGGCACAGCAACACAGCAACAGCAAAGTCCACAGCAAATAGAAACCCAGATGATTGAAGCAAAACAAAATCAGGAAACCAGGAGAAGTTCACCCAAATGCCCGCTCCACAAATACCAGAAAAACACTACTGTTCTATTGCTATTTTTATATCAAACTTTGTATGAATTTTAGCTTATTCGTATTTCAGATTTTTTTCAATTCTGAAAACCCCCCTTTTCAGCCCCTTTTTTAGAGGTATATATAGTTGAGGTAAGGGCTGATGACTTGGGGGAAAAGTTTGGGACTTAATCCCACTTCTCCCCTCTTAAAATTACTAAACTTACACTTAGGCCCCATTTCAGTTATGAAAAACCTTCCAGCATGTGCTGGAAGGTTCTAAAAGATTCCTTTTAGGGCCTTTTACCAATGTATCCTTATGGGTTAAAGATTCTTACAGATTTTCCATTTTTAGGAGACCATTATACCCTTAAATCTCTGCAAAATTGCAGAAATCAGGGGCATGAATGACTCCATTACCCTCTTAAGTTCTAAATTATTACTGTTTTACCTTTTTAGCTCCCAATTATGCCCTCAAGGCCAATGTTGATTTACTAAGTCTACCTAGGTTAAATTTCAGCAACCTTTGAACCTATTTAACTAATAGCCGGCCCTGGCATTAGTATTTAAGGGCTGGCCAGATTTATTTTAAGGGACTATTTCAATTTTAGCCACTTCTGGATCTATTTCAGTTAATTAACACTAAGTTATTTCAAATTTAAGCTAATTGCAGGCACAGCCTGCTTTATTATTAAAACAACTCTTTAAAATCTAGCCAGTCTCAAGTTGAGACTTAGCTTTGGCTATTAAAGTCAATCACTGAACATTTGGGCCCAAAACTATTTGCAGGTTTGGCCATTTTATGCTCAGGGCTCTAAAGAGAGCCTGGGCTAGTCTGCATTTGCAGACATAGCCCCTTTTGCACAACCAGCCACTTTTAAAAGTGGGTTGTGTGTTAGGGCTTTATAGAATAGGTCAACCCTTTGCAAGGTTGACCATTCTTAAGCCAATTATTTAACTTATAGCCTAATTTTATGATTTTCAGTTTTGGCCTATTTCACAACTAACCATTTCTAGGAATCTAATTCTAACAGCTATAACCAATCAACCTAGGGTTCCAACAGTGTTGATCAAACACTTACACTCAACCAAAACCAATAAAACTAAATCAAATTCAACATGATTTGCATATTAGGACACATAGAGCCAGACAAGATGCATTAATCAACAAAAAACTCAGGAAAGACAATTTGATATGGTTGAATCTTAGCTAATCAATCCATATTATCCAACTTCATGTGACAACATATGAATCCATGTTAAATTAGACCTAATTACTACTAATTCCAGTCATATGACAATTGAAAACTCCAAAACCTTTAGGTTCAGGGCACAAACATGCTCAGAATGTTAAACTCTAAGAAACAGCAAGTAATAGATGAAACAGAATTCATTTAAGCCCAGAGTACACACAATAGCATAGGCATGTTAGCTAAGATATCTTTTCAAGTATTAATCCTAGCCTTATGTATACATGTGATGGATCAAGATGAAGATAAAGAAAAGAAGAGACATGATGAAACAGTGAAGAGGAATCCTAAATCTATCATGCAGAAGAGATAATCAAGATTCACATGCTTATTTAGCAGATGAGAACACATAAGAGGAGCTGTAAACCAAAATTAAAGAAAAACTCTAGTATAAACATGAAATGAGGGAGAATGAGAATCAAACGGCTAAGACTAAACCATGTAGTTAAAAGAAGAGAAAAACAGTAAAGATATTGAAAGCTAACTAGAAGAAACCCTAACGAGAGTCAAACAACTAAGCTAAACATAAAGAGAAACAGAAGAGATATTCGAAAATCAAACAGATGAGATGTTGAAAACCAGCAAATAAGAAAACCCTAAGTATAAACAAAGGGTGAAGAAGAACAGGGAAGTCTCTAAGAACAGAGAAGCAGACCCAACGCAAGATAACCCTAATATAGGAAATGAAGAAAACGGCTAAACTACTACTAAAACTAAACATGAAATAGGAATGAAGAACAATCATGATATTGTAAACCAACCAGATCAAGAACCAGTATACACAGAGGATGAAGAAGAAAAGGGTGAATCATAGATAGATATTTTAACTCAGAGGAACAAAACACAACGAATCAAGATGAGCATGAGAATAAACAAGATGGAGAACACTAACACTAACATGCTCGGAAGCACAAGTTAAAAAAAACAATAAGAAAAGATAGGCATATTGAAACAAAAAGGACAAACAAGCAACAGAAAATCAACAAGAATAAACCCTAAGCTATCACGTGAAAGCAAAAATCAGAGAAAAACATCTAAAAGCATGCAAAAATAGAAAACAAACAACAGATGAACAAAATAAAGCATAAAGAAAGCACACAGGGGTCGAGGGACTTAGCTTGCAGGGCCTGTCCCCTGAGCTTCCCATCTCTTTTTCTCTTATTCACTCACGGACTCTAATCTCCTCTTTTGATTTCTTTTTTTCTTTGTTCTTTCCGATCCCTTTTTTTTCATTCTTTTTCTGGTTTTTTCTTTTAAGGCTTAAAGACGAAGCCTTTTTGAATTCTGAGTTACAGGGGATGTTTGGGTGAGGAAAAGAATGGATCTTGGTGATTTAATTTTGGGGGTCGCCGGAGTTAGGGTTCCGACGACCTTCTCTGGAATATTCGAGGTGACTGGGGATGATTCGAGGGGAGCTAGTGGTATAGGGATGTAGATCAGAGGAAGGGGAATAGATTGGCATTAGTTTGAAGGTGAGGTTTATTGTTTGGTGGTCACCGACGTAGATTCCGGTGACCGGGATTTATGGAGAAGGGTGATTTCATGGTTTTTCTCTGGGTTCTTGGTGAAGATAATGATAAGAAAAAAAGAAAAGAAGAAAGGAGGGGTAAAGGGAAGCCGGCGACCACCGTAGAAGGTGGTGGCCGCCATGGCGATCTAGGGTTTCTTGTGGTTGGAGACGAAGAGAGAAGAGAGGGGTGAGGGGCGGCTAGGGTTACACATTTGGCCAAAATGAGACGGCTGCTCGGACACAAGCCTTATATAGGCAATATGTCCTAGGAAATCTTGACCGTCCGTTTGATGGAGATCAACGGTCTGAGAGAGGCGTTACTTATACGACGCCATATCGTCGTCTGGGAGACTGAAACCAACGGCCCTTAGATCAAGTCAAATGGACGGCTGGGATCAATCCCTTTTATTATAATTAACTGATTAAATCGACTAAATATCCCCACCGTTGGATTCAGTCTTTTGAACGGTAGAGATTGAATCTCATGGGACCAGACGGGCCAATTCACTGGGCCAATTCACCGGGCCAAACAATTGGACTTCAATTGGCCCAATTTATTATACCTACATATATATATTTTGTATTTTCTGATATTAATGATTTTTATGCAATTTCTTTTATACTTTTTTTTTCTTTTTCTTTTATGAAAAACTATAAATCCTAATTTCCTACTTACTCTAATTTTCTAGTAATTTTTGGTAATTTACTACTATTTTTCTTTCTTAATTTTCACTACTTAAAACTATTTTTGCTAATTTTCTAAAAATCTAACTAATTAACCTAGCAAATTAATTACCTAGCCTATTTCTTGATTTTCTTCTAATTTCTACTTATTCAAACACAAAAGTGTAGCTAATCTCAAACAAAGCATGTAGTTGCACTCAAAAATATATTTATTTTAATTTTGGAATAGATTGCTTAGTGCAAAAATCATGTGCTCACAGCTGCCCCTCTTTGCTCGGGAACACGAAGAGTTTCAGTGCAAAGACAAGTGAGCAGTAATGAGAGATTTTTGCACATTGGCACATTCCGTGAAAGTATTTTTTGAAAACCTTTTGACCGCACCCTGCTTTAGAGGTTGCCTACATATCCTGGGCTAAACAGGAATCAGGTCAGTGTAGTTCGGGAAGGTCTGGCAGTTTTAAAAACTACCAGACTCACTGTTGCATTGACACTGTTGAGATCTGCTGACTTACTCCTTATTACACCGGGGAAAATGTAAAATGAAGAAGCTATTCTAAGCTATGATCCTACAATTACAATTGTTCCTAATCTAGATTTTGCTCTTCTTCCTTTTCCGGTGATGCAGAATCTTCCTTTTTTTGTTGATTTTCTTTGATGCTGACTCTCTCTTTTTTGTTGATTTTTCTTTTCTTGTTGACTCTCTTTTTGTTGATTTTCTTGTTTTTCTTGATCTCGAGCTGAACCTGCTCAAAACAAAACAACAAACTACCTTTTTTTCTTTTTCTGCCCCAGTGTGGGCTTTTAACTATATAAACCATGATGTGGAGAAAAATATTCCCGTATTAGAAGGTGGGCGCCTAACGGAAATTAAACGTGCAATGCAAAATGCAGAAAAATATTCCCGTATTAGAAGGTGGGCACCTAACGGAAAATTAAACGTGCAATGCAAGTGCAGAAAAATATTCCCGTATTAGAAGGTGGGCACCTAACGAAATTAAACGTGCAATGCGAATGCAGAAAAATATTCCCGTATTAGAAGGTGTGCACCTAACAGAAATTAAACGTACAATGCGAATGCGAAAAGTATTCCCGTATTAGAAGGTGGGCACCTAACGTAAATTAAACGTGCAATGCAATGCGAAAGTATTCCCGTATTAGAAGGTGGGCACCTAACGAAATTTAAACGTGCAATGTAATGCGGAAAGTATTCCCGTATTAGAAGGTGGGCACCTAACGGAAATTAAACGTGCAATGCAATGCAGAAAAGTATTCCCGTATTAGAAGGTGGGCACCAAACAGAAATTAAACGTGCAATGCGATGCAGAGAAAATATTCCCGTATTAGAAGGTGGGCACCTAACGGAAATTAAACGTGCAATGCAAATGCAGAGAAAAGTATTCCCGTATTAGAAGGTGGGCGCCTAACCGAAATTAAACGTGCAATGCAAAATGCAGAAAAATATTCCCGTATTAGAAGGTGGGCGCCTAACCGAATTTAAACGTGCAATGCAAAATACAGAAAAATATTCCCGTATTAGAAGGTGGGCACCTAACGGAAATTAAACGTGCAATGCAAATGCAGAGAAAAATATTCCCGTATTAGAAGGTGGGCACCTAACGGAAATTAAACGTGCAATGCGATGCAGAAAGTATTCCCGTATTAGAAGGTGGGCACCTAACAGTAATTAAACATGCAATGCGATGCAGAAAATATTCCCGTATTAGAAGGTGGGCACCTAACAGAAATTAAACGTGCAATGCGATGCAGAAAGTATTCCCGTATTAGAAGGTGGGCGCCTAACAGAAATTAAACGTGCAATGTAAATGCAGAAAAGTATTCCCGTATTAGAAGGTGGGCACCTAACAGTAATTAAACATGCAATGCGATGCAGAAAGTATTCCCGTATTAGAAGGTGGGCACCTAACAGAAATTAAACGTGCAATGCAAATGCAGAAAGTATTCCCGTATTAGAAGGTGGGCGCCTAACTGAAATTAAACGTGCAATGCGAATGCAGAAAAGTATTCCCGTATTAGAAGGTGGGCACCTAACAGAAATTAAACGTGCAATGCAAAATGCAGAAAAATATTCCCGTATTAGAAGGTGGGCACCTAACAGAAATTAAACGTGCAATGCAAATGCGGAAAAATATTCCCGTATTAGAAGGTGGGCACCTAACGGAAATTAAACGTGCAATGCAAATGCAGAAAGTATTCCCGTATTAGAAGGTGGGCGCCTAACCGAAATTAAACGTGCAATGCAAAATGCAGAAAAATATTCCCGTATTAGAAGGTGGGCGCCTAACCGAAATTAAACGTGCAATGCAAAAAGGGAGAAAAATATTCCCGTATTAGAAGGTGGGCACCTAACGTAAATTAAACGTGCAATGCAAAATGGAGAAAAATATTCCCGTATTAGAAGGTGGGCACCTAACGAAATTAAACGTGCAATGCGATGCAGAAAGTATTCCCGTATTAGAAGGTGGGCACCTAACGGAATATTTAAACATGCAATGCGATGCGGAAAATATTCCCGTATTAGAAGGTGGGCACCTAACGGAAATTAAACGTGCAATGCGATGCAGAAAGTATTCCCGTATTAGAAGGTGGGCACCTAACGAAATTAAACGTGCAATGCGATGCAGAAAAGTATTCCCGTATTAGAAGGTGGGCACCTAACGGTAATTAAACATGCAATGCGAATGCAGAAAGTATTCCCGTATTAGAAGGTGGGCACCTAACAGAAACTAAACGTGCAATGCAAATGCGAAAAGTATTCCCGTATTAGAAGGTGGGCACCTAACGGAAATTAAACGTGCAATGCGAATGCAGAAAAGTATTCCGTATTAGAAGGTGGGCACCTAACGGAAATTAAACGTGCAATGCAAAATGTAGAAAAATATTCCCGTATTAGAAGGTGGGCACCTAACAGGAAATTAAACGTGCAATGTAAATGCAGAAAAATATTCCCGTATTAGAAGGTGGGCACCTAACAGAAATTAAACGTGCAATGCAATGCAGAAAAATATTCCCGTATTAGAAGGTGGGAACCTAACAGAAATTAAACGTGCAATGCGATGCAGAAAGTATTCCCGTATTAGAAGGTGGGCACCTAACAGTAATTAAACATGCAATGCGATGCAGAAAGTATTCCCGTATTAGAAGGTGGGCACCTAACAGAAACTAAACGTGCAATGCAAATGCAGAAAAGTATTCCCGTATTAGAAGGTGGGCACCTAACAGAAATTAAACGTGCAATGCGAATGCGGAAAAGTATTCCCGTATTAGAAGGTGGGCACCTAACAGAAATTAAACGTGCAATGCGATGCAGAAAGTATTCCCTCAGCCTGAGGACTGGGGAGTGGATTGTAAAAGATGTTACCTTCCTCTTTTTGGTATTTTCTTTTTTACCAACTTATCTCTTGCCTGTGAATTTCTCCACTTATTCGGCAGACTTTCTCTTTTTGGTATTTTAAATTTTCCACATTGGTCACATTCACTTTAAAGTGATTAGTGACGATTTGTTCCTGCATGAAACAAAATTTATTAGATATAAACTGCTGGCAACTGGCATCTGTCGTCCCCACTTCTCATTGCTTCCTTTGTTTTTGCTTTCTCATGTTGCATGACTTTCAACTTCTTGTCCCTTGCAGACTTTTTGTATTTTCTCATTTCACCATTTTAGTTTTGTTTTCTTTTTCTTTGGCCATGTTTGCCAAGCTCTTTTTTTTATTATTCCCTTCCCAAATCTTCTTTCCTTTCTGATCCAGTGTTGTTCCAGCTTTCGTTGTCGGGAGCTGGTAGTTAGCTCTCAAAAGGGTAAACAATGAAATGCAGAAAAAATGAAAGAAAGGTAAGGGTATTTTGGAGAGATGACGGAACTTATCTGGGTATTTGTTGGCTGATTCCGCCGACCATGCCATGTATTTAAACTCCGACCCAGTTCGTTCCAATCATTATTCTGACTCTGAATTTCCTTTGACCCAAGCAGATACTATTTTTTTGTTGCCTTTTCTCTTTTTCTGATAGTCCTCACGATCGCCCTACGGTGCCTCGAAAGGTTTTCACCAATAAGACTCTCTTATTTATTCTCTCAACCTCACAATCATCTCACAGTGCCGATTAAGGTTTTCACTGATGAGACTCTCTCATTTTATTTCTCTCAACCTCACAATCGCCTCACAGTGCCGGCTAAGGTTTTCACTGATGAGACTCTCTCATTTTTTATTTTTCCCATTTTTCCTTTTTGTATTTTATTTTCTGTACCACGGGTATTATCCGATGCTTCGTTCCTCCTTCGTTGTATTTGTTATCATTTCAAAATTGATCAGAAGGTCTTTCTTTGGACTGTAATGTGGCTTTTGGGTGGGTTAAGAAAGAAAGATATAAAGGCTCAAAATTTCAACGAGGGTTAAAAATATTTACAACTCTCGGAATTATTAAACATAACTTCTGCCCCAGTTTCAATATGTGGGGAATTTTTGGATTTTTTCTTTATTATGATTGAACCTCAAAGAGGCTGCCTACGTACCCTTTCGGGATCAAGTCGGACGTAGTTCATCCAACTTCATTAGTTAGATGGATTTCTTTTGACTTTTTCCCGATTTTTGTCTTTTTCTCATTTTTTTTTCATCATTTTTTCATTTTCATTTTTTTTCATTTTTCCATCATTTCATTTTTTATTCTGGCAATTTCGATTTTATTGCATTAGAGCGATTCCGAGAGAGGGATATTAAAGAATTCATTCATTAAGGCTCAAAGGGGTTATCAAATGGATAAAGCGTTTGGATAGAGAATAAAATGCCTTCGTCATTTCAATTCCAAAATCACAACAAAATACAAAACATATAATTGAAAAGGAGTCATACATAGTATCTTTTGACTGCATCTGAATTGATAGCAGTCTCTACGCACTTCCCTTCAACATCTGTTAAATACAATGCTCCATTGGACAACACCCGTGATACCACAAATGGTCCCTGCCAATTTGGCGCAAATTTGCCCTTTGCCTCGGCCCAATGTGGTAAGATACGCCTCAATACCAGTTGTCCGACTTCAAACTTTCGAGGTCGTACCTTCTTATTATATGCTCTGGCCATTCTTCGCTGATACAACTGCCCATGGCAGACTGCGGCCAACCTCTTCTCATCAATCAAATTCAACTGTTCTAACCGGGCCTTTACCCATTCATCGTCATCTATCTTAGATTCGGCTATAATTCGCAATGACGGTATTTCTATTTCTGCGGGTATAACAGCCTCCGTTCCGTACACCAGCGTATAAGGTGTGGTTCCGATAGAAGTACGTACCGTCGTGCGGTAACCCATGAGAGCAAAGGGTAACTTTTCATGCCATTGCCTGGATCCTTCTACCATTTTTCGGAGAATCTTCTTGATATTCTTGTTAGCCGCCTCTACTGCACCGTTCGCCTTTGGCCTGTAAGGTGTGGAATTGCGGTGCGTGATCTTAAACCTTTCACAAACTTCCGCCATGAGATGACTGTTTAAATTGGCTCCATTGTCTGTGATAATCACCTTGGGGATTCCAAATCGGCATATAATATTCTCGTGCACAAAATCCACCACCGCTTTCTTCGTCACCGCCTTGAATGTCTTAGCTTCGACCCACTTGGTGAAATAATCAATTGCAACTAGAATGAACCTGTGCCCATTAGAAGCGGCTGGATCTATTGGGCCGATGACATCCATGCCCCAAGCAACAAAGGGCCAAGGTGCTGACATTGTGTGCAACTCGTAAGGCGGAGAATGGATCAGATCCCCATGTACCTGGCATTGATGGCATTTCTTTACATACCTGATACAATCACGCTCCATCGTGAGCCAGTAGTACCCAGCTCTCAAAATCTTCTTTGCTAAAACATATCCGCTCATGTGGGGTCCGCATACTCCGGCATGTACTTCAATCATGATTTCATCCGCTTGTTGTGCATCTACACACCGCAATAAACCCAGATCTGGTGTTCTTTTGTATACCACTCCTCCACTGAGGAAAAATCCATTGGCTAGACGCCTGATGGCTCTCTTTTGGTCTCCGGTGGCTTGCTCCGGGTATTTGCCAACTTTCAAATATTCTCTAATATCATGATACCACGGCTCTCCATCTGACTCTTCTTCCACAGCGAAGCAATAAGCGTTCTGATCTCGGACTTGGATCTGGAGTGGATCTATATATGTCTTGTCCGGATGATGCAACATAGAGGACAATGTGGCCAAAGCATCTGCAATCTCATTGTGCATTCTTGGGATGTGCTTGAACTCTATAGACTGGAATCTTTGAGACAACTCGTGCAAACAATACCGATATGGTATCAATTTCAAATCTCGTGTCTCCCATTCCCCTTGAATTTGGTGTACCAAGAGATCCGAGTCACCCATGACCAAAATCTCTTGAATACCCATGTCAATTGCCATCCTTAATCCCAAGATTCACGCCTCATATTCGGCCATATTGTTGGTACAGAAAAATCGAAGCTGAGCTGTGACGGGATAGTGTTGACCCGTACTTGAAATGAGTACCGCTCCGATACCAACGCCCTTGCTGTTGACGGCTCCGTCAAAGTACATTTTCCATCCTGGTCTCTCATCCTGCTCCATCTCCTCGACAAGCATTGCCTCTTCATCCGGAAAGTATGTTTTCAATGGTTCATATTCATCATCCACCGGATTCTCGGCTAAGTGGTCCGCAATAGCTTGTGCCTTCATTGCCGTACGAGTTACATAGACAATGTCAAATTCCGTGAGCAGAATCTGCCATTTGGCCAGTCTTCCCGTAGGCATAGGCTTCTGAAATATATACTTGAGAGGATCCAATCGTGATATCAAGTACGTGGTATATGCTGACAAATAATGCTTTAGCTTCTGAGCTACCCAAATCAATGCACAACAAGTTCTTTCCAGTTGGGTATACCTCACCTCGTAGGATGTAAACTTTTTGCTGAGGTATTATATGGCTTGTTCTTTCTTGCCTGTCTCGTCATGTTGACCCAGTACACAACCGAAAGAGTTGTCTAACACCGTCAGATACAAAATCAAAGGTCGCCCTGGTTCTGGAGGTACTAACACCGGAGGATTGGCCAAATATTCCTTAACCTCGTCGAAAGCTTCCTGACACTCGTCGGTCCATTTCACTGCTGCATCTTTCTTCAACAACTTGAAGATCGGCTCGCATGTTGATGTCAATTGAGCAATGAACCGACTAATGTAATTCAACCTTCCTAGCAAACTCATGACCTCCTTTTTGTTCTTCGGCGGAGGTAGACTTTGAATAGCCTTGATCTTTGATGGATCCAGTTCAATACCTCGCCGACTCACAATAAACCCCAGTAGTTTCCCTGAAGGTACTCCAAAAGCACACTTCGCCGGATTGAGCTTTAGATTGTACCTCCGGAGTCTTTGGAAAAACTTCCTCAAATCTCTCACATGATCGGGTTGTTTTCTGGACTTTATGATGACATCGTCCACATATACTTCAATTTCTCGATGCATCATATCGTGAAACATTGTGGTCATTGCCCTCATGTAAGTTGCCCCGGCATTCTTCAATCCAAACGGCATTACTCTGTAACAGTATGTTCCCCAAGGTGTAATGAAGGCAGTTTTCTCAGCATCTTCTTCGTCCATAAGGATCTGGTGATATCCAGCATAACAGTCCACAAACGAACCGATCTCATGCTTGGCGCAATTGTCGATCAATATGTGAATGTTTGGCAATGGGAAGTCATCCTTCGGACCGGCTTTGTTGAGGTCTCTATAGTCTACACACACTCCGGTTTTGCCATCTTTCTTCGGGACCGGCACAACATTTGCCAACCAGGTGGGGTACTTGGTAACTCTTATGACCTTTGCCTCAAACTGCTTATTCACCTCTTCTTTTATCTTCACACTAATGTCCGTTTTGAATTTCCTCAGCTTTTGTTTTACCGGCCGGCATTCAGAGTAGATAGGCAACTTGTGTACCACTAGATCTGTGCTAAGCCTGGGCATGTCATCATAAGACCAAGCAAAGATGTCCTTAAATTCATTTAACAACCTTATCAATTCATCCCTGAGGGGCGCCTCCAAATGTACACTAATCTTTGTTTCTCGGACATCATCTTCGCTCCCCAAATTTACAGATTCCGTATCACTCGGATTCGGTTTGGGTTTTTCCTCGTATTGTTTCATGTCCTTACTTATTTCCTCCAGGGCTTCCTCATCCTCACATTCTATTTCACTATCTTCCTCGATTTCTTGTATAGTAACGTGATTGTCGGAACTGGGTCTAGAATCCTTCACGCATGACATGGCATTGGAATCAACACATGCAAAACTGTACAAAAGGAAAAATAAAGAAAAATAAGGCAAAAGTGAAGAAAAAAGGGAGACTGCATTTCATTAATAAAAGAGTGAACAATGTTCGGGATACATGGTGATTTTCTTTTCATGAGGGGAATGGGAAAACTATAAAAATAACAACTTTCGGGAAAGCAATGATGAAAATTTTGAGCTAACTACCAAGACTCCTTCCTGATAGGGAAAGGAGTAGCTTCCCAATTATTCAACATGATCCCGGGTCCCACAAATTGCACGTCCATTTTGCTCGTGCCTTCCCCTGCTTCAATCGTATTCACCTCCCAAAACATCTTCTCAAATCCCAGCATTTCTTCATCAAGTTGGGTCTCAATACACTTTGTCGCAGCAGATGGTTGATATTTTGTACCAGGCCTGATGAAGGTGTCGGATAATTTGGGTATGGGTTTGGGCAAGGTCCAGTTCTTTTTGGCTTTTGAGGCTCTTTGGATGTCGGCAAAGGTGGGTTTGAACCCTAAGCCGAATGTACCTTTGTTTTCCGGAAGCTGAACTGGTTGAATGACTCCCTGCAATGTCTTGCCTAATCCCCTCCCCGGTGCAAATCCGTTTCTCAGCATTTCTCTGGCCACCATCACAGCAGTTGGTGCCATCATAGGGGTTGGTAACTTTTCCCCTTCAGCAATTCTGTTCACTACTATAGCATCCGTCACTTGGTAGACCCAAGGACCTCTATCCCCATCAGTATCATCAAAAGGTGCTACCACATTACAAGCATTTTCCTCCCCGTGTACGACAATCTCTTGTTGTTCCCACTCAAACTTGACCATCTGGTGTAGAGAAGATGGTACTGCCTTGGCCGCATGAATCCAGGGTTGACCTAACAACAAGTTATACGACACGGCAATGTCGAGCACCTGGAACTCCATAGTAAAATCAACGGGACCGATGGTCACTTCCAAAATAATATCTCCCAATGTGTTTTTACCTCCGCCGTCAAACCCTCTCACGTTGATACTGTTTCTCCGGATTCTGTCCGGGCTAATGTTCAGCTTCCCTAAAGTTGACAGCGGGCAAATGTTAGCGCTCGATCCGTTGTCAATCAATACCCTGGTCACTACTGACTCTTCACTTTTTACCGTAAGGTACAATGCCTTATTGTGCTCAGTTCCCTCCACCGGCAGCTCCTTATCAGAGAATGTGATCCTATTAGACTCGAAAATTTTGCTGGTAATCTTCTCCAAGTGACACACTGAAATCTTCTCCGGAACATGAGCCTCATTTAGAATCTTCATAAGAGCCTTCCGGTGTTCTTCCGAATGTATCAACAAAGATAGCAAAGAAATTTGGGCCGGGGTCTTTCTTAACTGCTCAACCACTGAGTACTCTTGTGACTTCATTTTCTTAAGGAATTCTTCTGCTTCCTCCTCCGACACTGGCTTCTTCAATTGACTTTCTTTTACCGTCTTCATCTTTCTCAGTTCCTCTGGAGCAAAACACCTTCCTGACCGAGTGAGTCCATGCGTTTCATTAATTTCACCATAAATCTCTTTTCCCTTGTAAACTACTGCTACCTTGTTATAGTTCCAAGGTACAGTCTTTGTACTCACCACTGGCATTTGCACTACTGGTTTTATGATTACTGGCTCTGCACTTGCGCCTTTCACAGTCACGATCGTCTTTGCGCCTGGCACTACCACTTTTAAACCTCCCACCACTACTGGCTTTAGTTTCTCAACAATCGCTTTCTCCTTCACAACTTCCCTTTCTAATTTGCCACTCGACTTTATCATCATCACGGCTTGAGATGGTTTTTGACTGCCATCACCCTGCACCAATTCTATCATATGCGTTTCGTGGTGATTTGGCAGCGGATTCTGGGTAATGTTTGGGGCTTCGGGAGCCTGTACTTCAATTCTCCTCTCATCAATGAGATCTTGAATAGCATTCTTCAATTGCCAACACTTTTCAGTATCGTGGCCCAATGTTCCCAAACAGTATTCACATCTGACAGAAGAATCAAGATTTTTCGGGGGTGGGTTTGGAACTTTTGGTGCGACTGGTCTTAACATCCCTAACTCTTTCAACCTATGATAAAGGCTGGTATATGATTCTCCGAGAGGGGTGAATGTTTTTCTTGCTTTGTTTCTCCAATCAGCGTCCGGCCTGGGTCTATTTTGGTTTCGGTAAGGTTTAGAGGTTGGATAGGTGTTCTGGGTGTGGTATACATTGTGTGGAGCTTGAGCTCTCCACACATGGGGTGGTGGTGGTGGGTAGGCTTGGGCTTGTGGGTGGTGGTAATGTGGGACAGTTGGTGGGTACGGTGGTGGTGGTGGGTTATATGGGCTTGGTGTGTTGTATGGGTTTGGCGGGTAAGATGGTGGTGGTGGATTATATGGAGTTGCTGGGCTTGGTGGGTGTTGGCGGTAGGGTCTTGGTGGGTTATAATGTGAGTTGCGACTCCATGGCCTACTTTCTACGGTTGCTACTTCTTCCTTCTTCTTCTTTCCCATCACTCCCCCGTTTCTACTCTGTATAGCTTGATTTGTGGCCTTGATAGCCGAAAAACTCATAATTTTGTTTGTCTTCAAACCTTCCTCTACAAAACTCCCCATTTTCACAACTTCATTAAAACTCTTTCCAATTGCTGACACTAGATGGCCGTAGTATGTTGGCTCCAGAGCCTGTAGAAAACAATCCACCATCTCCCCTTCTTTCATGGGTGGATCCACTCTAGCGGCTTGTTCCCTCCATCTAAAACCGTATTCTCTAAAGCTCTCTCCTGGGTTTTTCTCCATCTTGGTAAGGGACAACCTGTCAGGTATGATCTCCAAATTGTACTGAAAGTGACTAGCGAAAGCTTGCGCTAAGTCATCCCAAACGAACCATCTTGTATGGTCCTGTCGGGTATACCATTCCAGAGCTGATCCACTCAGACTTTGGCTGAAGTACGCCATCAACAATTCATCTCTACCTCCCGCGCCTCTCATCTTGCTACAGTATCCTCTGAGATGAGCTACCGGATCCCCGTGTCCGCTATACATGTCGAACTTTGGCAACTTGAATCCCATTGGAAGCTGCACCTCAGGGAACAAACACAGGTCTTTGTAGGCTACACTCACTTGCCCTCCCAGTCCTTGCATATTGCGGAAAGCATTCTCAAGACTTTTCACTTTCCGAGCCATCTCTTCCTGCCCGGCACTTGCCATCATCGGAGCATGAGACTCGTGTTGTCTGAAAGTCGGCTCCGGAGGGTAGTAGTGAGGATCCTGGATATGAAACATCGGTTCACTAGAGGATTTGTGGATAACGGCGGGCGGAGGTGCCACATATACAGGAGCAACTTGTGGTATCTGAGGTGGTGCTTGCTTGGTTGGAGGTGGTGGTATCTGGGAGGTGGAAGCATAGTAGTGAGGGTAGTCGGGGTAGGTGGAGGACGAGTTCATTGTTGGTGGCTCAGGGTTAGGATTGGCTGGAGGGACATATGCAGGGTTAGCAGGGTAGGCTGGTAGTGGTTGACCTCTAGACCAAGCCCGGTACATTTCGGCCATCTGCTGTCTCAACTTGTACATTTCTTCCTTCATCCCTGCCACATCCACGATCTCTTCTTCGTGAGCGGGGTCCACAATAGTTGCCTCGATTTCCTGGGACACAGCCTTTGTCATCTTTTTGTATCTGGTGTTGTATGGGTGGGTAGCCAGAATGCCAGTTGCCTAGAAAATCTGGGCTCACAAACATCAACACTCGTTAATTGTTAGCGCATAAATAAGATGCAACGACTTTAAAAACGAACACATTGCCTCGAGTCGTTATGCATCATCCCGGCCGCTGCTCACTTGGACCAATCATCTTTTTCTTTTTCCGCTCTTTCATTTTATTTCTTTCTTTTCTTCTTTGCTTTTCTTTTCTCTTTTGCTTTTTCTCTTTTCTTGCTTTTTTTTTTCTCGCTTTTTCTTTTCTCTCTTTTTCCTTGTCGTTTTCATAATTATGCTCCTATTTATTTGCCTAGCGGATTTAAAGGAAACGACATAACGCAAAAGAATTGGTAACAACACTTGTTTTCTCATTGATAATTCAAAACATTGATTACAAAGTGATGTTTTAAAAAGAAAAATGAAAGATGATGCATGACCTAAGAGTACATTAATGCACCTAGTGCCCGCGAGGCATCGTTCGGCCTTGCCGCGGGCCTATATGCTAATCCCCTTTGAAGCCTATCTAGGTCGGCCATGACTTGTTGTACAAAAAACTTCAATGCAGATACAAAAGTCCTCCGAGACATATCTTCACAAAGCTGAGTCTTCCGGGTGATGTATTGGGCGATGCGAACAATCTTTTCTCTGATGACCCCTTTTTCTTGCAATAACCGGCTTATTTGTTGAGTGCGAGCATCCAAGGTATGTTGGTTGTCCTTTTGCACTTGTTGCAGCTCCAATTCCAATCTAGCCATAGTCGTGTAGCAATGCTCTCTCTCCTCCTCAAGATCTTTGATAACCTTGTTACTCTTGACCGTGGCTGAAATTATTTTCTTTCTGAGCTGAGCTACTTCAACATCGTGCTTGTCTTGTAGCTGCCGAACCATCTTGGCTCTTTCATCGGCGTCTCTGCCCATTTGCTTCCGAGCCTTGACTAACTCTCTTTCAGCTACGTCCAAATCAAAGCTATAGTCATTTACTTTCCGCCGGAGAATCTCAATTAACTTTTCATCTCGGGCTGAACGAACCGGGGTCTCGGATGCAATTTTCATTTGAGCTATTTGAGCCTTCAACATATCATTTTCTTTCTTCAGCTGTTTCTTTTCCACTTCATCGGATGTTGCTTGCAAGCCACTCTCGAAATGAAGATTTCTCAGCTTATCCTCCAACAGACTGATTTTGGCCTTGTATTCCTTTTCCTTGGCCATCCATTTCTGATTTTCCTCGGATTGCTCTATCAGGTCTTGCAAGTGGGGTCTCTTTGAAAGACGTTCGTGTTCAACCCCTCGTCGGTACCATGTGGAGTATCCAGGTGATATCTCCCCTTTGCTCTATTCGGCACACAAGTATCAATTTTCAAATTTTGGCACTCATTCCAGATTTGTCGGATTTTTGCTTACGGGAATTGCCCGTCCGGACCAATCTCCACAGCTTGCACACTGAGATCCCCATCTCTTGGAATAATCTGACACCGACCCAACTGTCGCAGGGCTCTGTATGGGGCATAAGGTTGTATACTCTTCAAACCCATGATCAAAAACGGTGATCCCTCCGTTGGCATATATATCACCTCGTCAAGAGGTAACCAGTCATACGTCCAATCAATTTGACCGTCAGTTAGTGATCGAAGATACACAATCCAACCTTGGACTCTTTCCGGCAATTTTACTTCCTTTGTCCTCGTATTGAACTCTTCCAAACATGTCCGTTCGGCCGAACCATAGCTTGAATACGAAGGATGGTGGCATAGATGCTCAATTAGCCAGATTTGCAAGATCAAGTTACACCCTTCGAAGAAGCTAGCCCCGGCTTTGCACGCAGTCAGAGCACGGTAGATGTCCGCCACGATCATTGGGGCCAGGAGTACAGTTATCTTGTACTATCAGTGTGGTAGCTACTCCGGCAACTTTTATATTGATATGTCCATCTTTCCTCGGGAATACAACAACTCCGAGAAATGCCACCAAAAATGCGAACGTCCGGTGTTCCTCCCATTTCGCTCGGTTGGACTTATAGCATAATTTGTTGGTAAGATCATTGAAACCCCCAACGTGTCCAAACCTATTGTAGATGAAGCTTAAAGAACAAAACCCGTCGGCCAGATCTTCATTATGAACATTCCGAGCAATTTTCAAAGAGTCGAGGAAGCGATGTACTGTCACCGTCCTCGGAGATACCGGGTATTTTCCTTTCAGCGGGACCTCAGTCTTCCCGATGTAGAAGGCAATCTCCTCCAAAGTTGGGGTAAGTTCAAAATCTGGGAAATGAAATACGTTGTGTGCCGAATCCCAAAACGTGACCAACGCTCTAACCACATCACCTCGAGGGACCATGTCTAGTAACCCCGTAAGGCCTTTTAAGTACTTTTTGACCCAGTCTTGACCATCGGATCCCATGTCCCGCCACCATAATCTCAGCTCCAAAGGGATTTTATTTAGGGAAAAGTGTTCATTCATCATCGTGCTCGTCCTGCACATTTATTAAGGTGATTTTATTTAGAAGAAAGAAAAAATCTTTTTCAATGCAAGTTTTCAATTTTTGAAGGAAAGAAAAGAAAATGGCTTTCGAAGTGGCCATTTTTGCAAAAACAACCTTCCGTCGTCCTTTCGGAACATTCGGCAATTTCCAAAAATAGCAATCACCTCGATTATTTGAAAAGAAAATCTTTTTGGTCTTTTTCTTAAAAGTGTGGTTGGACCCGTTTAAGGGTTGCCTACGTATCCCACCTAATGGCGAGAATCAAACCTGCGTAGTTCGGTCAGATTAATTGACCAATTATTTCAAAAAAATGTTCCACCTATTTTTTCAAATTTTCAAATTTTCCATGTACCTATTTTCTATAAATCATTATTTTCCTCTCTCTTTTCTTCTTTTTCAACAATTTTTTATCCTCGGGATTTCCGCCGGTCCGCATAATGATCAAGGACAATAAAATGCAACACATAGCATGCTCGGTCTTTTCAATACCGGGTCACCTGTCCTAGACGGACCCAACCCCTGTGTTGAGTCCCCTAAGTCAAATATGATGCAAATAATCGCCCTAGACCTATGTTCAAAATCTTATGGTTTCATGGATTGCTAGACCGTGTACCCGAGCGGACAACTCGAATCGAGGAGGGGGCTACGTACCGGTAACCCGCGGAGTCAATCGGCTTCGTAACTTATCCGGCCTCTGTTTTCTTAATTTAAGGTGACTTTAACAGAAATGGGAGTCTCAACCAGTAAGCACATCCCCAGGGAAGAAGAGAGAAGGGTTTTACGGCACAATTTTATATGCAGTTCACATAATATCAAAGCGATAAAGCACATAGCATGTTGTTCAAATCACATAATGAAGTCAAATAAAAACGCGAACGGCAGTTCTAAGGAGCTCGAGTTCTTAAACCCTGAAATCGAAATTCAGGGTTAGTTCCCCAGCAGAGTCGCCAGAGCTGTCACACCTCCCTTTTTACTACCCCACAACACTTAAATGCGTATAAATACACTTGTAGGGTATACCCCGACGCTCAATTACCCAGGACGGATAAAATAACGTAAGGGAAGGAGTTTTTCCAATTAAAGGACAACCGGTTCGGGATTTTATTAGAGATTAATCAGAGTCGCAACTTGGGAATGACAATGGTGTCCCAAGTCACCGGTTAATCCCGAATCCGAGGAATTTTGACTCTTCAAATGTCTGTGAAGCAGAGGTCCGGATAAGGAACTCTGTTAACCCGGGAGAAGGTGTTAGGCACTCCCGGATTCCGTGGTTTTAGCACGGTCGCTCCACTGTCGTTCTTGACTTTTGTTTGACTTGATTATAGATTTTAACAACATAATGTGCTTTTTACATGAATATTATTTTTAAGGAATTTGCGGTATCGCGAAAACATGCCTCGAGTCATACCGCAACCAGTACGCCTATGACTTTTGGTGTATTTCAGCTTTACCGAGATTTGGATTTGAGTCGCACCAAGTGCACACTCGTTCATAGGAAAGTATATTAAAATCGTGCCCTAAAGTAGCGTCCATCGGCTTTTAATTATTTTGGGTAAGACTATGGAATTAGCTATATAGTCTTCCCGAGTTTAATTATGTTAAACCATTACTAAATGGGTGCCCCGTTGTTATTCGAGCAAGGCTCATCCCAATTTAATTTATTAAAGGATACTAATATGTTTGACTAAGTTTTCTATATTTTTGTTCTTGCCTTAAACGTATTCACCAACAAGTGTTCCAGGCCCCTTCGAGTTTGCTAAAGGGCCTGGTCTTCTCTTCAGTTGTTTATACAAACTCCGAAAGGCCAATCCAGGCCTTAGAACCTAAAAGGCCTTCATGGATATCACTTAGCAAATTAAACAAGTCCGGATGGGAGTTCAGGCCCTCGTTATACATAGGGTCCAAACCAAATGAAAATAATAAGGGCAACAAGAGTAATGAATTTTCAATAATTAGATATAGAAGAACAAAATTAAACCACTCTTTTATTAATCAAAAGAAAAAAACTGTACAAGAATATCAATACTAACTCCTCTACTAATGGGTTTACACGGTCATCTTACTGTTTTACTAGTTGAGATATTATGAAGCTAACTATATGTAAAGTTATGAAGACTATTTGAAGTTAAGATGAATAATTCGCAACTATACAACCAACCTACTGATTTTAATACAAATTGAACCTATTGATAATCTCCAGGCCAGTCTCATCCTAATTGTTACTTCACTTGTTAACTTTCAACTTTAAACTTGCTCCACTCTGACAATTGACCTCTAATCATGCTAATTATATAGAACTAATTACGATTACTTGACTATAATAACTTGAGCGTCCGTATTTAAGTGATCCAATGCTTAGACACTACTACTCCGCTGATTCTACTAGGACTTAACCCCTTGCAGTATTGTTAACTCAGTTATATACAAATTTGAATTAACGCTTTTTCTTCTTTAGGACTTACTTGTACTAAAATGCTAGTTTACGTCATATGAACAACTACGTGATTATTGCTTATGAGACTACTGCGAAGAACAGTTAATGACTTAAAACGTGATTTGCTGACTTATATTTTAAGGTTTTACCTATTTAACTAAGTGATATACCACTATGACTATACTACTACTAATATACTAGTTATTACATGATTTTGTTTGGTTTTCTGTTTTCCAGCTACTACGTACTACTACAATGGATAAGTTGCAAAATTAATGATATTAAACTACAACTGCATGACAGCACTTAATTGTAATCTGGATCTCTCATTTTATTTTATCAATATCATCAATACAGCTTCGATTGGTCAGAGGGGTACCTGGATCAACAAGTAGAAAAGCCAATGAGTCTAGGGGGACAAGCAATAATCAGCAGGACCCAATCAACAATGCAACAGAGAGATGAAGGCACAGCAACACAGCAACAGCAAAGTCCACAGCAAATAGAAACCCAGATGATTGAAGCAAAACAAAATCAGGAAACCAGGAGAAGTTCACCCAAATGCCCGCTCCACAAATACCAGAAAAACACTACTGTTCTATTGCTATTTTTATATCAAACTTTGTATGAATTTTAGCTTATTCGTATTTCAGATTTTTTTCAATTCTGAACCCCCCCTTTTCAGCCCCTTTTTTAGAGGTATATATAGTTGAGGTAAGGGCTGATGACTTGGGCGAAAAGTTTGGGACTTAATCCCACTTCTCCCCTCTTAAAATTACTAAACTTACACTTAGGCCCCATTTCAGTTATGAAAAACCCTTCCAGCATGTGCTGGAAGGTTCTAAAAGATTCCTTTTAGGACCTTTTACCAATGTATCCTTATGGGTTAAAGATTCTTACAGATTTCCCATTTTTAGGAGACCATTATACCCTTAAATCTCTGCAAAATTGCAGAAATCAGGGGCATGAATGACTCCATTACCCTCTTAAGTTCTAAATTATTACTGTTTTACCTTTTTAGCTCCCAATTATGCCCTCAAGGCCAACGCTGATTTACTAAGTCTACCTAGGTCAAATTTCAGCAACCTTTGAACCTATTTAACTAATAGCCAGCCCTGGCATTAGTATTTAAGGGCTGGCCGGATTTATTTTAAGGGACTATTTCAATTTTAGCCACTTCTGGATCTATTTCAGTTAATTAACACTAAGTTATTTCAAATTTAAGCTAATTGCAGGCACAACCTGCTTTATTATTAAAACAACTCTTTAAAATCTAGCCAGTCTCAAGTTGAGACTTAGCTTTGGCTATTAAAGCAAATCACTGAACATTTGGGCCCAAAACCATTTGCAGGTTTGGCCATTTTATGCTCAGGGCTCTAAAGAGAGCCTGGGCTAATCTGCATTTGCAAACATAGCCCTTTTGCACAACCAGCCACTTTTAAAGTGGACCGTGTGTTAGGGCTTTATAGAATAGGTCAACCCTTTGCAAGGTTGACCATTCTTAAGCCAATTATTTAACTTATAGCCTAATTTTATGATTTTCAGTTTTGGCCTATTTCACAACTAACCATTTCTAGGAATCTAATTCTAACAGCTATAACCAATCTACCTAGGGTTCCAACAGTGTTGATCAAACACTTACACTCAACCAAAACCAATAAAACTAAATCAAATTCAACATGATTTGCATATTAGGACACATAGAGCCAGACAAGATGCATTAATCAACAAAAAACTCAGGAAAGACAATTTGATATGGTTGAATCTTAGCTAATCAATCCATATTATCCAACTTCATGTGACAACATATGAATCCATGTTAAATTAGACCTAATTACTACTAATTCCAGTCATATGACAATTGAAAACTCCAAAACCTTTAGGTTCAGGGCACAAACATGCTCAGAATGTTAAACTCTAAGAAACAACAAGTAATAGATGAAACAGAATTCATTTAAGCCCAGAGTACACACAATAGCATAGGCATGTTAGCTAAGATATCTTTTCAAGTATTAATCCTAGCCTTATGTATACATGTGATGGATCAAGATGAAGATAAAGAAAAGAAGAGACATGATGAAACAATGAAGAGGAATCCTAAATCTATCATGCAGAAGAGATAATCAAGATTCACATGCTTATTTAGCAGATGAGAACACATAAGAGGAGCTGTAAACAAAAATTAAAGAAAAACTCTAGTATAAACATGAAATGAGGGAGAATGAGAATCAAACGGCTAAGACTAAACCATGTAGTTAAAAGAAGAGAAAAACAGTAAAGATATTGAAAGCTAACTAGAAGAAACCCTAACGAGAGTCAAACAACTAAGCTAAACATAAAGAGAAATAGAAGAGATATTCGAAAATCAAACAGATGAGATGTTGAAAACCAGCAAATAAGAAAACCCTAAGTATAAACAAAGGGTGAAGAAGAACAGGGAAGTCTCTAAGAACAGAGAAGCAGACCCAACGCAAGATAACCCTAATATAGGAAATGAAGAAAACGGCTAAACTAATACTAAAACTAAACATGAAACAGGAATGAAGAACAATCATGATATTGTAAACCAACCGGATCAAGAACCAGTATACACAGAGGATGAAGAAGAAAAGGGTGAATCATAGATAGATATTTTAACTCAGAGGAACAGAACACAACGAATCAAGATGAGCATAAGAATAAACAAGATGGAGAACACTAACACTAACATGCTCGGAAGCACAAGTTAAAAAAAACAATAAGAAAAGATAGGCATATTGAAACAAAAAGGATAAACAAGCAACAGAAAATCAACAAGAATAAACCCTAAGCTATCACGTGAAAGCAAAAATCATAGAAAAACATCTAAAAGCATGCAAAAATAGAAAACAAACAACAGATGAACAAAATAAAGCATAAAGAAAGCACACAGGGGTCGAGGGACTTAGCTTGCAGGGCCTGTCCCCTGAGCTTCCCATCTCTTTTTCTCTTATTCACTCACGGACTCTAATCTCCTCTTTTGATTTCTTTTTTTCTTTGTTCTTTCCGATCCCTTTTTTTTCATTCTTTTTCTGGTTTTTTCTTTTAAGGCTTAAAGACGAAGCCTTTTTGAATTCTGAGTTACAGGGGATGTTTGGGTGAGGAAAAGAATGGATCTTGGTGATTTAATTTTGGGGGTCGCCGGAGTTAGGGTTCCGACGACCTTCTCTAGAATATTCGAGGTGACTGGGGATGATTCGAGGGGAGCTAGTGGTATAGGGATGTAGATCAGAGGAAGGGGAAGAGATTGGCATTAGTTTGAAGGTGAGGTTCATTGTTTGGTGGTCACCGGCGTAGATTCCGGTGACCGGGATTTATGGAGAAGGGTGATTTCATGGTTTTTCTCTGGGTTCTTGGTGAAGATAATGATAAGAAAAAAAGAAAAGAAGAAAGGAGGGGTAAAGGGAAGCCGGCGACCACCGTGGAAGGTGGTGGCCGCCATGGCGATCTAGGGTTTCTTGTGGTTGGAGACGAAGAGAGAAGAGAGGGGTGAGGTGTCACGCCCCAAATCGAGGGACATGATCGGCGCCTGACCGGGTTGCCCCAGTCAAGCGGACCTGGGTGCCTTTCATTCCCACGCGTTAACCCTGTGTTGATTGTTTCTCATTAACCAAATATTTTACCAATAATGCCTGATTTCATAATGCATAAACATAACCATGTGATTGATTCACTAACAAGTTCATAATTTATATTTACAACTCCCCATACATATACATAGGCCACAATCCCACAGCTTACATGTCTATGGAGCCTCTAGGATACAAAAAGGGAAATACAATACTTGCCGGTAACAAGGCTCCGGCTATACCTTACAAAACCAAAATGAAATCTAAACCGAGTGGCATGAACCACACAAGGCCCCGAGAAAGAAAGGGGCTCACCAAAACGGGCAGTGGAAGGAGAAGGATACTACTGCCGATGAGCTGAAGTGCCTGCTACTGATCCACCTACAATCATGACACGAATGTAGCGCCCCCGGCAAAAGGGACGTCGGTACACTTAAATTGTACTGGTATGTATGGACAAACTTTGTCCCAAGTAAACTCAAGCCATTAAATTACATCAACAATTAATTAAGCCCGCCAACCATGTTTCCACATTTTCCTCATTTCAAATAATTCTCACACAAAGCACTTTCTACGATCAACCAATTTAACAATAACCAATCAATCACGTAAAGCACAAGTAGTCAAACAAAGGGAAAATCAGTGCCCCACCGGTTGCAAACTCTCCTGCTGTCTCCTTTCACAATTTCACATTATTGATTTTTGTATCAATTTTCAATAGCGATTTCGATCGCTTTCCATCCTTATTGCCCCTGACCACCCTTATTACCTCGGCCACCCTTATCACCCCAACCCACACCTTATTTACCCACGTTGCGGCGCGCAACACGACCCCGCCTTATAGTTGAAAACACAACAATTTCAAACAGCAGATAAGGTACTACACACAATTTCAACAAGTTCAAATAAGCAACTTACACATTGGTTCATGTTCTCAATTTCTTCTCAAGCCAATATTGAAACCAAGTTACAAGTATTCCAAAATCGAAAATGCCCACATAATCATGTTCCACAATTTACCACAATTAAGGTGTTTCAAATTCCTTCCACAATAAGCCAAATATGCCATCACAATGGTTGTTCCCAATTCTTTACCAATCTCGATTACCTTTTTATTCTTCAATTCATATTTCATACCACACATAGTTCAACATCAATCAAATGCTCAACAAGGAAATCAAAGAATTACGTAAAATTTCTCAATTTGACACATGCCAAAACAATTCGCACACATTTGGGCGATTTTACAAGAATCAAAATTAGCCATACATACCTGGTGATGAGTTTTCTTCGGTTAACTTCCTACTTTATGCTTACCCACGCTATCTTACTCTTGCCAACCTTGTTCTTGAAGACTCTTACTTCTACTCACTTCTTTTTACTAAAAATCAAGTTCAATAATCATGCATGAGTGTAAAAATTCTATTTTTAAAAGCTATTATATGCAAAACCTCTCTTTACCCAATTAATACTGAAAATCAAAGAAAATAGTTAGGGTTTTTACCTTGAAAAGATTGGGGAAGTTGAATCCTTGTCCTAAGATCCCTTGGAATTAAGATAGTTGGAACAATCTTTGAAGATGAAAGATCTCTCTCTCTAAAAACCCTCTCTTCTCTCTCTAATTTTTGGTAAGATAATATGATAAAATGAAGAAGAAGTGTGTTATATTAAAGAAGAGATCGGGTCAAAATGTTACAAAAATGTGGGCCGGGGTCAATTATGCGGTGCACTATGCGACCGCAGAATCAACATGCGGTCCGCATAGTGGCCGCAGAATTGCCCCAAATTTTACACAGGTTCTGTTAAGGAATGCGGTCACTATGCGGACCGCATGTTGATTCTGCGGTCGCAAAGTGCACCGCAGATTTGACATGCGATCGCATATCGACCGCACTTTTGACATGATTTTTGGGAAACTCTCTGGAACGTTTTACGGCAAGAATGCGGTCCGCATGTCAGGTTTGCGGTCGCATTCTTGACCGCATATTTGACATTTCTTTGGAAAAATTAATTCTCTACATTTTTGAAACTTAAATCACTACCAAGGGTGCGAACCGCGGCTCGGAAGCTCGCCGCGAAGAATTCTACGCATTCCTAACACATTATTCGGACCATGACACCACAGCTACTAGGTTTTATGCACAAAAATTTTACGGGGCCTTACATCCTCCCCCCTTAAGATCATTCGTCCTCGAATGAGGATTTTGAAATAAATGAGTTGGTTTTGAAAGACATGATATGCAACCATCAAAATTTTGACTAACTCTTATATTTTAGAAAAATTTCGCTAGAGTTTCCTTTGTATTATGGACATATCCACCTGTCAGAGGGCCCTCGAAACACATTACCGAACAACAATATACAACTACAACACTTTTCACAACTGGTATACACTTTCTTACCTCAATGAATGCGCATATTCTATCACATTGTTACAATTGCACATAAACTAGTCACTTCAATGAATTCTTACCTTATTAAACCAATTTAACACCATGTACACTCAACAAACCATTACCAATCTACACTTACTATTAGTCGTTTATTTAATACACGAATCTTTCTAAGGCTTCCATTTGTCAAGAAAGGCTCAAATGACCCAATGCGACAACACATTAAATTCATTACAAGATGAAGGGGACTTTACTAATACCAAGAGGGAAACAACTTAGACAAGATGACAGTTACTAGGAGTAGGAGGGTCACCTAATTTCTTCTAGGCTTGATCGAACAAATGGGGGTACTTTTCCTTCATCTCTTTTTCCGCTTCCCATGTGGCCTCCTCAACTTGTTGACTTCGCCACAATACTTTAACAGAGGCAACTTCCTTATTTCTCAACTTACGGACTTGCCTATCAAGAATGGCAACTGGAACTTCTTCATATGACAAATCTTCATTAACCTCTATAGCTTCGACCGGCATGATGGTGGATGGATCTCCAATCACTTTCTTCAACATGGACACATGGAATACCGGATGCACTGATGACATCTCGGGAGGCAACTCTAGCCTATAAGCAACTTGACCAATCCTTTGAACGATCCGATATGGCCCGACATACCTAGGACTCAATTTCCTTTTCTTTCCGAATCGCATGACTCCCTTCATAGGAGATACTCTTAAGAACACCCAATCATCGACTTGAAACTCCAAATCCCTTCGGCGAACATCTGCATAGGATTTTTGACGACTCTGTGCTGTTTTCATTCTCTCCTGAATAACCTTGACCTTTTCCATAGCTTCGTACACCATATCCGGCCCTAGCAATTCCGCTTCACCTACCTCAAACCACCCGATTGGCGATCTACATCTTCTCCCGTACAATGCCTCAAACGGGGCCATTTGAATGCTAGCATGATAGCTGTTATTGTAAGAAAATTCTATCAGTGGCAAGTGTTCATCCCAATTACCTTTAAAATCTAAGACACAAGCCCGTAACATATCTTCAAGCGTCCGAATGGTCCGCTCGGC
Organism: Nicotiana noctiflora; assembly: GCA_032618575.1. Taxonomy (NCBI): domain Eukaryota; kingdom Viridiplantae; phylum Streptophyta; class Magnoliopsida; order Solanales; family Solanaceae; genus Nicotiana; species Nicotiana noctiflora. Next base: position 351,580 of record JASVEL010002326.1, on the reverse strand, counting down.
CTGGCCGTCGGTCTGCGGATGGAAAGCTGTGCTGAGATTCACCTGAGTTCCCAAACCTTGCTGAAACTTCTTCCAAAAGTTAGCTGTGAACTGAGCCCCGCGATCCGAGATGATAGAAAGTGGAGTGCCATGAAGCCTTACTATCTCCTTGATGTACAATCTTGCATATTGCTCCGCAGTATCAGTGGACTTGACAGGCAGGAAGTGAGTTGATTTGGTGAGTCGATCTACTATCACCCATACTGAATCGAACTTACGCCGAGTGCGAGGTAACCCCACCACGAAATCCATATTGATCATCTCCCATTTCCACCTTGGTATTTCTATAAGCTGAGTTAATCCACCAGGCCGTTGATGCTCGGCCTTCACTTGTTGACAGTTCGGACATTTAGCTACAAAGCCTGCCACATCCCTTTTCATACCGTTCCACCAATAAATCTCCTTGAGATCGTGATACATTTTCGTTGAACCAGGGTGCACGGAATACCTGGAAGTATGAGCCTCTGCCATCACTCTTTCCCGAAGCTCGTCCACATCCGGAACACATAGCCTATCTTGACACCGCAATACACCATCTTCGCTGCTGAGTACAAATGCTGAGGTCTTGTCATTCATGATCGCTTCCTTCACCCGAACCAATGCTGGATCCATGAACTGTTTTTCCTTGATTTCCGCGACCAATGATGATTCTGCTCCATTATGCACCAAGATATCCCCCTCGTCCGACGCCGAAATACGAACCCCCAAGCTGGCTAATTGGTAGACCTCTCGAGCCAGGGGTCTCTGATCCACACCCAAATGAGCCAAACTACCCATGGATTTCCGACTAAGAGCGTCGGCTACCACATTTGCCTTCCCTGGATGGTATAATATGTCCATATCATAGTCCTTGAGTAGTTCTAACCACCGCCGCTGTCTCAGATTCAGCTCTTTCTGCTTGAACAAATACTGGAGGCTCTTGTGGTCTGAAAACACATCTACATGAACTCCATAAAGATAGTGCCGCCATATTTTCAAGGCAAACACAACAGCTGCAAGTTCCAAATCATGCGTCGGATAATTCTTCTCATGGTTCTTGAGTTGCCTGGAAGCATAAGCTATAACCTTTCCGTGCTGCATCAATACACATCCCAAACCGACTCCGGAGGCATCACAATAGACTACAAATCCCTCTGTGCCTTCTGGCAAGGCCAATACTGGTGCCGAGGTCAATCTTGACTTCAATTCCCGGAAACTTTTCTCACATGCTTCGGACCACTGGAACTTAACTGCCTTCTGCGTCAGTTTTGTCAATGGGGAAGCGAGGGTTGAGAATCCCTCTACAAACCTCCGATAGTACCCTGCCAGACCCAAAAAGCTGCGAATCTCTGTCGGGGTCGTGGGTCTAGGCCAATCTTTCACCGCCGCAATCTTCTGAGGATCCACCATAATTCCCTCACTGGAAATAACATGCCCTAGAAAAGCTACGGACTTCAACCAAAACTCACATTTTGAGAACTTGGCATACAATTGATGCTCATGAAGGGTCTGCATTGTTGATCTGAGGTGAACGGCATGATCTTCTCCTGCTCCGAGAGTAGATGAGAATATCGTCAATGAATACAATCACAAAGGAATCTAGGAATGGCTTGAAAACCCGATTCATAAGGTCCATGAAAGCTGCTCGGGCGTTGGTTAGCCCAAAAGACATGACCAAAAACTCGAAGTGACCATAACGAGTTTTGAAGGCGGTCTTATCCTGCTCCCTGATTTTCAACTGGTGGTACCCAGACCGTAAATCAATCTTTGAGAAGAACCTCGCTCCCTGCAATTGGTCAAACAGATCATCCACTCGAGGCAATGGATATTTATTCTTAATGGTGACTTTGTTAAGCTGCCGATAATCAATACACATTCGAAGTGACCCATCCTTCTTTCTGACAAAGAGAACCGGAGCACCCCATGGCGACACACTCGGTCGTATGAACCCTTTCTCTAATAAATCCCTCAACTGCTCCTTTAACTCCCTTAACTCTGCTGGCGCCATTCTGTAAGGTGGAATGGATATTGGCTGAGTATCTGGCAATACATCAATTCCGAAATCAATCTCCCTATCCGGCGGGATGCCCGGAAGCTCATCTGGAAACACTTCAGGAAATTCATTCACAATTGGCACGGACTCGAGGGTAGGCACCTCTGAGGTGGTGTCCGTTACCCGAACCAGGTGATAGATAAACCCCTTCTTAATCATCTTCGAAGCCTTAAGGTAGGAAATAAACCTACCCCTTGGCACCACACCATTTCCTCTCCATTCAATGACTGGCTCGTTAGGGAACTCGAGCCTCATAACTCTCGTCCGACAGTCAAGTTTGGCAAAGCACGAATAGAGCCAATCCATCCCCATAATTACATCAAAATCTACCATCCCAAGCTCAATAAGATCGGCTGTGGTATCACGACCACCCACCGTAACAACACAATTCCTATAGACTCGTGAGGCTATAATAGAATCACCGATTGGAGTCGACACAGAGAACGGCTCATGAAGCTGTTCGGTACTATCCCAAAACTTGAAGCAATGAATGGAGTAACATAAGACAAGGAGGACCCTGGATCAATAAGGGCATAGAAATCAATAGTTCTGAACAGACATGATACCTGTAACAACATCTGGAGAAGCCTCGGCATTTTGGCGGCCACTCAATGCATAGAATCGGCTAGGTCCACCCCTACCCCGAGCTCCACCCCTAGCTGCACCACGCCCCGCTGATGCTGGAGTACGCGCTGATGATGTAGCAGCTGAAGATCTACATTTTGAAACTTAAATCACTACCAAGGGTCCGAACCGCGGCTCGCAAGCTCGCCGCGAAGAATTCTACGCATTCCTAACACATTATTCGGACCATGACACCATAGCTACTAGGTTTTATGCACAAAATTTTTACGGGGCCTTACATGAGGGGCGGCTAGGGTTACACATTTGGCCAAAATGAGACGGCTGCTCGGACACAAGCCTTATATAGGCAATATGTCCTAGGAAATCTTGACCGTCCGTTTGATGGAGATCAACGCTCTGAGAGAGGCGTTACTTATACGACGCCGTATCGTCGTCTGGGAGACTGAAACCAACCGCCCTTAGATCAAGTCAAATGGATGGCTGGGATCAATCCCTTTTATTATAATTAACTGATTAAATCGACTAAATATCCCCACCGTTGGATTCAGTCTTTTGAATGGTAGAGATTGAATCTCATGGGACCAGACGGGCCAATTCACTGGGCCAATTCACTGGGCCAAACAATTGGACTTCAATTGGCCCAGTTTATTATACCTACATATATATATTTTGTATTTTCTGATATTAATGATTTTTATGCAATTTCTTTTATACTTTTTTTTTCTTTTTCTTTTATGAAAAACTATAAATCCTAATTTCCTACTTACTCTAATTTTCTAGTAATTTTTGGTAATTTACTACTATTTTTCTTTCTTAATTTTCACTACTTAAAACTATTTTTGCTAATTTTCTAAAAATCTAACTAATTAACCTAGCAAATTAATTACCTAGCCTATTTCTTGATTTTCTTCTAATTTCTACTTATTCAAACACAAAAGTGTAGCTAATCTCAAACAAAGCATGTAGTTGCACTCAAAAATATATTTATTTTAATTTTGGAATTGATTGCTTAGTGCAAAAATCATGTGCTCACACTAAGGAAATGAAGCCCGAAAATATCCAATTTAACATCAAAATCCCGAAAGTGCTCAAACCCGGCCCCCAAGCCCATGATTCAGAATCTGATAAAAATAAAAAAATCTGACAACACATTCAACCACGAGTACAACCATACCAAAATTACTAAATTCCGATAAAAATTCGACCTCCAAATCTTCAAATGTTATTTTCAAATTCCTAGGTCCAAATCCCCAATTTACACCTCAAAAATATATAATCTAGTCGGATTCTTCAATGATAATTTGATATTATGGAGTAGAAATAATCACAAGTGACTTACCTCAAGATTTCCCATGACTTCTCGCTCAAAAATTGCCAAAAGCCATGTTCTTTTCATCCAAACTATGGGAATGAGCTAAAAAACAAGACAGCTTAATAAAACACAACTCTCGTTGCTAAAAGGCCTATTCTCGTCGCTAAAAGTGCCAAAGCTGGTCGCTAAAGGTACACACTAGATCCTGCAGCACCAGCAATATTTATTTGTACTAAAAAGGCTATAACTCCACCGTACGAACTCGAAATTTGATGATTCTTGTTCCTATGAGTCGCAAATAATAATACGAACATAGCCCTTCAATCGAAACTTAATTCGGAGCTCATTTGCTCAGAGTGATACCCATTTTTCTCGTTAAACAATTAACTCATATTTCACGTCAAAAACCCAATCGCAACTTTATGAAATTAAACCAAACTTTCCAGATCACTCCTATAATTCATTGTCAAAATTTCGGAAGTCTCAAAATCAAATTTCGACATCTAGAACAACAATGGTCCTTTGGATCATTACATGCTTATGCTCAAAACGACAAAATCTTCCAGAAACTCCTCCAAAACTTATCTGAGCCTCATGGGACCCTGATCAAACATGCCAAAACACCCCATAACATCATTCAAACTTGTTCCAACCTTCAGAACTCTCAAAATAACATCAAAACATTGAATCACCCTCGGATTTGAAACTTTCGAATCACTCTTTCAATCAAAAACCCGACCAAACGATGTCCAAATGACATGAAATTTTGCAGACACATCACAAATGACATAGCAAAGCTACGGCCGCTCTCGAAATTCCATTCCGACCCTCAGATAAAATCTCACATATCAACTAGAATTCGCTAAATTACTAATTTTTCCAAATCAAGCCAAATCCCTCCACGGACTTCCAAAATGAATTCTGGTTGCGCTCCTAAGTCATTAATCACCCAACAAAGCTAACCAAATCATAAAATTTCCAATCCGAGATCATATACAAATAAGTCAACTCTTGGTCAAGCCTTTCAAATTCAAAACTTTCAATTGAGACTGTTCCTTCAAATTCATTCCGATTTCTTGAAAACCAAAACCAACGATCTACATCGGTCATAATACATCATATGGGGAAAGTCATGCCCGAGAACTGGCGATCAAAGTACAAAAGCTTCAAAACGACCGGTTGGCTCATTACATCATCCCCTATTTAAACATACTTTTGTCCTCGAACGTACCCAAAGTTGTTCTAAAAGCCAACCAATAGCTGAATAAGCTTACCATGCATATACCAGGGGTGATCCCACGTCACCCAATATTATATAGGTCCGATAATGTGACATAACTAAAATTTCAAAATCCATCCTAGTCCATAAACCATAGAACCACATTTCTGTTTGTGAAATCCTCAATGCTTTCAGAATATCACATTTATATTGCAAATAAGTCCCAACAAGCTGTAACAACTCATATTTGCTATCTCAGCCACAATCACATGATATACCACATAACTCAAACACTTGCAACGATAACTTCTAATCACAACAACTGCACCTAAAATTGAATACTGATATAAAACCTCTTACCAACTAAGGTCTCATTCCAACACTTCCAAATACTACCAATGATAACTGAAGCACGCAATAAACCATAACCATTTTCTCAAATCAACCATCCATGAGGCTTCTTCTCCTTTGGCAAGGACCATAGCAAATTCTGAATCGAACTTCGATATTTATCCCTGAAACATGCTGAAATAGAATATGTTTGTATTTATTATAGACCACAACGATCTCGTCTAATCCAACACAATTACTCTAGTGACATGATACATCATGACAGGCTAAAGCCACAACTTACGCAATCCGCTCACAAATAAGCAACAATCAGAACATACTCACATCATGAAACTGACTCAAATGAAAGAACTATACCTCAAGCTCACTCGTACTATCACAACACACGAATAGAACACATGAATCTAACTCGCCAAGTCATTATTCCACATAAATTCGCTACAACATGCGATCCTATCCAAATACTGCTTCACATGAAACATCTCAAGTCACTATGCTTTAAATCAGCAACCACGCTCAATTGATGTCTGGAACCAAAGCAAATCATTACGCTCATAGTGAAATAGTTGACATACACCATGCAAATTTGATAGAACATATCTGATACACCATTCACCCAGTAACTCCAAATTACTCTTCCCGCTCGACTTCCATTATGAAACTCTGATAGACCCACACTATAGGTGCGTATCCCAACAGATCATAATATCTCACAACACAGAAAGGAAACTCATAGATCCTCCAATTACTAATAGTTCAAACAACCGAACCAACATATCCTTTGCCAACAGCAACTCAAAATCAACAAAACCGTCTCGATGTCGGATACATACCCATATAGGTCTACCAATGGACCACACATCAACTCCGGATACATACAACCGATAAATAATCATTCGAAGGTCTCACTTACTGGATCATAGCACATACTAATATCTAACTAACTTACCCACATTTTATTTCTACACCCACAAGCTGACCTATAAATGAGAACTTCCAGTCCCCGAGTCCAAAAACACACGAATTGCCATATCTGATCCCAATTCCACCACTCTCATATATATAACTCGCCTCTTGTACACAATCATCCCACAAGAGATACTCTCAGATTCTTTGGTGTCGCAATACTACCAAGGTACCATCAACTTAACCACATTGCCTCTTTCTAAAACATATACGCTCGTCAAACACCTCAATTAGCGTTACCATTTCCTTAATCATCTAAAGATCATTTCTCAAATCATCTGAAGCTCATTTCTCAAATTATCTGAAACTGACCGTGCCACCAAAGAATTTGTGACCTTCCATTCCAATCTAAACCGTGACCTTACACATGCAAATCTCAATCTAACACAGCATACCGCATAACCGTACCACTATAGGAATAACCGTGAGAACTTTATATTTCTTTCGAGCCACAAACATCTACATACTCACTAGTCAAGAACTTTACATTGGTCTCATCTAGAAGAAAATCATTATACATCCCATGCTCTACATGCCCATAGAAAGTATACATCTCCGAACCAAGGCAAAAACCATCATGAACTCTCCGTGTTCCGTTTGCACAAATCTGACTTGTCAGGGCTAAATCCTACTAACTCAATTGAGCTAAGCAAGCCATCAAAACATAAGATCATCATCATAAAATACCCAAAAGAACTCATTGCCTCAAACACACACGAGGAATTAATCATATCCTTACCATACCAACTCAGTCTACTATCAAGCTACTCCCTCTATCTAAATTTCCTTCTGCTTCATTTTCAACTTGTTACTCCATCTTGTTGTAGCACCACATTCCAAAACACTTTACTCTGAAGAACATCCTGTGAATCTAAATTTGTTACCTTTACCTTTCTGATACCGACACATAGAATCCTATAATTAACAAAGAAAAACCGCATGTCTTGAACTCTTCCAATGAAAACTCGCTTTCAAACCACATATATGACTTTGAGATACCCAATTGTCACTTGAAGCATCTTGAACACATTAGAACCGTTATCGAGAGTCATTCACTCTATTCAGCTGCACTTAACCCGATCAACAGAACTGCACAACCAGTGCGTCATTGGCACTTCTAACATTGCAATACATAACCTTTCCTTATTCAAAATTTTCCTTTACTCGATCCATCCTCGGGCTCAATCTCCACAACCATAACTGATTCACCACACGCCTCTAATCAGAATCAACATAGAGTATAACGGAACAATCAGCTAATCAGTAGAAAACTCCCCCACTTAGCTTGAAACCATAGATCAAAACACACACAATAACTCATAACGTATATACTTTATTGTTGCCATAATACCATAGTGATATTAACTCAATCCTTCATAAGCTCGTGGAATACAGACCATCTGGTACTTCATATCTTTTGCAAATCTCGATTCACCCTCGTAGCAGCTAAATCCACTCTCTTGAGCAACCTAAAAATTAAATTTTAATACGTATATTTCACTTGTAAATGATATCTTCGAATAGACAACCTAAGGATCGCACCACTTCAGAACACTCTACAAAAGATAACCCACCTATTTCGCCTGAATCTAACATTTCTATATACCTTCCACACATTACACAGTCACTTAGTTTCCCTAAGTCTAAACTCATATCGCAATATGAAATTTACTCCACTCCCAACTAAGAGACATGAAAAGGTTCTTAATGCACCCATAACTCGGGGCTACACATCCAATCACAATGGGAATCAAACACTTAATCGTTCATCTATCCTACATCAGACCCTTCTCGTCATTTCCAAATTATATGAATACACCTCATAGTCATACCATACTCATCACGTAGCTATCTAGTCATTACTTCAACCATACGGCATTACCAAATGTATAAGTTCAGAACACTTGCTCACACAATCAACACGTCGGTGCTAAAGCCATAGTCAAAGAGCCAGCCTCAAGTTATTCAGACTGGTCCAACATCAACTCACAGAGATAACATCTCGCCCCTCGATCGGTAAATCACAAGCCATCAAGGCACATCTAATACTGAGCACTGATGCGTGCATACAAACGCATGGAAGGAATTCAAAGAGTTACTTTTCAAGCTAAATCAAGGACGCACGATAAGAATTCCAAGAAAGTGAAGTTTTTCCTAAAGGTTCTACAACCTCTCCAGGATAAATACAAACGTCTCTGTACCGATCCACGAGACTCTACTAAACCTGCTCATGACTCGTGAGACCTATGTAACCTAGGCTCTTATACCAACTGGTCATGACCCCAAACCGGCCAGGTCGTGATGGCGCCTCTCGTGAAGACAAGGCCAGCCTATGTTAACCCTTTAAGCATTAAGAGTCATTTTTAAACCTTTAATTAAACCATGTTTCATGATAAAATTCTGAAATAACAGTACGGATTAAAGATACAAGCCCGACATCGAGGTGTCATTAGTCATGACCAACTATCAATGTCTGAATACAACAAAAGTCTAAAAATGTACTAAATACAGTAATAGCAATAAGGTGGAGAAAGCGGTGTCGTGAACGTCATATAGCCACCTTTCTAACTCAGAAGACTCCGCGTCTGAGCAACTAACACCCACTACCGGGTTCGAAAATACCTAAATCTGCACACGAGGTGCATGGAGTAATGTGAGTACTCCAACCTAGTAAGTAATAAGAGTAAATAAGGATTTAGCAATAGGAAACAATCAATCCATATTTATGTTAAACTCAATGAGCACAATAGGCTTCCAAATTAGAGTACAAGCCAATCTTCCCTTTCAAAATCTAGCTTTTAATAAAGGTTATTTTAAAATACCTTCCGGCAGTTTCAGTAGGGGTTCAATACCACTTAAAATAATAATAGAGATTTAAAGTCATAATCGGCTCATCGGGCAAAACATAGTTCATAAAAATAGCCCCTCGGGTAAAATAGTAATCATAAACACTTCATAACTTGAAAATCTCAGTGGAAATAACCAATATCAAATTAGTGATTTATTTCTGAACATTTCATAAACCCTAGTTCAAACAAAAGTTATTTTAAAACATTTGTGTAACTTTCTGACAGAGGCTCAATATAAAGATGAGTGAAAATAGTCGATAAGTCAACATATTCGACAGAAACTCATTTTAAAGAGGAGTGAAATCAATAAGTCCCTAAACAGGCCTCTCAGGCAAAACATCACTCATATGCATGTATATATATCTACCGCCCCTCGGGCTAGCCTCTCTGTCACTCGTGACTCAACCCTTACCAATCAGTACTCGCATTCAGCATACACGCTCAATAGGTACCATATAGTAACCGCTGCAGCATGCAACATGATCTATATATCGCTGCAGTGTGCAGCCTGATCCATATATATTATTGACTGCGCTCAATGGGGGAGTGCAGACTTCGGAGGGGCTCTTACAGCCCAAGCGCTATATCGCTGCGGCGTGCAGCCCCATCCACATATCACTGCGGTGTGCAGCCTGATTCATATAAGTATCACTGCGGTGTGCAGCCCGATCCATAGATCTATAATCTTCACAAGTAGGCCCTCGGCCTCTCTCAGCCATTAACCTCACCATCAGATTCTCAGTCAATCTCAGTCATCAATTACGCAACCAGACCTTCGGTCTATATTAGTCATCATCTCACAATCACTCCAACCATCACTAAAACAGGGAACTTAACCCAAAATAGTTTCCTCATTTTTAGAAATATAGTGATAAAACCATATTTTAAACAATAAACATGTAAAACATGACCGAGGATATGCTATCAAACACATAGAGTGAGGAAAAATAGTAAAAATGCCCCTAAGGGTCAACAGGTCGGCACAACACCCAAAACATGGCATATATCCAAAAATATAATATCAATCTCTAAAATATGAAATATCATAAGATTTCGAATCAAATACGCGACTTAACAACCATGCGGGACGAACCAAGTCACAATCCCCAATGGTGCACCACTTCACGCTTGTCGTCTAACATGTGCGTCACCTTAAAGTAATATCACGATGTGTAATCCAGGGTTTTAAACCCTCAGGACAATATTTATAATTATTACATACCTCGATCCGATCCAAACTCTAGCCCGCCATGCCTTGCCTGCATGAATCGACCTTCGGATTCTCCAAATCTAGCCATAATCAGTACATAATCATTAAAATAAGTTAAGGAAATGAAGACCACTTGAAAATATCCAATTTAACATCAAAATCCCAAAATTGCTCAAAGCTGGCCCCTGGGCCCACGTCTCGAAATCCGATAAAAATAACAAAATCCGACAATCAATTCAACCACAAGTCCAACCATACTAAAATTACTAAATTCAGATAAAAATTTGACCTCCGAATCTTCAAATCTTATTTTCAAATCCCTAGGTCCAAATCCCTAATTGACACCTCAAAAACATATAATCTTGTTGGATTATTCAATAATAATTCAATATTATGGAGTAGAAATGATCGCAAGTGACTTACCTCAAGATTTCTCATGACTTCTCGCTCAAAAATCGGCCCAAGCCATGTTCTTATCGTCCAAAGATGTGAGAATCAGCTAAAAAAAATAAGACAGCTTAATAAAACACGTTTCTGGTCGCTAAAAGGCCTATTCCCAGTGCTAAAAGTGCCAAATCTGGTCGTAAAGGTGCACACCAGATCTTGTTGCACCAGCAATATTTATTTTTACTGAAATGGCTATACCTCCACCATAAAAACTCGGAATTTCATGATTCTTGTTCCTATGAGTCAAAAGTAATAATACGAACATAGCCCTTCAATTGAAACTCAATTCGGAGCTTATTTGCTCAGTGTGATACCTATTTTGCTCGTTAAACAATTAACTCATGTTTCGCGTCAAAACCTCAATCGCGACTTGACGAAATTAAATCAAATTTTTCAGATCACTCCTATAATTCCTTGTAAAAATTTAGGAAGTCTCAAAATCAAATTTCGATATCTAGAACTAAAAGTGGACCTTTGGATCATTACATGCTTATGATCAAAACGATAAATTCTTCCAAAAACTTCTCCAAAACTTATCTATGCGTCATGGGACCCCGACCAAACATGCCAACACACCCCATAACATCATTCGAACTTGTTCCAACCTTCGGAATATTTGATAATAGGTGAATTTGACTATAATTATGCCCTAAATAATCACACTTTGTTATGGTATTCATATTGTTTATGAGGACAAAATGCTTTGATTAGTGTTTGTTTGTGTGTTATAGGTACATGTGATGCAATGGATGCTAAGAAGAGTATTTTTAAGTCATATGTTGATGAAAAGGCCAAGAGAAGATCTAAGGTGAAAAGAGCTGGAAGAAGCAGTCAAACAAATGCAGCATTGTTCATTCGCGGTTCATTCGCGGTCACGGATGAACCGCAAAAAAAGAGGCATTCTGAAGTTTGACTGTTCGCGGTAGGCTCGCGGCCGCGAACGAACCGCGGAAGTCGGCGCCCAGTTCTCCTAATTGGATTCGAATTTAGTTTTTTAGCCCTAAAAATCTCTATATAAACTCCTAGTTTGCCCCATAGAGGCATTTTGTCTTTAATTCAATACTTTTTCAAGATATTTAGTAAGAGAGAATCCTCTCAAACTCCTTCTTTTATTTTATATCAATTATTTCTTTATGATTTCAATTATTATTCTTGTTTCTTTAAGCATGAGTAGCTAAATCCTTTTCTAAAGTTTTGATGGAACCTATTGGGTGATGAACTTATCGTTTATGTGATTACAAATTGTGAATTAGATTTCTATTTGTTCAACTTCATTCTTGTTGTAGTTAATTGGTAGACGTCCCAATTAGCGGTGCCTATTTAGTATGCATAACTTGGAAAAGAGTGCATATTTAGGTTTATTGTTGAACAACACCACACCTAGGTTATTGGAGGAATCTATAACTTTAGGCGTAAAGACGGGGTTAGGAATAACGAAGTCTTGGGTGCAATCTTAAGTGAACTATTCAAATTAAAACTAGCTAGGGTAGCTCGGGAGAGTGCACTAGTAAATTATTGTAATTGCTCGGGAGAGGGTTACGATACACATAGCGTTCATGATTGATAGAATATATTAACAATTTATATGAGCATAATGATAAAGGATTCCATCAATAGGGGAAATCAATACCTTAGTCCTTCTCATAATATTCTTTTTACTCTATATTCAATTCTTTCTTTCAAACATTCTTAATTATTGCAAAGTAGATATTCGAAATCACACAAAGATATATTCAAAGTTTGGGAACTTGATTCGGAAGTACTTTTGGGGTTGTGATAGTTGCAATTGGTAGGTTAATTCTATGTGGGATTGATCTTGGACTTATTAGACCAAGTTATATTGACTACGACCGTTGCTTGGACGTGAATCAATTTTGGCGCCGTTGCCGGGGAATTAACGGAATTATCAATTTCCATTGATAGAACTTCAAGATTCTTGTGTATTCAGGTTCTTTCTACACTCTACATTGAATATTTTGACGGTTGTTGATTTGGGTATTCAGGTGCATGCCTCGAAAATCTGCAAGGACTGGAGAACTAATTGAAGGACTCTCAGACCCCGAGCAAACTTTCCGGGCATGTAACAAAGCCATCAAACAAATTTAACAATCTCAACAACCAATCAAATTAGACTTCGACATGGGTGACGTAAACGAACAAAACCAGCAAGCCGGGCTAAATATGCAAGAGGCGTATGAGGCACAGGAAGGTCCACTGTTTGACTGGGCACAACCCACAGCAGATAATTTGGCAACTACCATCGTTGTGCCAGCAATTCAAGCTGAGTCTTTCCAGATCACCAACAACATGCTACACTTGTTGCAAAACAAGGGATTATTCTCTGGGTCTCATGTTGAAGATCCACAACAGCACCTCAAGAACTTTCTATCAATATGCAAGACACAAAGGCAACCGAATGTAACTCCGGAAGCTATCAGATTATTAATCTTTCCGTTCTCAGTTACAGGAGCAGCACAGATATGGCTAAACTCACTACCAATAAACTCCATTGCAACTTGGGATGAGTTAGTTAAACAATTCCACAACAAGTTTCATCCTCCTAACAAGACAGCTCAACAAATTGATGAGATTGTGAGCTTCAAGCAGAAACCAATGGAAACATTACATGAAACTTGGGGCAGATTCAAGGGTATGCTTGTTATGTGTCCTCACCATGGGATTCCTGAGCAGATGTTAGGCCCAATATTCTACATGGGGCTTTCAGACAGCATGAAGAACATTGTAGATGCTTCAGCAGGTGGGGCCTTTCTGAGCAAGACTTGGAGAGAATGCCAAAATTTGCTAGACAAGATGGCCCAAAATTCTGGGTGGACGTCCAGGAATGCTCCTATCACACCAGTGGTACACTCTGTACCCCTGGATCCTGTCCAACACTCTGGAGGAGAACATGGCAACTCTATTGACACAAATGAGCATCCTAACAAAGAAGGTGGAAGAATCAGGAGTCAAGCAGCAGGTTCACATTGTAGATACTACCAATGGTGGTTTATGCACATCCTGCATTAGCCAACCCATAGGTAATCCATGGGCTGCAGACCAAAAACATCATCATCAGCACAAGGATATGAACTATGTGACTAACTTTGGAGGGCAACGACAAGGTAATCAAAACTGGGGCCAACAGGCTCCAATAGTACAGAGCTCCCCAGCCACAATTTAATGCAGCAGGTATGAGGCCACCACACAACATGACTCCATATCCTAGACCTCAGAATTTCGGCAATCAGCAATAGGGATATCATCCACCTCCACCACCACATGGGGGTAGACATGACGATGGGTTCGTAGAGTTGAAAGCTATGATGCAGCAGGTAATTGGATCAAATGCTAAAACAAATGAGAGGATAGATGCACATGATGCCGCCATCAAGAATATTTACAGGTGGGACAGATTTCTATGTCTCTCAACAATCGTCCTCAAGGGACATTGCCTGCAGATACACAAACAAACCCAAAAGATCAAGTCCCAAAGCAGATGATGGCAGTGACTCTGAGAAGCGGTAGAGATCTTGATGCTGAGAATGAAGGTGAGAAAATCGATAGACAGGATGAATCATCCACTCCATTGCCCATTGAACTGGACGAGTCCATAGGGTTGATAGAAGTCACAGTCCAGCCAGTTGCTAAAAATAAAGAAACAAAACAAAGAATGGAGAAAGCAGCTGAACAGGTAGAGCAGCAGATTGATGAGAAAGTGATAGAAAAAGAAAAGTCCCAAGTCATTGGGAAGAAGAGGCCTCCACCACCATTCCCCCAAAGGTTGGCCAAACACCAGAAAGAGGAGCAATACAAAAAGTTCTTCGAGATGCTCAAGCAAATCCAGGTAAATATTCCTTTAATTGAAGCCTTAAAAGAGATGCCTGGTTATGCTAAGATGATGAAGGATTTGATGTCGCGGAAATTTGATTTCCAAGACTTGGCCACAGTAACACTTACCCAGACTTGTAGTGCAGTGGTCTCTAGACCTATTGTTGAGAAACTATCTAATCCAGGTAGCTTCACCATTCCATGCACTATAGGGAATTATGCCTTTACTAAGGCTTTATGTGATTTGGGGGCAAGCATTAATCTCATGCCCTTAGTTATTTATAAGAGGTTAGGTATTGGGAGAGCCAGACCCACCTCTATGCTTTTACAGCTTGCTGACAGGACGGTTAAGCGTCCATTTAGTATTATAGATGATGTGCTTATCCAGGTTGGAAAGTTCGTGTTTCCAGCCGATTTTGTTATTCTTGATTGCAAGGTCAACGAAGAAATTCCCATAATCCTAGGAAGACCATTCCTAGCCACCGGGAGAGCCATAATTGATTGTGAAACCGGGGAACTCAAGATGAGGTTGAATGATGAGGAGATCATCTTCAATGTGCAAAAATCCATGATGAGGAGATCATTTTCAATGTGCAAAGTTAACCATTGAAGACCCACTTCAAGCATTCCTGATGAACATGGAAGAGGTAAATGGTGAAAGTTTAGCCGAATGGGTACTATCTCTGGAAGGCAAGGGATTTTGGCAGACAGAGCTTGAGTTCGAACCTCTACACTTAGAGAAAAGAAGAGCCCGCCAGCAAAGCCATCCGTAGAAGAGCCACCAAAGCTCGAACTTAAACCACTACCATCACATCTCAGGTATGAATATCTAGGTCCTAACTCCACATTACCTGTTATTATCTCATCTAGTTTGTTAGATGTGCAGTCCCAAAAGTTTATACAGGTACTCAAGGAATGCAAGACTGCCATTGGGTGGACCATGGCAGACATAAAGGGGATCAGCACAGCCTATTGTATGCATAAAATTCTCCTGGAAGATGGACACAAACCTTCCAGGGAACATCAAAGAAGGCTGAACCCCAACATGAATGAAGTGGTGAAGAAGGAAGTAATAAAGTGGCTAGATGCGGGAATCATCTTCCCAATCTCAGACAACAGATGGGTTAGCCCAGTCCAATGTGTGCCAAAGAAAGGAGGCATGACGGTAGTGAAAAACGAGAACAATGAATTGATTTCAACAAGAACCGTCACCGGATGCAGAATATGCATGGACTACAGGAAGTTGAATCTATCCACCCGCAAAGATCACTTCCCACTTCCCTTCATTGATCAAATGCTTGACAGGTTGGCAGGGAGGTCCCATTTTTGCTTTCTGGATGGATACTCGGGGTACAATCAAATCTCCATAGCCCCCAAAGATAGAGAGAAGACCTCCTCCACATGCCCATATGGCATCTTTGCCTTCAGGAGGATGTCATTCGGACTATGCAATGCACCTGCCACATTCCAAAGGTGCATGATGGCTATTTTCACCGACATGGTGGAAGACATTATAGAGGTGTTCATGGATGATTTCTTAGTGGTAGGGAATTCATTCGATGAATGCCTTGCCAATCTGACTAGAGTGTTAAAACGGTGCATGGAAACAAATTTTGTGTTAAACTGGGAGAAGTGCCATTTTATGGTATAAGAAGGTATAGTATTGGGGCACCGGGTTTTAAGCAAAGGCATTGAGGTAGACCGTGCTAAAGTTGATGTCATTGCAATGTTGCCTCCACCAACATCCGTCAAGTCCATAAGAAGCTTTCTTGGGCACGCCGGTTTTTACCGGAGGTTCATCAAAGACTTCTCCAAAATATCAAACCCTCTCTGTAAGTTACTTGAAAAAGATCACCCTTTTGTCTTTTCTGATGAATGCAGGATTGCTTTTGAGGAACTAAAGAAGAGGTTGGTCACAGCACCCATCATCATTGCCCCCGACTGGGAGCAACTTTTTAAGCTAATGTGTGATGCAAGTGACTATGCAGTGGGGGTAGTGCTGGGCCAAAGGAAAGACAAGCTGATGCATCTAATATACTATGCAAGTAGAACTCTGAGTGGAGCATAGCTAAACTACACAGTGACGAAAAAGGGGATGCTTGCGGTCGTGTTCGCATTCGACAAATTCCGGTCCTATCTTATAGGATCAAAGGTAATTATATACACAGACCATGCAGCTTTAAGATATTTAATTGATAAAAAGGACTCTAAGCCGCGCCTGATTCGTTGGGTGTTGCTTCTCCAAGAGTTCGACCTCGAAATTAGGGATAGAAAAGGTACTGAAAAATCAAGTCGCTGACCATTTGTCAAGACTTGAAGGAGCTGAACTTGTCAAAGAGAGTGGGGAAATTCTGGAACCTTTCCAGACGAGCAGCTGCTCACCACTACTCTCATTGAAACACCATGGTATGCTGACTATGCTAATTACCTAGCCAGTGGTATTGTTCCTCATGACCTCTCATCGGTCCGGAGGAAAAGATTTTTTCGTGAAAGTCAGTTTTATTATTGGGATGAACCATATTTGTTTAGGATATGTCTTGATAACATGATCCGGATCATGTCTTGATAACATGATCCGGAGATGCATCCCCGAGATAGAACAATCTTCTGTTTTGCAGGCATGTCACGCTTCAGCATATGGCGGTCACTTTGGAGGAATACGTACAACTGCCAAAATACTGGAGGCTAGTTTCTATTGGCCAACAGTGTTTAAAGATGCGCACTTGTGGGTGAAAGGTTGCAACGAATGTCAACGCACCGGGAATATCTCCCGGCGTCATGAAATGCCAATGAACCCAATCCAGCAAGTTGAAGTGTTCAATGTATGGGGAATAGATTTCATGGGGCCCTTTGTTAGCTCATACGGCAATAAGTACATACTTGTTGCAGTTGACTACGTGTCCAAATGGGTGGAAGCTACAGCATTACCCACCAATGATGCTACGGTGGTAGTGGGAGTTTTGAAGAAGAATATTTTCACCCGGTTCGGAACTCCAAGGGCTATCATCAGTGACGGGGACACACACTTTTGCAGCCGAGCTTTTGAGAAATTATTGGTCAAGTATGATGTTAAACACCGTGTGGCCACTCCATATCACCCGCAAACTAGTGGGCAAGTTGAGGTCTCCAACAGGGAGATAAAAAGTGTACTGACTAAAACAGTGAACGCCACAAGAACTGACTGGTCGAGAAAGCTTGATGACGGACTATGGGTTTATCGAACAGCATTCAAGACACCCACTGGCATGTCTCCATACAAATTGGTGTTTGGGAAAGCTTGTCACCTACCGGTTGAATTAGAGCACAAAGCTTGGTGGGCACTGAAACAATTGAATCTCAACTTGGATGAAGCAAGTAAAGCAAGGCTAACTGGGTTGCATGAATTAGAAGAATTTCGGTATCTGGCATTTGAAAGTACTAGATTGTACAAAGAGATAATGAAGCGGATTCATGATCAAAATATCGTTGAGAGAAACTTCAAAAACGGGGACAAAGTACTACTATACAATTCTATATTGCGATTGTTCCAAGGTAAATTGAAATCAAGGTGGTCAGGACCCTTCAAGGTAATTGAGGCATTTGAGTCAGGAGCTGTGGAAATTCAAACTATGGATGGATCATGTACATTCAAGGTAAACGGACAGAGGTTGAAACCTTACATAGGCTTGGATGACATGGAGGACAAGGTGGAATTGCGGCTGGATGAACCTCAAAGGCCTAGCGAGCCTTAAAATGCGCTAAGTTGAGTCGTGCCGCAACGTTAAATCAGGCGTTACGTGGGAGGCAACCCACGAACATGTTGTGAGTATTTTTATCTTAGTAGTAGTAATAAAATAAAATAAGAAAAAAAAACAAAATTTTTGTTGAACAACTGAGAAAAAATTTCAGAGAGGGGCACCGTCCGCGGTCCATCCGCGACCGCGGATGAACCGCGGAAAAATGACCTCTCTGAACTTTCTCTGTTCACGGTCCATTCGCGGCCACGAACCAACCGTGAAAAATTGTCCTCTCTGAATCTCGACTGTTCGCGGTCCATCCGCGACCGCGAACGAACCGCGAACAGTCGCGGCCAGTCCCGCGGTCAGTTAAAAATAACATTTTTTTTTTATTTTTTTTTCCCAACCCTTGTTTAAACCCTAAAAACCTAAACCCCCTCTCCCATAACTCAACGTAGCCGCCCCCCACTCTCCAAATCTCTCTCTCTCTAACTTCAAATCCTCCCCCTTCTCTCTAAGAATTTCCCAACCCTCTCTTCTCCAAATCACCCCCTTCTTCCTCCATTACTCCTCCATTGTTACCCCTTGTAAGTTTCTCTAGTTTTTTCTCTTTTATTTTGTTTTTATTTTTTAGATTTTGATTATTTATTTTGTAGAATTAATTAGATATTGTTAGTTTAGGATAAATCTTGAATATGACTTGGTTTCTTTGTGCACATTACATATTTCCATGAATTTCTTCTAAAGAACCTTGTTATATGATGGAAGTTTGGTAAAAAATGAGTTGTTGGGTCTTCAATTATGTTTATGATGCTAATTTTGTGGTTTGGAGACCCAAATAATATGTACACCAAGTATGTTGATTGATTAGCCAAGTTGGGCAAATTATCATTGTTCATAATGTATTAATGT
The DNA here is from genome assembly GCA_032618575.1 of Nicotiana noctiflora. Classification (NCBI taxonomy): domain Eukaryota; kingdom Viridiplantae; phylum Streptophyta; class Magnoliopsida; order Solanales; family Solanaceae; genus Nicotiana; species Nicotiana noctiflora. Next base: position 332,114 of record JASVEL010002326.1, on the reverse strand, counting down.
AGTTTTAAGAGAAATAGTGCCCAACTCATGAATTGGTAATGGTGTAGTTTATTGGGGATGGATTAAGTCAATTGGGTAATGGTAGAAGTGTTCAAATAACTAAGTGTGGGGTGCTTGAATAGGCATGTGTAAAATAGTTAGATAAAGAATCTAGATATAGGAGTATGAGGTAATTGCACGAAAATTGTCAATTGTGATATCTCATGAATGGCGAAGTCTGAGTAGCCTCCCGATGACTAACGGTTTACAAAATTTTTGGCTATCTTATTTGTGCAGGATCATGGCCCCTAAGAGAGCTCGACATGGTGCTATCTCATCTAGGAAATCGACTTATGACGGGTCTAGGTTTGCTTATGAAGAAGCAGAGAATGGATTTCACATTAAAGCAACCAAGAAGTAGCTCCAAGAGGTAGAAGTTGACTGGATAGCTATCCGCTCAGAGAAGCCGGAAATATATGATGAGATTCGGAGGCGCGAGATGGAGTTCCTCTTTGACTCACCTCCTAAGGTGAACAAGATGCTTGTCCGGGAATTCTACGCCAATGCTCCTTACCATATGGCCAGAGAAGTATTCGTCAGAGGTAAGCATGTCAATGCCCATATTCCTACTATTAGGCAGACACTTAGACTGCCATTGCACACTAGTGGTGTCGACTATTACCATGATAGACCTTGTGTCACACGGGACATGCTAATAGAGGCCTTATGTGTAGACGGCATCCCGGTGTGGATTAGAAATAAGACTCTGCACTCTAACTACTTTACACACACAGCAAATGTTGGTTCTCCATAATTTGCAACCGTATCTTGCCCTCGAGTAACACCACGGATGTTAATTTTAATAGGGCAGTTTTGACTTGGTGTTTTGTAACACATCGGGATGTTGATATCGCCCGAGTAATTAGTGATGAGATGGTATTGAGGGGATCCCTCACTGCCAAGGGTTTTTATTACCCATCTCTTGTCACTACGCTGTGTCTCCTTCATCAGACCCCAGTAACCGATGTTGATGGTGAGCTACTACCAAAAGCTCCATTTAGAGCTGCTACTATCCGGGTTGGACGAGACGCAACCCCAATTGACTTGGATGAGGAGGACGATCCGGTACCGGTTGCCCGGGCCAGGCACTCCACGGATTCAGCCGGACCTTCCAGGCCTGCCCCTCGTGGAGCAAGTATGTCTAGGTCCGAGTCCACACGACCTATGCTAAGGTCCATGGAGAAGGAGGTTGCTGATCTGCGCACCTCCCTTGATGGCTTGCACACACGGCTAGACGCCATGTCTACAAGACAATCCCGGTCAGAAAACAGGTTTATGGCATGGTTCATAGCACTTGGACGAGCATGTCATGTCGACCCATCCACCGTCTCCGACTCCGAGTGAGTCTCAGGTAAGTTTTCTTGCCCCTCTTGTGCTTTAATTTTTATGTCATGGGGACATGACATGTTTTTAAGTGTGGGGTGGGTGACTTATCTTGTACATGATGTATATATTAGTTGTAGTAGTAATATAAAATAATAAAAACACAAAAAAAAAATCATAAAATTTTAAAAATCCAAAAAAATATGAGTAGAGGACTCTTCCTGATGACGGACTATTTAGGACAAGTACTCATGAGGGAAGTAGTCCGCGTAGGAATTTTTCCTTCTTTTATTTTCTTTTTATAGGTAATGTATCATCTCCCCCTTGGTTTTTCTTTTGACCACGGTTCTTTTCCAAGGGTTTTCATTTGAACCGGGTTAGGTAGATTTTTTTTTCTTTCTTTCTTTTCTTAGGATTAGAGGTAAAAAGGGTAACATGTAACCCCGAATATGCACATTAGCAAAATTAATAATTAAACTTGAGAATGTATCTTCTAAGCTTGGCTGTAGAATCTCAATATGCCTTAAATTGCACAATAATACTTGCTTAAACATCGATGGGACTTAGTAGATAAATTGGATTCCAAATGAGTTGCATGCCTTGTGTGTGTGAAGTTTTTACTTACATTGTATGTTGTACATGATGCCTAGAACTTGCCCTGTGTGTTTGCAAAGCGAAATAGAAGTTGTTTGGTTGTAGAAAGGATAGAGGCATTTCTTTGTGTAACCCCATATACCAATAGACATGAATTCACTCGTACATTATATCCTAGTTAACCCATTTGAGCTTAAAGCCTATTCTTTGATAACCCTTGAATGTTCTTCAAATTAGTGTATTGTTCTACTTTACCTCCTAGAAGCACCTGTATTGTAATGAATATGCAAAAGTCTAAGTGTGGGGTGAAAGGAAATTGAAAAAGGAAAAATCAAGAATGAATGGTAGAAAATAGTGAACTCGCCAAAATAATGTAAATGTATTGCAAAGAAAAAAAATGAAAAGAAAAAGATATTTTGAGAAAAAGAGCTATATCAATGAAAAATTAGTAAGGTCAGTTACATCAACAAAAGAAAAGTGGGGATTCAAAGCAAATAAAGGTGAAGGAATGTTTAGGGGAGACATAAGGAAGAAAACTAAAAAGGGAAGTTATGAAAAGGAAAAGAAAAGTGCTTAGGGAGGCTAGTCATTATAACCAAAAGTATCCTACCCGTCCTATAGCCTACATTACAACCCTTAAAGACCTCTTGATCTATGATTGAATAACTCGATTAGTGGAGTATTACACTAGGGACAAGCCTATGTGTGTTTGTATTCATATAAATGTTCTTTGTTGAGAGTGAGTGAATTTTTCCGATATCTATAAGTTTCATGTATTTGAATTGTTAATGTGTGGGAACTTCTCTCAATAAATTTTGTGAGGGCATGTAATTCAAGATGAAGAAGGTAAATTTTCAAGTCTTTGGTAATAAGTAGAGTAAGTAACAATGTGCGGGCATGCGAGTTTGCGGTTAGGTAAAGATTGTGCATATCTTAGGTTGTTCATGTATAATAGCTTTTGTGACATGTTATGGGGGAGACAAATTTTTTTTTAATTGGCCTAAAGTGTGATTAAAGTTGCTCGAGGACGAGCAAAGGTTTAAGTGTGGGGTATTGATAATAGGTGAATTTGACTATAATTATGCCCTAAATAATCACACTTTGTTATGGTATTCATGTTGTTTATGAGGACAAAATGCTTTGATTAGTGTTTGTTTGTGTGTTATAGGTACATGTGATGCAAGGATGCTAAGAAGAGTATTTTGAAGTCATATGTTGATGAAAAGGACAAGAGAAGATCTAAGGTGAAAAGAGCTGGAAGAAACAGTCAAAAATACGCAGCACTGTTCATCCGCGGTTCATTCGCGGTCGCGGATAAACCGCGAAAAAAGAGGCATTCTGAAGTTTGACTGTTCGCGGTTGGCTCGTGGCCGCGAACGAACCGCGGAAGTCGGCGCCCAGTTCTCCTAATTGGATTCGAATTTAGTTTTTTAGCCCTAAAAATCTCTATATAAACTCCTAGTTTGCCTCATAGAGGCATGTTGTCTTTAATTCAATACTTTTGCAAGATATTTAGTAAGAGAGAATCCTCTCAAACTCCTTCTTTTATTTTTTATCAATTATTTCTTTATGATTTCAATTATTATTCTTGTTTCTTTAAGCATGAGTAGCTAAATCCTTTTCTAAAGTTTTGATGGAATATATTGGGTGATGAACTTATCGTTTATGTGATTACAAATTGTGAATTAGATTTTTATTTGTTCAACTTCATTCTTGTTGTAGTTAATTGGTAGACGTCCCAGTTAGCGGTGCCTATTTGGTATGCATAACTTGGAAAAGAGTGCATATTTAGATTTATTGTTGAACAACACCACACCTAGGTTATTGGAGGAATCTATAACTATAGGCGTAAAGACGGGGTTAGGAATAACGAAGTCTTGGGTGCAATCTTAAGTGAACTATTCAAATTAAAACTAGCTAGGGTAGCTCCGGAGAGTGCACTAGTAAATTATTGTAATTGCTCGGGAGAGGGTTACGATACACATAGCATTCATGATTGATATAATATATTAACAATTTGTATGAGCATAATGATAAAGGATTCCATCAATAGGGGAAATCAATACCTTAGTCCTTCTCCTAATATTCTTTTTACTCTACACTCAATTCTTTCTTTCAAATATTCTTAATTATTGCAAAGTAGATATTCGAAAATCACACAAAGATATATTCAAAGTTTGGGAACTTGATTCGGAAGTACTTTTGGGGTTGTGATAGTTGCAATTGGTAGGTTAATTCTCTGTGGGATCGATCTTGGACTTATTAGACCAAGTTATATTGACTACGACCGTATTGGACGTGAATCAATATTCAAAACAATATCAAAACATCGAATCACCCTCGAATTCAAGCCTAAAAATTCCAAAACGTTCGAATCACTCTTTCGACCAAAAACCCGACCAAACGACATCTGAATGACCTAAAAGTTTGCGCACACATTACAAATGAAATAAAGAAGCTACAAAAACTCTCAAAATTCCATTCTGACTATCAGATCAAAATTTCACCTATCAACCGGAATTCTCCAAATTACTAACTTTGCCAAATCAAGCCAAATCCCTTCACGGACTTTCAAAATGCATTCCGATCACGCTTCGAAGTCATAAATTATCCAACGAAGCTAACCAAATCATAAAAATTCTGATCCGAGATCATATACAAATAAGTCAACTCTTGGTCAAACTTTTCAAATTCAAAGCTTTCAATTGAGGCAGTTGCTTCAAATTTATTCCGATTTTCTTGAAAACCAAAACCAACGATCTACATCAGTCATAATACATCATATGGGGCAAGTTAAGCCCAAGAACTAGCAATCAAAGTGCAAAAGCTTCAAAACGAGCGATTGGGTCATTATAGTTTCTTGCAGTAAAAACAAGGTTAGTAAGGGGTAATTTGGGTAGTCCAGATTAGGAAATCTTTGGATAACAGATTTAGAAGCTTCTAGTGAGGGTGTTTAATTGAATTTCATGCTTGCAGTAGGATAGCTTGATTAACAATTCAGTAAATAAGGGATCAAGTAGCAAAGAAATAAAATTAAAAAGGAGGTAAATTGCAAAATAAAAATGAGTCCTTTGCCTATAAAGGCACTTTAAATTTGCCTTGACCCAAGCGATACAGAGAAAAATTCGAAAGCAGCTAAGAATTTCATGAAATTTCACTATTTCATTGAGGGCTTTTGTGTGATTTCTTAACTTTCTAAATTGCTGAAATGAATGGTGGTTTATTTGAGGGTTAAAAACGGTTTGATTTTGAGAGAACTTCAGCGATAGAAATTCGAAACCCTAAATAGCTGGGAATTTTAGGAGAAAACACTATTTCATTGAGCTCTTTTGGTGGTGTTAAGTTTTCCCAGTGTTGAAACAAGTTCCGGTTAATTGACACTAAATGGGTTGAAGTCGTGTCTGATTTGAGGTTTGCTGGCTCATTGAGTTATTGAAATTAGGGTCTGGATCATTATCTCATCTGTTGGGTTTTAAAGATCTGGTCTGTCGGTTCATTATCTGGGTGTTGAGTGCTACTGTTGTTTTTTACTGCACTCACCTTTTTTCCCTTTTGCTTTCCAGGTATTCTTCTATTTGCAAGCAACAATGTGAGTGCTGATTATGTGATTCCAGTAGAAATCTTATGGACCACAAGCTATGTTTGTCTTGGTTTTTCTTTGATTTCCTGCTGTTAATTCCATGTAGTAGATCTGTAATATTAAATGTCAAATAACTGTTACTGTTTGCATGGCAAATGAACATTGGGCCTCAATTATTCAGCTTATTTCGATCTGTGTTCTGGGTCACATATTTGTGCTCAAATTTCTGTCAAAATCAGTGAGGTTTCTAGTTTAATATTTATTTGAACCCATTGAAAGGTTAGGAGTTTGGCTTGCACATGTATTGATGTTGTTTGTAAGCATGTTTGCCCATGAGCCTAAGGTGTGAGATTATGTTTGTTCATGAGGTCCTTTACAAGTATCCATTTATCCTATGCAAAGATTAAACCAATGTTTGAATGAATTAGAGTTTGCATGACTGTTCTTGTGAAGTTGTTTAAAGGATTGATGTCCATAGTTCTAGCATTTTACACATGAGCCATAGTGAATTAGTGATGGTTTGATTTAGGAACACTTAGTCAATTATTCCATGATTAGGACAACTGCAAATATGGAAGTTAATTAGTCAATTTGTGCCCCTTAGCCCGTAATCAGAGATAATTGCAGGCTTAATTCCACTTGTTTTTTTAATCTGAATTAATTGTAAAATCTGGGCCTAAAGCCAGCCGAGTAGCTAAGTCATTCTCGGGTATCTAGGCATGGTTTATGCCATGATCTCACGCACGACTGCAGCCTTGAGTTGTTTCTCGTTTCATCAATCTTCATCATGAGGCTTACTTCAAGCCCAAGGCCTGCCATGACTTTTGGTTTGATGCTAATTGGGCACGTTAAAATTTGACTGTTTTCAGTTGTTGTGGAGATCCACTCTTCAAAGCCTTTGGGTTTGGTAAATGGAATTTTTACATGTGTATACCATATAGCAAACCTTATTACCAACCATGTTTAAGATTTGTGTTTATTACATTTAAGCATACCAAGTTTCAATTTATGTACCATAATTCAAATTAAGGCTTTAATTAAGTTATCATTAAATGTAGGAGTGTATTTAGGGATAAAATCTCTCAATTTATTTTGTTACCCGCTTCTCTCTCTTCTAATTTTAAAATTTTTCGTTCCTCACCCCCCACCCCCCTCCCAAATACAACTCGATACTATTCATCATCAGAATGGAGGAAAGAAGGCATCAAGCATGTAAAGGTTGGTACATGGTAATAGCGTCATGGAAGCAAATAGGTGGTAGGGGAGTATTATTTCTCCTTGAATTATGGTGGTTCTGATTTTCAAATTTTTCATGTGTATTAGATTCCATGCAAAGGCCACGAGTTTCTGGAAACATTTTAATTTGTCTCAATTTTGAGGTTTAATTGTCGTTATTTTATATTTTTATATGAATCGTTAATATATTTGTAGTTAAATTGTAGTTTATATTTGTGGTAGATTTGTAGTTGTTTTCAGTGGTTTTGTAGTTAAATTGTAGTTATATTGATATTTTTTATGTAGTTGTTTTCAGTTATTATGTAGTTAAATGTATTTTAATTGTAGTTAAATGTAGTTTATTGTACTCAATCCATTATATAGTAATTACCCGCATTGTAGTTTAATATAGTATAAATGTAGTAATTTTGTAGATACCCTTAAAAACAATACAACTTTATACAATATTAAAACTGATTTGTAGTTTACTTGTAGTTTTTTTTAGGAATTTTATAAAAAGAAATAGAAAATTTTGTTAGCTATTATGTATAAATCTAATTATTTTGTCAACTTGAATCAAAATTTATAAATCTAAAGTGCATGGTCTTTTAAAAGTCAGAAATGGGCTTGAGAAAAACTACGCTAGTGTAGGAGGCATCCAACGCTAATTGATGCTATTTATGGAAACTATATTAATTAGCTGTTAACAAAATAGTTAGCTGTTATGTATAAATCAATAGGGAGGGAGAGAAAGGCAGCATATTAGGAAGATTTGTAGCTGTTAAGGTCACAAAATCAATTAGCAAATTCTTTTCCTGATTTTTAGCGCGCCATATGATAGCATCCTAGAAAGCTCAATTCTATTCAAGTACAAGGATGAAGCATTGCAATCTCAAAGAGGACCTTTAACAAGATATCACGATAAAGAATTTCAAAACACGATCATTGGACTTCAAGTGCACATAAAGAAGCATTTAATTGTCGAGAAAGAGCTCCAACCTAGAGGAGAAGAATTGTTGAAGTTTTACAATTATTTGGCAGCTCAAATTGAAGTCCAAGAGGAGGAAGATTTGGTCACCCAAATCAGCCCTTGGAGTACACCAAAATGGCTCAAAATGAGCTTAAAAGAAGTCCAAAAGGAGGTACTACAAAAGGAGCCCAATTGGAGTCCAAACAAATGGCCCAAACTAGTTGTTTTAAGGCCCAAATCTGCCCCAAAGGGTCTTGGCCACCCCTCACCTAACCAAAGACTTTTCTTAGACTTTAGCAATCACCTACCTTATTGTAATAATTATGCTTTCTATTACAACCACCCCACCTAGTTTTTTAATGTTATTTTTATGCCTTTATACTCCTATAAATAGGGTGTTCTTCTCATTCATAAGACAGATCATTATTGATTGAGTATATCATACTTTGAGAGTTCTTTTGAACCTTTGTTACTTGTGCTTTGAGATTTATCTTTTAACCTTTACTAGTTTATAGTTCAAGGTAGTAAGATTACTTCTCTTTTGTGATATCTTTGATTCCTTTGTGGTATTCTTAGAAGGCGATTAATACTAGTATTAATTGTTGTCTCAAGTTACTCGTAAAGTGGTCAAGATCCGAATCTATTGTTTTGATTTGCTTTTTAAGTAAAGGCGTTTGATTTCTTTCATAAATCAAGACATTGTTACTTTGATCTTGTCAAGGCTATAGAACTTGCGTTCTTGAAACTTTTCGGAATTCTTTCCTTGAATCTTTCCCATATCCTTTATTTTCGTCTCTTTAATTCTAGTTGTTCAATTCTTGTTGTTATTGCTTCCGCATTTACTTCTCAAATTCTTACTCTAGTTTGGATTCCCGACCTAGTTGTTATCAAGTGGTATCAGGAGCGGTTCTATCAAGATTTCGTTCTTGATAATTCTTGGGATATCTTGAAAAAAAACGAAAGCCAATTTAAAACAAGAAGAAATACAATTGCTTGCTCTCCAGGGTATATCTTTTGTATCTAAGTATTCCAAAAAATTAACAATGGAAACAAGAAGAGGGGATCCATGATTTTTCTTACTCTTTGTATTCTGCACATTTATATTCTTTCCTTTTCGTTCGTGTCTTGTTTCAACCGAGCCTAAAAGTCCTAGGATTTGGTTCTTTCTTCTTTTAATTGTTCCCAAAAACAAAAGAAAAATCTGAGTTTTACTTCTGAGAACTACATACAAGTTAGGTTTAACTATAAATCTATAAAGTACTTTGTTCAAAGGTTATTCCGAGAGAAAAAAAGAAGCTAATTTGTGTGATACAATTTTTAAAGATGTCACATACAGGTAGTGATAATGAACGAATGGTTCTCCAAGAAGCTGAAATCAAAGCAAGGAATGATTTTACTTTGCAAGCCATGCATCAACAACTTGAAAAGTCGAACTTACAGTAAATCGAATGGAAGGAAGACAATAGTAAAGTTATTTTTCAAACAAGAGCTAAAGTGATGTGTGATGTCTTAAGTTATACCCTTAGAATTGACAAAGCTTTTGGCTATAACTTAATTAGCACTTATATGGTTGAGAAATTGAACTTGTCTTGTGTTGAACATTTTGAACCCTACATGTTGAAAGGAGTAAAGGTAGATAAAAGAGTGTTATTGCCATTCTCTATTGGAAGATATGAGGATGTGACTTGGTGTGATGTCATTCCCATGAATAATTTTCATATCTTGTTGGGAAGGCCATGGTATATCTATAGAAATGCTTCATATAGTATCCAAAAGAATAGATACTCTTTTGAGTTTAATGGGAAGAAATGCATTCTTGGTCCTTTGACTCCCTCACAAATTTGTAAAGATGAAAAGATTGTTAAAGAGAATATGGAAAAATACGAGAGAGAAAAGAATGAGAGTCGTGAAGGAGTGCATGTTGACATTCCAAGAGAGGAAAAAGGAGAGGTTGTCTTGAGTGAAAAGAGTGGGATGTCTAGTGAAGAAAAGTGTGATCTTGAGAAGAAAGAAAAGAGAAAAGGCAATGAGATAAACATAGTCTATGAGGTAGAGAGAGAAAAACATGAGGGATTGAGTGAAGGAAAAGAACTCTTTAGTGAGAGAAAAGAGGCTAAGGGTGAGGAAAACATTAGTCTTGTGATAAAAGCCAAAAAAGGTAGCAAGAAAAAAGTTTCTTTACTTCCTAACCCATTAACTCTTTCGTGTTTTAGTTCTTTTGACTTTGTGCAGCCACGTGTTGAAATACCTTTTGAAAGGGGTAGTGAAGTACAAGATATGCTGGCAAAAGATCCAATTGGATTGCAACATGAATTCGGCAATATGAATTCTTGTTGGATCGTGGAAGGATCGAATTCGAGGACGAATTCTTTACAAGAAGAGGGGAATGATAGCATCCTAGAAAGCTCAATTATATTCAAGTACAAGGATGAAGCGTTGCAATCTCAAAGAGGGCCTTTAACAAGATATCACGATAAAGAATTTCGAAACACGATCATTGGACTTCAAGTGCACATAAAAAAACCTTTAATTGTCGAGAAAGAGCTCCAGCCCAGAGGAGAAGAATTGTTGAAGTTTTACAATTATTTGGTAGCTCAAATTGAAGTCCAAGAGGAGGAAGATTTGGTCACCCAAATCAGCCCTTGGAGTACACCAAAATGGCTCAAAATGAGCTTAAAAGAAGTCCAAAAGGAGGTACTACAAAAGGAGCCCAATTGAAGTCCAAACAAATGGCCCAAACTAGTTGTTTAAGACCCAAATCTGCCCCAAAGGGTCTTGGCCGCCCCTCACCTAACCAAAGACTTTTCTTAGACTTTAGCAAGCACCTACCTTATTGTAATAATTATGCTTTCTATTACAACCACCCCACCTAATTTTTTAATATTATTTTTATGTCTTTGTACTCCTATAAATAGGGTGTTCTTCTCATTCATAAGACAGATCATTATTGATTGAGTATATCATACTTTGAGAGTTCTTTTGAACTTTTGTTACTTGTGCTTTGAGATTTATCTTTCAACCTTTACTAGTTTATAGTTCAACGTAGTAAGATTACTTCTCTTTTGTGATATCTTTGATTCCTTTGTGGTATTCTTAGAAGGCGATTAATTCTAGTATTAATTATTGTCTCAAGTTACTCGTAAAGTGGTCAAGATCCGAATCTATTGTTTTGATTTGCTTTTTAAGTAAATGCGTTTGATTTCTTTCATAAATCAAGACGTTGTTACTTTGATCTTGTCAAGGCTATAGAACTTGTGTTCTTGAAAGTTCTCGGAATTCTTTCCTTGAATCTTTCCCATATCCTTTATTTTCGTCTCTTTAATTCTAGTTGTTCAATTCTTGTTGTTATTGCTTCCGCATTTACTTCTCAAATTCTTACTCTAGTTTGGATTCCCGACCTAGTTGTTATCACCATATTAGGAAGATTTAGCTACTATTAATTACTAATTAATAAATTGTATAAAAATTATAGAAAAATAGTGCACAAGGCGGGTAATTTACCAAATATGCATATTTTTTATAATAAGGTTTCATATATGGTATAGATAGGAAAAAATCTGTGCCTCACGTCATGCCTGGCCCAAATAACAAACAAAATTGAAAACCTCGGTCCATTTAAACTCCCACTTTGAGATTCAGTCTCATCTAGGACTAGACCAACCCTTTAAGTTTTTTTAGCTATCTAGCCCTTTGGTTATTTTGAGGTGTGCCATTTAAAACCAACAACAACAACTTATGGCCCTCATGTATTAATTAAGGAGAGCTTCCATTAAAGGAATTCGAGTTGCGCCATGCCAAACGAAAATGACAATTCCGTGGTCTCGTTTTAATTAGTGTTTGTTCAAATCCTTAGAATTCGAGGTGTGTCATTTAGCGAATTTTCCATGGCCCTTGCAAAGTTGTAAACGCGTAGCTTCTTTAGGCGCGTATTTTAACAATTTACTTTCCTAAATTTGGATGTGACCCAAATTCAAATCTCAACGTTAGATAAAATATGTTATGGATTGCATGTACATTTATGGGACGTGGTTCGAAAAATATTTTAAATGACGTTGCAATCCTCCTTTAATTAATTAAATAAAAGCGGTTTAAAAGTAAACTTGCACATAGGTTCAAAATATTTTCAGAATCCGATAATAGGGCAATTATAACAGTTGAGCGATCGTGTTACAACCACAAAACTCAAGAATACCTAACACCTTCTCCCCGGTTAACAGAATTCCTTACCCGGATTTTTGGTTCGCGGGCTGTAATACATAGTTAACCATTTTCTCAATTTGGAATTTAAACTGATGACTTCGGACACCATAAATCTCCCAAGTGGCGATTCTGAATTTTCAATAAACACTGAATCCCGTTTTAACTGTCCTTTAATTGGAAAAAACTCATTTTATTAAAACTCATTTTATTATACTCCCCTTATGGGGGTATAGTAGAAAAGAAGGTGTGACGGTAACTACAGAGACGTATAGTAATAAAAAGGAGGTGTGATATTAAGTACAGATATGTCGAACTTACCGGTTCAAAGCTGAGAAAACACTAGGGAACATACCAAAGAAAGGTAAAAAATAGGCTTGACTAGAGCTCAGCAACGATTCCAACAGCTATCAGCAGAATTGAAGATTCCCGTGAACCCAGAAATAAAAAAATAAATCTCTAGAATCAAGCAGAAACAAATGCAACTTCTCCACAACCTTTTAAAATGGAAAATCGGCCTAACTTGATTAGTGGTAATGGTGTAGCCATAGATGAAAGCAAAAGGCTTTAAAAAAGTTCATATAGAAAGAGGAAAGACCTTAAACTGAAAAGGAGAAAGTTTTAGTGAGCGTTTGGACATAAGAATTGTAAAATTTCAAAAACAAAGTGAAAAAAAAGATTTCAAGTGAAAATGTTGAGTTGTGTTTGTAATTTTGGGTTGTTTTAAAAGTTTTGTGAATGATATGAATTTAAATTTTAAAAAATACTTTTTGAAGCTTTTAAAATTTTCGAAAAATTTTAAAATGCGTTTTCAAGTAAAAGTTGGAAATTTTATGAACAAATGCGAATTTTAAAAAAAAAATGAAAATTTTTCAAAAAAATAAATAAATTTCTTATGTCCAAACGAGCAATTATAATACAAAAAGGAGAGAGAAAGTTTCGAATTCCTTATTTGGAAAATATATTTATTTTTTAAACCTGTATATATATATATATATATATATATATATATATATATATATATATATATATATATATATATATATATATATATATATGTGTGTGTGTGTGTGTGTGTGTGTGGGGGGTGGGGGGTGTTTAAAAATATGCTAGCTGTAACGACTTGACTGGTCGTTTTGAGTACTAGCGCTCCATTCAGCAGTCGGAGGCCTTGAGCAGCTTTATTTCAGGTATTATGACTGGTACGCGTGGTCGGAATTTGATTTCGGGAGATTCGAAGTTGATTTGGTAAGAGAATTCTCATTTCAGAAGCTTAAAGTTGAAAGAAAGAACTAGGATTGGAATTTTTAGTAAACGACCTCAGAATCGGGATCTGAAGGTTCCAGCAGGTTCCTATGATGATTTTGGACTTGGGCGTATGCCCGGATCGAATTTTGGATAACCCGAGAGCATTTTGGCGCCAAATGTGGAAGTTAGCAATTTAGAAGAAATTTCATAAGTTCGCTTGATGTGCAGTTCAGTGTTATCAATGTCCATTTAGAATTTCGAGATTGGGAGTAGCTCCGTATGGAGAATATGAAGTTGGGAGCGCGATCAGAAGGGAATTCGGAGGTCCATAGGTCATTTGAAGCCATTTGGCGAAAGATAGAAATTTGAAGGTTTTTGAAGAGTTTGACCGGGGGGTTGACTTTTTGATACCGGGGTCGGAATCAAATTTCGGAAGTTGGAGCAGGTCTGTAATGTCGAATATGATTTGTGTGCAAAATTTGAGGCCAATCCGACGTGTTTTGATAGGCTTAAGCATCAGAAATAGAAATTTGAAATTTTAAAGTTCATAAACTTGAATTTGGGTTGTTATTCGTAATTTTAGCATTGTTTGATGTGATTTGAAGCCTCGAGCAAGTTCGAAATGTGTTTTGGGATTGGTTGGTATGTTTGGTTGGGGTCCCGGGGGTCTCGGGTGAATTCTGAATGGTTAACGGATCAATTTTTGCCTTGAGGGGGTGGCTGGTTTGCAGGTATTTTTGAAGTAGAGTTCTACTCTATGCGATTGCACGAGAGGAAATACGATCGCATGGAGCAGTGGTTGGGGGGCGGGGCAAATTTAGCCTACAATCGCAATGGGCTTAATTCGATCGCGGAAGAGGATTTTCTGTGTCTATGCGATCGCATGGCTTAGGGGTACGAACACATTGAAGAAATTTTGGGAGGTTGCAGAGTTGCTCTATGCGATCGCAAGGCCTTGTATGCAATCGCATAGAAGGTTTTCTGGGCGGTGTTGTTTTAAAATCCGATTTTTGGCTCATTTCATTTCATTTTTCTTCCATGGGAGCGATTTTTGGAGCAACTTTGGAGCGTTCTATTCATCATCAAGCGTGGGGTAAGTGATTTCTACTGATTTTTTGTTATATATAAGTTTATACGTGGAACTAATCATGGAAATTAGAGTAAATTTTTGGTTGAAAACCTAGAAAATTTGTTATCTTGAATTTTAGCAACAATTTTGAGCATGGAATTAGGAGAAAATTATATATTTGAGTTCCTAAGGTCGAGGGGTAACTTTTATCTTTGAGAAATTTTGGATTCTGGGCAAGTGGGCCCGAGGGCATTTTTGTCATTTCACTATGCAAAGTTGGAATTCGTATAATCTGAATTGTTAACAAGTATTTGAGTGTATTCTCATTATTTTGTCTTTAATTGGCTTGTTTTGGTGCATTGTGTGTTGGTTCAAGCTTTCGAAAATAGGTAGAATGCCGATTGCGAGTCTTCGGAGCGAGGTGAGTCTCCTTTCTAATTATGTGAAGGGAAAATTACCCCATAGGTGAGTTAAATTGATCATGTGCTCCTAGTAGTGGGGGCTACATGCGAACGGGGTAACGAGAGTCCGTGCTAGCTACTATATGCTATTGTTCGAGTAGTTTAGGACCAAAAAGCATGTTATATGTGGATTAATTGTGAAATCCTTGATGGCTTGGATTGCTTAAATCACAATAATTTGATAATTTGATTTTTTTTTAAAAGACTTAAAGCTTTATTTTCTCAAATTAATAAAAGATAATAGACCTTTTTCCTAGATATTTGCTCCACGTTGACTTCCGGACTGATTATTTGTCTGTATGTGTTTATTTTGGAATGGGCTGAATGCCTCGGTAGATTAATAGATGCATCTATAGGCGCGTCGTTGACCCTCGACAAGTGCACATTTATTCCAGTTGGATCGGACCGTCGCCTCGGTATGATTTACGCATGCTTGTATTGCTGCCTGGACTTGTTTAAGTCGTTACATGCCTCCCTCTGGCTCGAGATTATCCTGTTAATAATGAAAAGAAATCTTGGAAAATTTTATATGAAAGACTTATCTATTTACGTGTTTCCTCTATCTGAATAAAAATCATGTTGGAAAGTAAATCCACTGTTTGATATGTATATTGAGAACAAATAATCATTGGACTATTAGAGTGTATCAAAGTTGTCTATCTCGTCTCTAACCCTTCGGGATTAGGCGGGACACTCACTATGTACATGTTCATTACGTACTCATACTACACTTCTATGCCTTTTTGTAGCACAACTATATATACCTCTAGTAGCCTATTGGGCGTAGCATCTTGGATGACGTTGGGACTAGGTAAGGTGCATCATTTGAGGCGACCACAGCTATAGTAGTTCCTTCCAATGTATTGTATTTCCTTTATGTCCATTATATTCTGGACAGGTGTTATGTTGTATTTATATCCTTATCTGTAGATGCCCATGCACTTCTGACACCGGATTTCTGGGATGGTTTCAGTGAACTTTCTATTAATTGATATTGTTTGATTTTAAATTAAAAAATCCTTATTTATATTGATGTCAAAGAATACCTCAGGTTAGGAATATACCCAGAGCAGGCAACTGGAGATCAAAAGAGAGTTATTCGGCGGTTGGCGAACGGATTTTTTCTTAGTGGAGGGGTGCTGTACAAAAGAAACCCCAGATTTGGGATTGTTGAGATGTATAGATGCAAGTCAAGCCACAACAGTGATGACAGATATACACTCCGGAGTTTGTGGGCCACACATGAGCGGATATGTATTGGCAAAGAAGATTCTTCGAGCAGGATATTACTGGCTCACTATGGAGCGTGATTGTATAAGTTTCGTGCGAAGATGCCATCAGTGTCAGATACACGGAGATTTGATTCATTCTCCACCGACCGAATTGCATACAATGTCGGCGCCATGGCCATTTGTTGCGTGGGGTATGGATGTTATCGGACCTATAGAACCTGCGGCTTCCAATGGTCATAGGTTCATTCTGGTAACGATCGATTATTTTACCAAGTGGGTGGAGGCCAAAACCTTCAAATCAGTGACCAAGAAGGCGGTGGTGGACTTCGTACATTCCCACATCATCTGCAGGTTTGGAATTCCAAAGATAATCATCACAGATAACAGTGCAAATCTTAACAGCGGATTGATGAAAGAGGTATGTCAAGAGTTCAAGATTACACACCGAAATTCCACACCATATCATCCCAAAGCAAATGGTGCGGTTGAGGCAGCAAACAAGAATATAAAGAAGATATTGAGGAAGATGGTAGAAGGGTCTAGGCAATGGCATGAAAAGTTACCATTCGCATTGTTAGGTTATCGCACTACCGTCCGGACTTCGGTAGGTGCAACTCCTTACTTGTTGGTGTACGGGACCGAAGCAGTAATACCAGCAGAAGTTGAAATCCCATCCCTCCGAATTGTCGCTGAAGCTGAGATTGACGACGATGAGTGGGTCAAAACCCGATTGGAGCAATTGAGCTTGATCGATGAAAAGAGACTGACAGCAGTATGTCATGGCCAATTGTATCAAAAGATAATGGCGAGAGCATATAACAAGAAGGTACGTCCCAGGAAATTTGAAGTGGGACAGCATGTGCTGAAGAGAGTTCTACCACATCAGGCCGAAGCGAAAGGCAAGTTCGCTCCAAATTGGCAGGGACCATTTGTTGTGACTAGAATATTATCCAACGGCGCTCTATGTCTAACTGATATTGAGGGAAGATGCACCGATATGGCTATCAATTCTGATGCAGTCAAGAGATATTATGTGTAGTTCTTTAATGTATTTGTCAATGTTTGGTTTCGTTTGTTTGTATTCGGCATTTTTTCGGAGAATGAAATGACAGAGGCAATTTTTCTACTACCCAAACACTTTAACCCTTGTTTTCCCCTTTTGAGCCTTAATTATTCTTTCATATACCCTCTTTTGGAATCCTCAAGGAAGATGTATAACAAAATAGAAAAAGAAACAAAGAAAAGGCACAAGAAAAAGTGAACTACGTTTGACCTGATTCCTCAAGAAGGAGCCCGCCTGAAGAATGGAGTTATACATTGGATCAGTTATACATTCAGATAAGTTTTTCCCGATTTTGAGTTCAGAAAAGTTTTCCCTTTTTGTCTTTTGCGGTCAGCATTCTTTATTTTATTTTTATCTATCATTTTTCTCTCTCTTGTAAACATTTTTATGTTTATGTCGAAAATCGACTTTTCAAAGTTTACTACCAAGTCTCCCAAAGCGGTACAATGAAGGTGAATAGGCGTGGAACAAGGCAATAAGGCGAAGGTCGTTCTGATATTAAGATTGGAACGACAGGTTGATTAGAAGGTTCATAGGAAGTACGGAGTAGGGTGGACACATATTACACATCCGGAAGATAGTTTCTCACAACAGATCACCGACTAAGAGGGTCGGACCACACTGAAGTTTGGAATAAAAAGGAGAGATAAGAGATCCTGTGGGAAGAGCACCATCCACCAGCAAGTATCAACGTCGTCCCAAAGTTTGAGGAGTGCAAAGCAGCTGAAAGAGAAAAGGAAAATTGCCCCAGCAAGAGCGGCATGACCGCTCACGACGTTTTGAAACTAACAATTTTTCTTTGATTTAAAGCAGGAAAAGAGGGTTCGTCGGCGGAAAAGCATGCCACGTAGAAGATTATCAAACTGGGGCAGAAAATTTTCTCCCATTGCAAAAATTTTCTTGAAAGCAAATACCCAGTGGATAAGGATAGAAAGCAACACAAGATTTTGGGAAATACCAGTTTCGAGCAGAATAGTTTTGAAAGAGGCCAGACAACACGAGGAAGTGATCTTTGAGCCTAGTATCATCCCCAGCAGTTCTTGGAGAAATGAAACACTGACTTCGAGATTCCCCCCAGCAACATTATATCCCATAAGTTTTTCAAGGAAGCAAAAGCGTGAGTCCCGAGGGAGGTTGGGAAGAGGAAAAAGGAAAAGGGGTTCCCCGCCAGGGTAATCCTCAGTTAATGACTTTTCAATCCCCAGCGAGCCCGAGAGAGAATAAAGGTTGAAGGAAGTAGAAAAAGAGGAAATAAAGAATACTTCCCCAGCAGCATTATCTCCAGCAGGTGAGTAAACAGTTCCGAAGATATCCCCAGCAGTCAAAGGAAAATAACATGACCCAGGAAGAAAGCGATCCCGAAACAAGGCAGTTCAGAAGAAAGGGTGATCCAAGAGACGATGCAGAAAGAAGAAATGGTACAGGAAGCAAATGAAGGCGATATGGATGGGATGGAGTCAGTGAGTTGCAGTTGAAGTCAGGGAGCCCGCCTGAAGAATGGAGTGGCGATTTATTGTGAAGTTGTAGTTAAAGTCAGGGAGCCCGCTTGAAGAATGGAGTGGCGATTTAGTTTTGAAGTTGTAGTTAAAGTGAGGGAGCCCGCCTGAAGAATGGAGTGGCGATCTAGTTTTGAAGTTAGTCGAAGTCAGGGAGTAATTCAGAAGAAAGGATGGGATGGAGTTAGTGAGTTGATGTTGAAGTCAGGGAGCCCGCCTGAAGAATGGAGTGGCGATTTAGTTTTGAAGTTATAGTTAAAGTCGGGGAACCCGCCTGAAGAATGGAGTGGCAATTTATTTTGAAGTAGTAGTTGAAGTCAGGGAGCCCGCCTGAAGAATGGAGTGGCGATTTAGTTTTGAAGTTATAGTTGAAGTCAGGGAGCCCGCCTGAAGAATGGAGTGGTGATTTAGTTTTGAAGTTGTAATTGAAGTCAGGGAGCCCGCCCGAAGAATGGAGTGGCGATTTAGTTTCGAAGTTTATGAGTTGAAGTCAGGGAGCCCGCCTGAAGAATGGAGTGGCGATTTAGTTTTGAAGATATAGTTGAGGTCAGGGAGCCCGCCTGAAGAATGGAGTGGCGATTTATGATTAGAGTGTGTCGATAAAGTCAGAAGCCCGCCGGAAAAGCAGAACGGCATCTCAGTTTCTAAAACTTGATAAGGATAGTGAACAATCGAAAAGGGATAGAGTGTAACAGAAATCCACGGCATAAATCCAAGTTCATAATCAGAAGGAAGGCAACAAGGATCAGAAAGATAGATTCAAACTTCGAAGGAGAATAGTTCGAAGATCACAAGGACGGGACCAATGGTCGGAGTTCGGCAATCAAGATAGGCCGAAATAACAATTGTCAGAAGAGAAAAAGCATGTGAAGAAACATCAGAGCCCGCAAGATGGCAATGAACATGACAAGATCAAGTTGAAAAGATAGATAAGAATTTGCAATACTGTAACTTAGTCTAGTTTCTTATTTTTCGTTTAGCACGATGTAATAAGGAGATCGGTTAAGCAGTGGCAACAACAGCAACAGCAGTAACAGCAAGATCACAACAGTCATGGTAGTCCCAGCTACCAAAAACCTCCCGAACTACATTGACCTGATTCCCTTTTGGCCAGGGATATGTAGGAGACCTTCTGAAGCCACGGTTCGGTCAAACTTTTCAAAAAATGCTTCATACGGAGTGCTCAGACGGGCAAAAATCACTCGTATCCACTCACTTATCTTTGCACGAGAACTCTTCATGTTTCCGCGCAAAGAGGGGCAGCTGTGAGCACGTGATTTTTGTCCTACATGAGAATTACTCCCAAAATTCAAAATAAAATAGTTTTTTGTTGTGCGTGATTTTTGTGATTTTTGTGTTATTATTCCCTTATTATTTGCATTTTTGTGTGTGCATATCTATTTATTTAAATTAAGAAAAAATACAAAAATATATTGCGTTTGTATTCTTAGGATTTAATTTACAATTGAGAGTAATTAAGTTTGTTTTACAAGAACAAAAAAATCACAAAAATATGTATTTTTGCATTTTTTTAGCCTTTAAATGTCCAATTGTGTGATTTTTCTTTTATATATTTGTGATAATTACTACTTAGAGTTAATATTTTTAGGATAATTTGGTCGAGAATTAATTTAGGATTATATTTTTATCTTTATTTTAATTAGAAATAAATTGAAAAGAAAAAGAAAAAGAAGAGGAAATCGGATTGGGCCTAGTTTAATTAGGAGAAAACCAAGCCCAAAATAAATGCCCAATACCAAACCCACACCCCCAGCCTAACCAGGTCCAGCCCCATCTCCCTACCTTAATTAATCTAGGCCGTCGATCATCATTAATCCAACGGACCACGATAATCGCCCCAATTTTAATCTTAGCCGTTGGATTTTCATTATCCAACGGCCCAAATTAATCAACTAATATCCAAAGTATCAAACCCCCAAACCCATTATTCATCTTCATTTCACCATTTCACCTCCAGAAAAACTAACGCTGCCGCCGCCTCCCTCCGCCGGCCGGAAATCGTCTCCGCCGGCGGACAACCTCCAAACCTCCCCAAATTAACACTATAGCTTCCCCGTTTTCCCCTCCACACGAATCTGGCCATTATTAGTCTCGAATCTTTTTCGAATACTTCGAATATTAGATCGAAACTCGCCGGAATTTGAAGTTTTATCCCAAATCGCCCCAAACTCACGCCATGCCTTCGCCGGACCTCCCCCATGTCCATACCAAACTTGGTTCGGCTCAAATCTAACCGGAAACCGTTGAACCCCAAAACCCATGTCCAAGAACCCTAAAAACCGAAAGGAAATTTAATTCGCCGGATTTCATTGAATTGAGGTCTAATAGACCTTAATTGATGTGTTTTCACTTGGAAAACATTTCAAAAGGTCCTTTCGACCTCGAATGACCCAAGTCCAAGCCGCCGAGTCTCCATTTCTTTTGTTTCAAGGTATTTTCTTTTCCTTTTCGTTTCTTGTTTAATTGTATCCGACGGTTTAGTTTAGTTATTTTGTAGTCTTTCGTTTGTTGTTAGTTTTCCTCGGATATTTTCAAATTCTGTTTTTCTTCTTCTTTTGGGACCTTTTATTTGGTCGATCTGTTTGCTTTCTGATTCATTGTTGTAAATGTGGCGTTATAAGATACGAGTTCAATTCGTTTAAATTCGTCGAATAGCTAATTATGCATTTTGAACTATTCTGGCCGAGAGGTTCTTGGATTATTTGTTAGTCGACTATTGTTTATCGATTATGCGCGTTGTAATCGACTATACAAATGTCGTCGATTAGATTCGTAGGTTTATTTGTTAGAACATTAGGGCACAAGTTTGGCATTGGCTCATATGATCCGAATTCACTGTTTGAGTTGAATTAGGCTGTTTGTTTGATTCTGTTTTTTGAATTAGAATGCATTGGTTATAGCTAATAAGTTTTTGGATAGATTAATAGCTTCAGTAGCTTTAGGAGGGAAGCTTAGAGGATTGAAACCTGAAAATTATTCAATTTAAGTAGGATACCAATGCTGAATATTAATGTACCACTTAGCTTAGAATTGCTTAATAAAAAGGGGAGTTGCTGGCTGGTTTAAAGTGAGAAAAGTAGATAACATGGGAGTAGTGATTAGAAGATAAAGGGGGTGCACACGGGAGGGAATATACAGCTGAAAAGTGGAAAAAGGGAGAACAGCATAGGCTGGACAGATCTAAAACTAAAAAAAATAAGGCTGTTACTTTGGTTTTGGAGGTTATAAGAGGGTTTGGAAAACAGAGCTTCAAGAACACACTTACAGGGGAGTTGAAGACTAACAGAGAGAGCTTAAAAACAGGAGAGACTTGAGAGTTTCTCTGAGACTTGAGAGATAGAATTCTGAAACACAAAGAGAAAAGCCTTAAAACAATAGAGTTCATAGATAGCAAAGACTGAAAAGACAGATTTGGGAGTCTGGGAGTTTAAGGGAAAACAGTGAGAGTAAGAGAGGGATATAGAGAAAACTACAGTGGAATTTTCTGTTGGTCTGAAGAGTCTTGTTGAGTTCACCTGAGTGTTCTATCTATTTGTTACTTGGTTTTTTCCGGAAATTGCAGTTGATTGGTTCTTAAATTCACTGCGGATTCGATTTCTATTTTCTCGAATTTCAAGCTTGTTCCATAGGCTGACTGTTAGTGTTTCAATATTGGTTTAAGTGATTGTTGGGATTTGTTACTGCTGTTGTTGCATTGCTATATTACTTACTGGTGCTGACCTTCCATTTCTCTTGTTTGTTCTCAATCTCAGGTACACATTTCAAGTACCTTGATGTATCTCTTTCTAGTTGACATGTGAACAAGAGAATGAAATCAGTTTATGTCACGCCCCAAATCGGGGAACATGACCGGCGCCTGACCGGATTGCCCCAGTCAAGCGGACCTGGGTGCCTTTCATTCCCACGCGTTACCCCCGTGTTGATTGTTTCTCATTAACCAAATATCTTACTAACCATGAATGATTTCACATTAAACAAATAAAACCATACGAGTGATTCATTAACAAGTTTGCAACGCCCGACATAACATGATGTATACATAAGACTGGAGTCCCACAGTTTACATGTCTACAGAGCCTCTAGGATACAAAAAAGGGAATACAATACTTGCCGGTAACAAGGCTCCGCTATACCTTACAAAACCAAAATGAAATCTAAACAAAAGTGGCATGAACCACACAGGGCCCCAAGGAAGAAAAGGGGCTCACCAAAACGGGCAGTGGAAGGAGAAGGATACTACTGCCGATGAGCTGAAGTGCCTGCTACTGATCCACCTACAATCATAACACGAATGTAGCGTCCCCGGCAAAAGGGACGTCAGTACACTTGAATTGTACTGGCATGTATGGACAAACTTTGTCCCAAGTAAACTCAAGCCATTGAATTACATCAACAATTAATTAAGCCAGCTAACCATGTTTCCACATTTTCCTCATTTCAAATAATTCTCAACACAAAGCACTTTCTACGATCAACCAATTTAACAATAACCAATCAATCACGTAAAGCACAAGTAGTCAAACAAAGGGGCAATCGGTGCCCCACAGGTTGCAAACTCTCCTGCTGTCTCCTTTCACAATTTCACATTATTGATTTTTGTATCAATTTTCAATAGCGATTTCGATCGCTTTCCATCCTTATTGCCCCTGACCACCCTTATTACCTCGACCACCCTTATCACCCCAACCCACACCTTATTTCCTCACATTGCGGCGCGCAACACGACCCCGCCTTACAGTTTAAAACACAACAATTTCAAACAGCAGATAAGGTACTACACACAATTTCAACAAGTTCAAATAAGCAACTTTCACATTGTTTCATGTTCTCAATTATTTTTCAAATCAATATCACAACCATGTTACAATATTTCCACAATTCAAGTGTTTCATCTCTTTCCACAATAAACAAATTCTCAAGCGTTTCGTTTGTTTTACACAAGGTGCCATATAGGCCATCATAATCATTATTCACAATTCTTTACCCATTTCGACTCTCATTTAATTTTCGGTTCATATTCTATACCACATCACTCATATTTCAACAACAACTTTGAGAATTTCACACAATTTGTCAAATTAACACTAACCAAACAAATTTCACACATATAGGCGATTTCACAAGAATCAAAATTAGCCATACATACCCGGTGATGATTTTTTTCTTCCTACTTTATGCTTACCCAAGATATCCTACTCTTGCCAACCTTGTTCTTGAAGACTCTTACTTCTACTCACTTCTTTTACTAGAAATCAAGTTCAATAATCATGCATGAGTGTAAAAATTCTATTTTCAAAAGCTATTATATGCAAACCTCTCTTTACCCAATTTAAAACTGAAAATCAAAGAAAATAGTTAGGGTTTTTACCTTGAAAAGATTTGGGAAAGTTGAATCTTTGCCCTAGAATCCTTTGAACTAAGATGGTTGGAACAATCTTTGAAGATGAAAGATTTCTCTCTCTAAAAACCCTCTCTTCTCTCTCTAATTTTTGGTAAGATGATATGAGAAAATAAGGGTGAAAGGTGTTATATTAAAGAAGAGATCGGATCAAAATGTTACAAAAATCTGGACCGGGTCAATTATGCGGTGCACTTTGCGACCGTAGAATCAACATGCGGTCCGTATAGTGACCGCAGAATGGCCTCAAAATGACACAAGTTCTGTTACAGAATGCGACCAATATGCGGTCCGCATGCTTGATCTGCGGTCGCAAAGTGCACCGCCGATTCACTATGCGATCGCATATCGACCGCATTTTCAACATGATTTTTGGGAGGCTTATGGAATGCTTTGCGGCAAGAATGCAGTCCGCATATCAGGTTTGCGGTCGCATTCTTGACCGTATATTTGACACTTTTTGGAAAAATTAATTCTCTATATTTTTGAAACTTAAATCACTACCGCGAAGAATTCTACGCATTCCTAACACATTATTCGGCCCATGACACCACAACTACTAGGTTTTATGCACAAAATTTTTACTGGGCCTTACATCCTCCCCCCCTTAAGATCATTCGTCCTCGAATGAGGATTTGAGAATGAGTTGGCTTTGAAAGACATGCTATGCAAACTATCAAAATTTTGACTAACTCTTATATTTTAGAAAAATTTCGCCAGAGTTTCCTTTGTATTATGGACATATCCACCTGTCATAGGGCCCCCGAAACACGTTACCAAACAACAATACACAAATACAACACTTTTCACAACCGGTATACACTTTCTTACCTCAACGAATGCACATATTCTATCACATTGTTACAATTGCACATAAACTAGTCACTTCAATGAATTCTTACCTTATTTAACCATTTTAACACACCATGTACACTTAACAAACCATTACCAATCTACACTTACTATTAGTTGTTTATTTAACACGCGAATATTTATAAGGATTTCATTTATCAAGAAAGGTTCAAGTGACCCAAGGCAACAACACATTTAACTCATTACAAAATGAAGGAGACTTTACTAATACTAAGAGGGAAACAACTTAGACAAGATGGCAGTTACTAGGAGTAGAAGGGTCACCTAATTTCTTCTAGGCTTGATCAAACAAATGGGGGTACTTTTCCTTCATCTCTTTTTCCGCTTCCCATGTGGCCTCCTCAACTTGTTGACTTCGCCACAATACTTTAACAGAGGCAACTTCCTTATTTCTCAACTTACGGACTTGCCTATCGAGAATGGCAACTGGAACTTCTTCATATGACAAATCTTCATTAACCTCTATAGCTTCGACCGGCATGATGGTGGATGGATCTCCAATCACTTTCTTCAACATGGACACATGGAATACCGGATGCACTGATGACATCTCAGGAGGCAACTCTAGCCTATAAGCAACTTGACCAATCCTTTGAACGATCCGATATGTCCCGACATACCTAGGACTCAATTTCCCTTTCTTTCCAAATCGCATGACTCCCTTCATAGGAGATACCCTCAAGAACACCCAATCATCGACTTGAAACTCCAAATCCCTTCGGCGAACGTCCGCATAGGATTTTTGACGACTCTGTGCTGTTTTCATTCTTTCCTGAATAACCTTAACCTTTTCCATAGCTTCGTACACCATATCTGGCCCTAGCAATTCCGCTTCACCTACCTCAAACCACCCAATTGGCGACCTACATCTTCTCCCGTACAATGCCTCAAACGGGGCCATCTGAATGCTAGCATGATAGCTATTATTGTAAGCAAATTCTATCAATGGCAAGTGTTCATCCCAATTACCTTTAAAATCTAAGACACAAGCCCGTAACATATCTTCAAGCGTCTGAATGGTCCGCTCGGCCTGGCCGTCGGTCTGCGGATGGAAAGTTGTGCTGAGATTCACCTGAGTTCCCAAACCTTGCTGAAACTTCTTCCAAAAGTTAGCTGTGAACTGAGCCCCGCGATCCGAGATAATAGAAAGTGGAGTGCCATGAAGTCTTACTATCTCCTCGATGTACAATCTTGCATATTGCTCCGCAGTATCAGTGGACTTGACAGGCAGGAAGTGAGCTGATTTGGTGAGTCGATCCATTATCACCCATATTGAGTCAAACTTACGCCGAGTG
Source organism: Nicotiana noctiflora (assembly GCA_032618575.1). Classification (NCBI taxonomy): domain Eukaryota; kingdom Viridiplantae; phylum Streptophyta; class Magnoliopsida; order Solanales; family Solanaceae; genus Nicotiana; species Nicotiana noctiflora. The sequence goes on along the minus strand of JASVEL010002326.1, from coordinate 306,040 downwards.
CGAGGTAACCCTACCACAAAATCCATATTGATCATCTCCCATTTCCACCTTGGTATTTCTATAAGCTGAGTTAATCCACCGGGCCGTTGATGCTCGGCCTTCACTTGTTGACAGTTCGAACATTTAGCTACAAAGCTTGCTACATCCCTTTTCATACCGTTCCACCAATAAATCTCCTTAAGGTCATGATACATTTTCGTGGAACCTGGGTGTACCGAATACCTGGAAATATGAGCCTCTGCCATTACCCTTTCCCGAAGCTCGTCCACATCCGGAACACATAGCCTATCTTGACACCGCAATACACCATCTTCGCTGCTGAGTACAAATGCTGAGGTCTTTTTATTCATGACTGCTTCCTTTACCCGAACCAATGCTGGATCCATGAATTGTTTTTCCTTGATTTCCGCGACCAATGATGATTCTGCTCCATTATGCACCAAAATATCCCCCTCGTCTGACGCCGAGATACGAACCCCCAAACTGGCTAATTGGTAAACCTCTCGAGCCAGGGGTCTCTGATCCACACCCAAATGAGCCAAACTACCCATGGATTTTCAACTAAGAGCGTCGGCTACCACATTTGCCTTTCCTGGATGGTATAATATGTTCATATCATAGTCCTTGAGCAATTCTAACCACCGTCGCTGTCTCAGATTTAGCTCCTTCTGCTTGAACAAATACTGGAGGCTCTTGTGGTCCGAAAACACATCTACATGAACTCCATAAAGATAGTGCCGCCATATTTTCAAAGCAAACACAACAGCTGCAAGCTCCAAATCATGCGTCGGATAATTCTTCTCGTGATTCTTGAGTTGCCTGGAAGCGTAAGATATGACTTTCCCGTGCCGCATCAATACACATCCCAAACCAACCCTGGAGGCATCACAATAAACCACAAATCCCTCTGTGCCTTCTGGCAAGGCCAATACTGGTGCCGAGGTCAATCTTGACTTCAATTCCTTGAAACTTTTCTCACATGCTTCGGACCACTGGAACTTAACTGCCTCCTGCATCAGTTTTGTCAATGGGGAAGCGAGGGTTGAGAATCCCTCTACAAACCTCCGATAGTACCCTGCCAAACCCAAGAAGCTACGTATCTCTGTCGGGGTCGTGGGTCTAGGCCAATCTTTCACTGCCGCAATCTTCTGAGGATCCACCTGAATTCCCTCACTGGAAATAACATGCCCTAGAAAGGCTACGGACTCCAACCAAAACTCACATTTTGAGAACTTGGCATACAATTGATGCTGATGAAGGGTCTGCAATGCTGCTCTGAGGTGAATGGCATGATCTTCCCTGCTCCGAGAGTAGATAAGGATGTCATCAATGAATACAATTACAAAGGAATCTAGGAATGGCTTGAAAACCCGATTCATAAGGTCCATGAAAGCTGTTGGGGCATTGGTTAGCCCAAAAGACATGACCAAAAACTCGAAGTGACCATAACGAGTTCTGAAGGCGGTTTTAGGAATATCCTGCTCCCTGATTTTCAACTGGTGGTACCCAGACCGTAAATCAATCTTTGAGAAGAACTTCGCTCCCCGCAATTGGTCAAACAGATCATCCACTCGAGGCAAAGGATATTTATTCTTGATGGTGACTTTGTTGAGTCTGCCGATAATCAATACACATTCGAAGTGACCCATCCTTCTTTTTGACAAAAAGAACTAGAGCAACCCACGGCGACACACTCGGTCGTATGAACCCTTTCTCTAATAAATCCCTCACCTGCTCCTTTAACTCCCTTAACTCTGCTGGCGCCATTCTGTATGGTGGAATGGATATTGGCTGAGTATCCGGCATTACATCGATCCCGAAATCAATCTCCCTATCCGGCGGGATGCCTGGAAGCTCATCTGGAAACACTTCAGGAAATTCATTCACAATTGGCACGGACTCGAGGGTAGGCACATCTGAGGTGGTGTCCGTTACCCGAACCAGGTGATAGATACACCCTTTCTTAATCATCTTCGAAGCCTTAAGGTAGGAAATAAACATACCCCTTGGCACTACACCATTTCCTCTCCATTCAATAACTGGCTCGTTAGGGAACTCGAGCCTCATAACTCTCGTTCGACAGCCAAGTTTGGCAAAGCACGAATAGAGCCAATCCATCCCCATAATTACATCAAAATCTACCATCCCAAGCTCAATAAGATCGGCCGTGGTATCACGACCACCCACCGTAACAACACAATTCCTATAGACTCGTGAGGCCGATTTAAGTCGACACAGAGAACGGCTCAGAGAACGGCTCATGAAGCTGTTCGGGTTCTATCCCAAAACTTGAAGCAATGAATGGAGTAACATAAGACAAGGAGGACCCCGGATCAATAAGGGCATAGCAATCAATAGTCTGAACAGACAGGATACCTGTAACAACATCTGGAGAAGCCTCGGCATTTTGGCGGCCACTCAATGCATAGAATCGGCTAGGTCCACCCCTACCCTGAGCTCCACCCCTAGCTGCACCACGCCCTGCTGATGCTGGAGTACGCGCTGATGATATAGCAGCTGAAGAACCGGATGACTGAGCAGATCCCCTACCTATACCCTGACGGGGTGCACGACAGCCTCGTTGAATGTGACCTCTCACCCCGCACCCGAAGCACACTGGAAGGTCAAGGTAGCAAGTCTCTGTATGAAATCTCCCTCCCCTACTGCTGGGACCTCACTCTTGGACGACCAGACTGGCGGGACCTCCTACTGTCTGAACCTGGTCTCGAATGACTGTTCTGCTGATAACTGTGCACATATGGCAGTGCACTCGCTGAGCACTGAGCATATGACTGGGATGGCCCTGATGACCCTCTCCCTGGACTGGTCTCCCTGAATGACCCATGGACCGGGCCCTGCTGTCACACCTCCTTTTTACGCACCGGCGGGAGCGCGAGGGAGTTTTTCCAATTAAAGAACAATCGAAATGGGGTGGCGGCCTCATTCACTACCAAAGGGCTAAGGCCCTGAACAAACCGTCGAACCCGGCATCCATGGTCGACACTAAATGAGGAGCGTACTTGGACAACCTTACGAACTCCATGTGATACTCCCAAACACTCATACTGCCATGTTTGAGGACCTCGAACTCAGTGGCACGGGCTGCCATTGCCTCAGCAGGTAAGAAGTGGTCCATAAATGCATCCACGAACTCATCCCATCTGGCCGGAGGGCTCCCTTCCTCACGGGAATCCTCCCACATTTCGAACCATGAACGTGCCGCTCCCTTCGGCCTGTAAGAGGCCAACTCTACCCCCTCTATATCTGTAGCCTTCATCACTCTGAGGGTCTTGTATATCTCATCAAGAAATTCCTGTGGATCAGCCTCTGGATCGGTGCCTGAAAATTCTGGAGGGGCCAACTGCAAGAATTGATGGATTCTGGAGCCAAAGGAATCTCCCTGTCCGCTGGAGGATGCAGGGGCATCATGGGATCTCTAGGCCTGGGCGGCCACTAACTGTGTTAACATATGGATGGCTCCCCTAAGATCTTCATTAGAGATACCAGAGCCCGAAGCCTGAACTGTATTTGAGTCAGGAACACTGGCAGGAGGAATGGTGGCATCCTCTGCCGCAGCCTGGAATAGGGACACTTGGGTTTTGAACAGATGGGCCAGGCAAATTCGGGACTGGTGGGTCATTCTCTCCCACGGCATCGGGTACATGATTAACAACCGCACTTGGGCCGGCATTGGCCCTAAGGCCGAGTCTAGCCTTCTTCTTAGGTGCCATATTCTGAAAATTTGGGAACAAAGCGCGAATTAGACACAGATATTTCCACATTGCACTTTACCGCACGATATAGATTAACAAAGAAATAGGTAAATTCCTAAATGCCCGTGTAGCCCCCAACTTATCTGATGTGGTCGACAACACACCTATAAGAAGGGCACTACTAGACACGGCTCCGAGACATCCTAGGACACTTTAAAACCTTAGGCTCTGATACCAAGTTTGTCACGCCCCAAATCGGGGAACATGACCGGCGCCTGACCGGGTTGCCCCAGTCAAGCGGACCTGGGTGCCTTTCATTCCCACGCGTTACCCCCGTGTTGATTGTTTCTCATTAACCAAATATCTTACTAACCATGAATGATTTCACATTAAACAAATAAAACCATACGAGTGATTCATTAACAAGTTTGCAGTTTTTACAACGCCCGACATAACATAATGTATACATAAGACTGGAGTCCCACAGTTTACATGTCTACAGAGCCTCTAGGATACAAAAAAGGGAATACAATACTTGCCGGTAACAAGGCTCCGGCTATACCTTACAAAACCAAAATGAAATCTAAACAAAAGTGGCATGAACCACACGGGGCCCCAAGGAAGAAAAGGGGCTCACCAAAACGGGCAGTGGAAGGAGAAGGATACTACTGCCGATGAGCTGAAGTGCCTGCTACTGATCCACCTACAATCATAACACGAATGTAGCGTCCCCGGCAAAAGGGACGTCAGTACACTTGAATTGTACCGGCATGTATGGACAAACTTTGTCCCAAGTAAACTCAAGCCATTGAATTACATCAACAATTAATTAAGCCAGCCAACCATGTTTCCACATTTTCCTCATTTCAAATAATTCTCAACACAAAGCACTTTCTACGATCAACCAATTTAACAATAACCAATCAATCACGTAAAGCACAAGTAGTCAAACAAAGGGGCAACCAGTGCCCCACAGGTTGCAAACACTCCTGCTGTCTCCTTTCACAATTTCACATTATTGATTTTTGTATCAATTTTCAATAGCGATTTCGATCGCTTTCCATCCTTATTGCCCCCGACCACCCTTATTACCTCGGCCACCCTTATCACCCCAACCCACACCTTATTTCCTCACGTTGCGGCGCGCAACACGACCCCGCCTTACAGTTTAAAACACAACAAGTTCAAACAAGCAGATAAGGTACTACACACAATTTCAACAAGTTCAAATAAGCAACTTGCACATTGTTTCATGTTCTCAATTATTTTTCAAATCAATACCACAACCATGTTACAATATTTCCACAATTCAAGTGTTTCATCTCTTTCCACAATAAACAAATTCTCAAGCGTTTCGTTTGTTTTACACAAGGTGCCATATAGGCCATCATAATCATTATTCACAATTCTTTACCCATTTCGACTCTCATTTAATTTTCAGTTCATATTCTATACCACATCACTCATATTTCAACAACAACTTTGAGAATTTCACACAATTTGTCAAATTAACACTAACCAAACAAATTTCACACATATAGGCGATTTCACAAGAATCAAAATTAGCCATACATACCTGGTGATGATTTTTTTCTTCCTACTTTATGCTTACCCAAGATATCCTACTCTTGCCAACCTCGTTCTTGAAGACTCTTACTTCTACTCACTTCTTTTTACTAGAAATCAAGTTCAATAACCATGCATGAGTGTAAAAATTCTATTTTCAAAAGCTATTCTATGCAAACCTCTCTTTATCCAATTTAAAACTGAAAATCAAAGAAAATAGTTAGGGTTTTTACCCTGAAAAGATTTGGGGGAAGTTGAATCTTTGCCCTAGAATCCTTTGAACTAAGATGGTTGGAACAATCTTTGAAGATGAAAGATTTCTCTCTAAAAACCCTCTCTTCTCTCTCTAATTTTTGGTAAGATGATATGAGAAAATGAGGGTGAAAGGTGTTATATTAAAGAAGAGATCGGGTCAAAATGTTACAAAAATCTGGACCGGGTCAATTATGCGGTGCACTTTGCGACCGTAGAATCAACATGCGGTCCGCATAGTGACCGCAGAATGGCCTCAAAATGACACAAGTTCTGTTACAGAATGCGACCAATATGCGGTCCGCATGCTTGATCTGCGGTCGCAAAGTGCACCGCAGATTCACTATGCGATCGCATATCGACCGCATTTTCAACATGATTTTTGGGAGGCTTCTGGAATGCTTTGCGGCAAGAATGCGGTCCGCATATCAGGTTTGCGGTCGCATTCTTGACCGCATATTTGACACTTTTCTGGAAAACTTTATTCTATACATTTTTTACACTTAAATCACTACCAAGGGTCCGAATTCGGCCCATGACACCACAGCTACTAGGTTTTATGCACAAAATTTTTTACGGGGCCTTACAGTTTATGATGTTTTAAACTTGTCTGTTTCATTGTATTTCAAGTTATTAGATTGAGATTTTGTTGGAATTGTTTGATTTTGATTAGGATGGCCAACTGAGATAATTATGTAATAACTGAACAATAATTATTCAGAAAAGGGGTAATGTAGTGAGGTCCGAGGGTCTAGTGGATAATTACAGGTTATAGTGAAGTTAATATCCTAAATTGTCGAGTCAACAGAAGTGCAAATTCATCTTATAAATGGTTTGAATATTGAAATTATAGGCTTATCTTTGTTGGTTGCTCAAAATTAGATTGATATCATGAATAAGATGTTTTAGCAGTTATGATATTATTTGGTTTTGATTTTGAGGAGGTCTTTATAGTCGAAAGAGAGTTCAAACAGCTAAAGGGACTAGTGATAGAGTATGATTCTAATTTGGTGTAATTGAGCCTCTTTAGTTGTTGTTATATGATGTTTAACATGCTACACGGGAACCTTTTAACGTGTATTTAAAGATTGATATGTTAGAATACTTTTAAAATTCATTAAGTGGAAGCATGGTTGTAGTTTTCCTTAAAAAAAAAAGATAATTAGTTTCTCTTTAAAAATATTACCTGTCAATTCTGTATTTTATTTATAGTTTCAATTTTAGTAATATTCTTTTCATTAACAATGGTCTTAAGCTGGTAAATAATGAATGATTGTTTTTTAGCATATAGTTAATTAAGACTTTTCTACTTTATTTTTTTTGGAGACAAACTTAAACGGAGAAAATATAGTCATTATAGGATTACCTTTTAAAATAAATGAGACGAGCCCCGCTAAATAACGTATAAATCATGGTGCCCTCGTAAAGGTATATTCAAATAATCAGAATTTGGGACGAACCGTTTAGCTAATTTCACGGCCCTGCGCAAAGTAGTAATACGTTGTCATTTTAGGTGTGGTTTTAATCATTTTACCTTTCTTAAATACGAGTGTGCATTTCATGCAACTCAAATCCAAATCCAACAACGTTGAATAAGAATGTGTCGAGGATCCGGGTGCATTTCATGTGACGTGATCCAAAAACATGTTCTTAAACAACGTTCATTTTCTTAAGTAGTAAGACAAAAAGCGATAAATAACATTAAAATTGCACTGTAGGATAATATGTTTTAAAATCAAGTACTTTAGCCAAATACGACGGTTGAGCGACCGTGCAAGAACCACGGAACTCGGGAATGCCTAACACCTTCTCCCGGGTTAACAAAATTCCTTATCCAGATTTCTGGTTCGCGGACCGTTAAATAGAGTCAAGCTTTTCCTCAATTCGGGATTCAAACCGGTGACTTGGGACACCATAATTCTCCCAAGTGGCGACTCTGAATCTCTTAATAAATGAATCCCGTTTTGATTGTCCTTTAATTGGAAAAACTCCATTGCGCCCTGCGGGTGTGAGCACGTGATTTTTTGCCCTCACGGCAATTACTCCCAGAAAGTTCAAAAATAAAATAGTTTCATGTTGGGCATGATTTTTGTGATTTTTGTGTTATTTTTATCTTACATTTGCATTTTTGTGTGTGCGTGTTTATTTATTTAAATTAGTAAAATACAAAAAAAATATATATATATTATGTTTTTGCATTTTTAGTGTTTAATATCAAAATTATGTGATTTACATTTAAGTGATACGTAATTATGTAGGATAATTGTAGTAAAAATTAATTGTGTTACAAGTTAATATATATATATATATATATATATATATATATATATATATATCAAAGTTCGGTATATATATGTATATATACATATACATATGATGCAACATGGAGTCTAGACATGGAATTTGGATTGGGCCAAAACCCAATTCAATATAACCTGGCCCAAACCCCTTACCCGATCTGCCCAACCCCCAAATGGCCCCGTTGATCTGGACCGTTGGATTTTGTTATCCAACGGCCCAGATTAATCAATCAGGCTTCGAATATACTCAGACCATAACTTAACCAAACGACACCGTTTGGTTTAAGGGAGAAGATCCTGGTCGTTGATCGTAAATGGTCCAACGATCAGGATTTAATCTCCTGAGTCATATATAAAGCCCACCTTCACACCCTGCCACCCAAACCAGACCCCCCTCACACCCGTCGTCTCTCCTATAGACGAATTAACCTCGCCGTCCACCACCGTGTTCCGCCCGCCGGAAATCGCCTCACGGCGGTTCCGGTAGGCCAACGGCCACCAAAATAACACCAACCTTTCTCCTCACCTCCCTCTCTTCGAATCCGGCCTCCGTTAGTCTCGAATCCGTCCCGAGCTTGTCGAATATTGAATCAAAGGTTGCCGGAATTTGAAAATCATGCCAAACCTCACCAAAATCACACCATGGCTTCCCCTCACCTCCCTCATACACCTACCGGCTTTAGTTTTGTTCGAATCAAGCCCTAACCCCTTTACCCCCAAATCGAGCCCTCAGGAACCCTAGAATTAAGAAATTAGGGATTTCATTCGAACTGGGAGAAATTGAGGTTAATAAACTTTAATTGGAATGTTTTCATTTGAAAACATTTCAATTAAAGTCTATTTGACTTCAAATGTGCAACCTCGACTGCTTTCGAACCCGAGTCGGCCAAGTTCCAATCCTTTGTTTTAAGGTATTTCTGTTCTTGTTTAATTGTATTTGTCGTTGCAGTTTAAGTGTTTTTTTTAGTTTTTAGTTTTCGCTTTGTTGTTCCACCAAGTCTCTGCTGTCTTCATCTCTTTGGGGCCTCTTTATTTGGCCGATTCTTGTTGTTTCTTTGATTGAAAATGTATGATATGCTTAGTATGATTAAGGTCGTCAAGCTAATTAGTTCATATTGGTTGGTATCCTGTTGTGTCGAAACCATGAATCACGGATTGTTGGTCGTTTGTTTGTTCTTGATTGTATACGTAGGATCAATTAAGTAATTGTCGTCGTTTAGTTATATGATTTTTCCTATTAAAACACTGGATAGTGATTAATGTTGTTGATTTGATCCGAAGGCATTACCAAGTGAAGTTCTTGAATTGTTGTGATTTTAAAATTAAGTCCAGAATCTGCTGAGGCTATTAGCATTAGTGTAAGGTGATTAATCAGACTTAGCATATTAAAATGCCCTGCACAGCCTAGTGGAACCTGCTGCCACAGCAGGGCACTCCACTAGGTCTCCACTCAGCATTTAAATTAAGTTAAGCCCACACTTGACAGTTTTTAGTGGCAAAACAAAGAGCATATGATGGGCTGGCAGAGAAGAGTATGGGCAGGGGGGTCTTCTGATTATTGTATCTTAGGGTGTCTTGTTTTCTCAAGTATAAATAGAAGGTTGAGGAGAATAGGGAGGGGGTGGTTTTTCTGGAAAAAGGAGCAGACATTAAAGCAGAGTCCTTCTTTTTGTATCTGAAATACTGAGAGGAGAGTACAGTTGGGACATACAGGAGGGTCTCTAGCTGAGTTGAAGTTTCAGTTAACTCTAGAACTGAAGGATAGTTGGCATTTCTCTGTTTCTTTTTCTGTTACACACTCGGATGCAATCAATAGGCAGAAATACACCCACATATAGACACTGTGTTACTGTTCCATTGAGGTTTGGCTACTGTTGTTGTTGCTGTTATTGAGTTTGTGAGAGAGGCTACTTGTTTGCTGCTGTTGTTTGCTGAGGTTGTTGTGGTCGTGTTTGTTGCGGTTGATTCTGTTGTTGCTATTTTGCTACTGCTGTGTTGTTGTTGTGTGCTGCTGTGACTTTGATTGGCTGCTGTTGGTACTGTTGTTTTGCTACTGCTGTGGGTTTTGGTTTGGGTGCTAAGTGTTGTGGGGGATTGATTACCATTGGTTTGTTGCTGTGTTGTTTGTTGCTGGGCTACTGCTACTGTTGCTGCATTACCACTGCTCACTCTTCTTTCTTCTTCCGTATTCCAGGTACACATCTCTGTCATTGTAGTGTCTTGGTTCGAAAAGAATGAAGCCTGAAGCTCCCTTTTAAGTCTGTTGAATACATATAGGTGTCCAAAGTTCTTATGTTTGTTATGTTTTGTTATTCTTTAATTAAGTTTGTATTGCTGATTCTGGCTATGAAAAAATGTATCTAGATTAAAGATACACTATCATTGGATATGTACGTAAACTTGAATCATTCTGCTATATCTCTGTTCAATCTTCTCTATTCATGTGTGTAATCTCAAATCTGTTAATACTAGATCCTATGTTAAAAGTGAGATTAGCTATTTGATTAAGCAGAAAGTTTAAGGTGATTTGAACACCCGTGAGGAATGATATCTTGAACTTGCGAAAAATATATGACAGTGGATCTTTGAGGGTTATTTGAATTCAAAGTAAGTTCTTTCCATATAATTGTCCACCATAGACTCAAACCTACTCACTTAATTAATTAATCGTATGTTTGCTCGAATTGGTTATAGTTGAGTAGGATTTTGTCACATTGTAGGAATTAGCGAGTTATTACTCAACTGAATGACGTAACTAGATTAAAGGAATCGGGGGTGCATTTCATGTGACCCGACCCCAATTTTGAACAAGAGTAAATAAAGCGTGTCAGGAACCACAGGCGCATTTCATGTGGTGTGGCTCGTAACAAGTTTTAAATAATTTGGAATCCACTCCTAAATAAATACAGCGGGATGTAGCTTGCTTTAGATTTGAATTAGAGGTGCGCCTCGCCCAATAGTTACACAAATCGCAAGGCCCTCGTAAAGGTACATATAAAATACTTAGATTTCGAGATGTGTCATTTCTTAGCGAATATCATGGCCTTCTCAAAAGTGTAAATAAGTAATCGCTCTAGGCGCGTATTTTAATTCTACCTTCTTGAATACGGGTGTGCATTTCATGCGACCCAAATCCAAATCCCAAAATGTTGAATAAGAATGTGTCGAGGATCCGGGTGCATTTCATGTGACGTGATTCGAAACATATTTTTAGGCAACTTTCTTTCTCGTAAATCATAATAATAATAAAAGCGGTAAAGGGATATTAATTTGCACTAAATATATAACTGTAAAAAACAGATAAATAAGCCGAACACGACAGTTGAGCGACCGTGCTAGAACCACGGAATTCGGGAATGCCTAATACCTTCTCCCGGGTTAATAGAATTCATTATCCAGATTTCCGGTTCGCGGACCGTTAAATAGAGTCATTCTTTTCCTCGATTCGGGATTTAACCGGTGACTTGGGACACCATAAATCTCCCAAGTGGCGACTCTGAAATAAATAAACAAATCCCGTTTCGATTGTCCTTTAATTGGAAAAACTCACTTTGCGCCCTCGCGGGTGCGGTACATGGGAGGTGTGACAGCTCTGGCGACTCTGTTGGGGACGCAAACCCAGAACTACTGGTTCAGGGTTTAAGAATTCGAGCTTTGAATAATTGTTGTATTTGGCTTATTTATTATCTAATTTTATTATATGTTTGTATTAATGTGCTAAATATTGTTTTTATCGCTTTGATATTTTGTGAATTGTATATAAATTGTGCCGATACCCATTTTCCTCTTCTGAGTCTCTTTGAAATATAATATCGGGCATTTGCTGGACATAGCCCGTTTTTCTCAAGATAGATGTGGTGCTTGGCACCCGGTGAAGGATTTGTAGTCACACATGTTTAGGCGGGGAGCATTGTCAATTAAGCCGGAAAGCCATGCTATTTTAATATTTTCGAAAGTCTAGTGCTCACGACCCAAATTCGCTGCCCGTTCTCGAGGGAACTACCGAACCATACCTTCTGTGCATAAGTCTCCCTCGGGGTCTCCTCCGTCACAAATTCCCATGTAAACGATCGCATATCCTCAATTGGGGGCCTTTTCTGTTCTCTACCCAACTGTCGCATGACACGTAGCGGGGCATATGGTTGGAAACCCCTGAAACCCATTAGTATGTAGAATGGGCGATATGTTGACATATGCATGATTTTGGCGGAAGGGAACCAATAATAATTCCATGTAAATCGATTTTCTCTCAAAGAGTTGAGAAGTTCTTGCCAAGTCCTCAAATCTTCTGGAAGGTTACAACGGGCGGCTCTGTTTGTATGACAACAAATATAATTCAACCAATCCGCGTTGAAGTTTATCACAATTGGAAGTGGATTATAAGGTATTTGGAAATTTTGCAGAGGCTGGTAGAGATTTTGTGATGCCCGTGCTCGCTTTCTTGGATGATTTGATGGCTGAATAACATACAAACAGAGCTGTCACACCTCCTTTTTCCGTAGGCCCGCAAGGGCGCAATGGAGTTTTTCCAATTAAAGGACAATCAAAACGGGATTCATTTATTAAGAGATTCAGGGTCGCCACTTGGGAGATTTATGGTGTCCCAAGTCACCAGTTTGAATCCCGAATTGAGGAAAAGCTTGACTCTATTTAACAGTCCGCGAACCAGAAATCTGGATAAGGAATTCTGTTAACCCGGGAGAAGGTGTTAGGCATTCCCGAGTTCCATGGTTCTAGCACGGTCGCTCAACCGTCGTATTTGGCTAAAGTACTTGATTTTAAAACATATTATCCTACAGTGCAATTTTAATGTTATTTACCGTTTTTTGTCTTACTACTTAAGAAAATGAACGTTGTTTAAGAACATGTTTTCGGATCACGTCACATGAAATGCACCCGGATCCTCGACATATTCTTATTCAACGTTGTTGGATTTGGATTTGAGTTGCATGAAATGCACACTCGTATTTAAGAAAGGTAAAATGATTAAAACCACACCTAAAATGACTAACGTATTACTACTTTGCGCAGGGCCGTGAAATTAGCTAAATGGTTCGTCCCAAATTCTGATTATTTGAATATACCTTTACGAGGGCACCATGATTTATACGTTATTTAGCGGGGCTCGTCTCATTTATTTTAAAAGGTAATTGTGATAAACTTCAACGCGGATTGGTTGAATTATATTCGTTGTCATACAAACAGATCCGCTTTTTGTATGAAAGGAGAGTTAGTTAAAAATTTAGTTGGGTGGCCTGATAGAGGTGTCCGGCGCCATCATGACCCCTTAGTGGATTTGGGTCGTGAGCACTAGGTTCCCGTCGGTCTCACGAGTTATGAGCAAGTCTAGTAGTGTCTCGGGGATCGGTACGGAGACGTCTGTACTTATCCCCGAGAGGCTGCAGGACTGTTATGAGTACTTCCCTTATTGATTTCCTCATCGTTTAATTCGATTCCTTTGAGGCTTATGCCTTCGATTCCTTTCCACTCAATCTTACGCGACGTGAGTGCTTGTTATAAATTGAGAATTTGAAGAATTGAAATGGCATTACAAATGTGGTGCAGGATGATTTTCCCGGTATAGTTAATTGGACTATTATAGTTGCTTTGTGGAAGGATATTCTATTATTCAGCCCCGTAATAGAAATTCTGAGAGCCTTGAGGCTAGGCACATGTTGCCATGATGCTTACGACAGTTTATTCCGCGATGTTGTAACGGTAGTTTAGGACCAAAAAGCATGTTATATGTGGATTAATTGTGAAATTATTGATGGCTTAGATTGCTTAAATCACATTAATTTGATAATTGGATTTTTTTTAAAAGACTTAAGCTTCATTTTCTCAAATTAATAAAAGAGAATGGACCTTTTTCTTAGATAATTGCTCCACGTTGACTTCCTGACTGATTATCTGTCTGTGTGTTTGTTTTGGAATAGGCTGAACGCCTTGTTGCGCTCCTAGTTGTGGGAGCTACGTGCGCACGGGGTGACGAGAGTCCGTGCTAGCTACTATATGCTATTGTTCGGGTAGTTTAGGGCCAAAAAACATGTTATATATGGATTAATTGTGAAATCCTTGATGGCTTAGATTGCTTAAATCACATTAATTTGATAATTGGATTTTTTTAAAAAGACTTAAGCTTCATTTTCTCAAATTAATAAAAGAGAATGGACCTTTTTCCTAGATATTTTCTCCACGTTGACTTCCTAACTGATTATCTGTCTGTGTGTGTTTATTTTTGAATGGGCTGAATGCCTCGGCAGATTAATAGATGCATCTATAGGCGCACCGTCGACCCTCGACAAGTGCACATTTATTCCTGTTGGATCGGGCCGTCGCTTCGGTATGATTTCCGCATACTTGTATTGCTGCCTGGACTTATCATCTTGTTAATAATGAAAAGAAATCTTGGAAAATTTCCTATGAAAGACTTATGTGTTTACCTGTTTCCTCTATCTGAATAAGAATCATGTTGGAAAGTGAATCCACTGTTTGATATGTATTTTTAGAACAAAAAATCATTGGACTATTAGAGTGTGTCAAAGTTGGCTATCTCGTCTCTACCCCCTTCGGGATTAGGCGGGACACTCACTGTGTACACGTTGATTACATACTCATACTACACTTCTGTGCATTTTTGTAGCACAACTATATATATCTCTAGTAGCCTATTGGGCGTAGCAGCATGGATGACGTTGGGACTAGGTAAGCTGCATCATTTGAGGCGACCGCAGCTAGAGTAGTTCCTTCCAATGTATTGTATTTTCTTTCTGTCCATTATATTCTGGACAGGTGTTATGTTGTATTTATATCCTTATCTGTAGATGCTCATGCACTTGTGACACCGGATTTATGGGATGGTTTCAGTGAACTTTCTATTAATTGATATTGTTTGATTTTAAATTAAAAAAATCCCTTATTTATATAACATGAAAGGGAAAACCTTAGACTTTCGAAAATACTAAAAGGAGAGTTAGTTGAAAATTTAGTTGGCTGGCCTGACAGAGGTGTCCGACGCCATCACGACCCCTTAGTGGATTTGGGCCGTGACAACATGGTATCAGAGCACTAGGTTCCCATCGGTCTCACGAGTTATGAGCAAGTCTAGTAGTGTCTCGCGGATCGGTACAGAGACGTCTGTACTTATCCCCGGGAGGCTGCAGGACTGTTAGGAGTACTTCCCTTATTGATTTCCTCATCGTTCGATTCGATTCCTTTGAGGCTTATGCCTTTGATTTCTTTCCACTCAATCTTACGCGACGCGAGTTCTTGTTATAAATCGAGAATTTGAAGAATTGAAATGGCATGACAAATGTGGTGCGGGATGATTTTCCCGGTATAGTTAATTTGACTATTATAGTCGCTTTGTGGAAGGGTATTCTATTATTCAGCCCTGTAATAGAAATTCTGAGAGCCTTAAGGCTAGGCATAGGTTGTCATAATGCTTACGGGGGTTTATTCCACGATGTTGTAACGGTAGGATGTTTGCCCAAATGATGGGGCAATAAATGAATTGAAGGTTGTTTTACTCACTATGTAATCAACGGGATTCAGTACCTTATTCTCGGCAAGGGAAAGTCAATTGAACCAAGGACGGTCGGATGTGGATTAGTGGAAGTAATGAAATATGGTAATTGCAAGCATGAAGAAATTGTCTCCTCTATTGGGGTGTTGTTGTCCTAATTGGACGTGTTAAGTCTATCGGTGTTATGATCTTCTATGATCAGCCCTTGGGGCAAGATATTATGAAATGGCATTGGAAATGCAACTATCAGATATCGCGGGATGCGGTGGTTCCGGACTGAATCAGTATTGCAAATGCCATGATTTGATAAAGACGACATTCAGAAAGGGTTGGGACGTTTAGCAAATTGTGGATTCAAGTTCTATGAAGATAAATTTTATTAAGACAACAACTGAGTAGTAAGAGATGAAAAAGACATGTTGAAGGTGTCCAGAGGAGTTTTAAACATCTAAAGGATCAGACTGAGGAAGCACAGGCCGAGCAGTAGATTGAAGAAGTGAGTTTTCCCAAAGTGGGAGAGCAGTAGAGCTGCGTAGGGGCTTGGTAATGAGCGAACTATGCACCTTAGGGGAGTCTGGAACAACTTGAGAATATCGGTGCTTGGGTATTGGCGCTTTCAGATCTAATTTGAAGTGGGGATTTCAGCGACGGGCAATGGAATCAGTAGAATAATTTGAAGCATAATGTTGTTATATGGAGGGAGATTGTATATGACGGAAAGAGGCTACATGAAGTGAAGAAAGATGTAGCAAGACTTTTAAGCGAAAAGATGTTTTCACACATTTAATGGATGACCACGAGGGGTGAATGGACTCGTGCAGCTAAAGAGTGAGCTCGAACTCAGGATGGATTATTAATGTCGTAGTGATGGTACCCCATGCAGCAGTGTTGGAAGATGCCGGGGAGTTATTTCGACAGGTGGGGTATTCCGGTGAGTAGGTTAGCAGTCGCGTGGTTGGCGAGGCTCCTGCGAAGAGTTCTACTGGTATACAACAAAGGGAATTATTGTGTGAATGGTGTTAATGAATTAGAGTACCACATTGAGTTTCTACGGTAAGATATCAAGAATGCCAGTGATTGTTGGTGCGAAGGTGGATGATGAATCACAATATGAAAGATAGGGATTTGCATGAGAATTATGTGAATGTGCGGCAGATGATTGCACAAGGTTATGTCAATAGAAATTAAGAATGGTGATGTAAGGCCCCGTGAAATTTTTGTGCATAAAACCTAGTAGATGTGGTGTCATGGTCCGAATGATGTGTTAGGAATGCGTAGAATTCTTCGCGGCGAGCTTGCGAGCCGCGGTTCGGACCCTTGGTAGTGATTTAAGTTTCAAAATGTAGAATAAAATTTTTTCCAGGAAAAATGTCAATCTGCGGTGCACTTTTGCGACCGCAGAATCAATATGCGGTCCGCATAGTGACCGCAAATCGTTCCGGAGAGTTGCCCAAAATTGTGTCCAATGTGCGGTCGATATGCGATCGCATGTCAATCTGCGGTGCACTTTTGCGACCGTAGAATCAACATGCGGTCCGCATAGTGACCGCAAATCGTTCCAGAGCCTGCGTAATTTTTGAACCATTCTGCGGCCACTATGCGGACCGCATGTTGATTCTGCGGTCGCATAGTGACCGCATATTTGACCCCGGCCCAGATTTTTGTAACATTTTGACCCGATCTCTTCTTTAATATAACACCTTTCTTCTTCATTTTATCATATCATCTCACCAAAAATTAGAGAGAGAAGAGAGGGTTTTTAGAGAGAAGTTCTTCATCTTCAAAGATTGTTCCAACTACTTAATTCCAAGGGATTCTAGGGCAAGGATTCAACTTCCCCAATATTTTCAAGGTAAAAACCCTAACTATTTTCTTTGATTTTCAGTTTTAATTGGGTAAAGAGAGGTTTGCATATAATAGCTTTTGAAAATAGAATTTTTACACTCATGCATGATTATTGAACTTGATTTCTAGTAAAAAGAAGTGGGTAGAAGTAAGAGTCTTCAAGAACAAGGTTGGCAAGAGTAGGATATCTTGGGTAAGCATAAAGTAGGAGGAAAAACATCATCACCAGGTATGTATGGCTAATTTTGATTTTTGTGAAATCGCCTATATGTGTGAAGTTTGTTTGTTCATGTTAAATTGACAAATTGTGTGAAATTCTTGATGTTGTTGTTGGATATTTAAAGTTTGTTGTTAAGCTATGAGTGATATAAAATGAGAGTTTAATTTGGCAAAAGAATTGTGAATAATGACTATGATGGCCTATATGGCACCTTGTGGAAAACAAACGAAACACTTGAGAATTGGTTTATTTTGGAAAGAGATGAAACACTTGAATTGTGGAAATATTGTAACATGATTGTGATATTGAATTGAGAAGAAATTGAGAACATGAACCAATGTGTAAGTTGCTTATTTGAACTTGTTGAAATTGTGTGTATTACCTTATCTGCTGTTTGAAATTGTTGTGTTTTCAACTGTAAGGCGGGGTCGTGTTGCGCGCCGCAACGTGGTGAAATAAGGTGTGGGTTGGGGTGATAAGGGTGGCCGAGGTAATAAGGGTGGTCAGGGGCAATAAGGATGGAAAGCGATCGAAATCGCTATTGAAAATTGATACATAAATCAATAATGTGAAATTGTGAAAGGAGACAACAGGAGAGTTTGCAACCTGTGGGGCACTGATTGCCCCTTTGTTTGACTACTTGTGTTTTACGTGATTGATTGGTTATTGTTAAATTGGTTGATCGTGGAAAGTGCTTTGTGTGAGAATTATTTGAAATGAGGAAAAATGTGGAAACATGGTTGGCTGGCTTAATTGATTGTTGATGTAATTTAATGGCTTGAGTTTACTTGGGACAAAGTTTGTCCATACATACCAGTACAATTTAAGTGTACTGACGTCCCTTTTGCCGGGGACGCTACATTCGTGTTATGATTGTAGGTGGATCAGTAGCAGGCACTTCAGCTCATCGGCAGTAGTATCCTTCTCCTTCCACTGCCCGTTTTGGTGAGCCCCTTTCTTCCTCGGGGCCTTGTGTGGTTCTTGCCACTTCGGTTTGGATTTCATTTTGGTTTTGAAAGGTATAGCCGGAGCCTTGTTACCGGCAAGTATTGTATTTCCCTTTTGTATCCTAGAGGCTCTGTAGACATGTAAACCGTGGGACTCCAGTCTTATATATATAAGGTGTTATGTCGGGCGTTGTAAAAGTTGAAATCTTGTTAATGAATCACTCGTATCATTTTATTTGTTTAATGTGAAATCAATTATGATTAGTAATATATTTGGTTAATGAGAAACAGTCATCACAGGGGTAACGCGTGGGAATGAAAGGCACCCAGGTCCGCTTGACTGGGGCAACCCGGTCAGGCGCCGGTCATGTCCCTCGATTTGGGGCGTGACAGGTGAACTCCAAAGTTTTGTAATAATGTCTTTAAGCTAAGTGGGAGAGTCCCACCACTTACGATTTGGGTTGCATGGTTAGCTACTCGCGAAGTTTCTTATTAATAGCATACTAAGAGGTCATCTTAGCTACAGAAAAATATCATAAGTAGTAATGTGAGCAGAGGAATTGTTAAGGATGTGCTATGGTTGGCCTTACGGGCTCATGTTCGAACTTGGGAAAGAATTTGGGATTTATGCCTTATATGGAAGCGGGTATTAAAGGGAGTAATTCTGTTAGATGCCTCGTCGAGGGGGTAACCCTGTGTTATGAGATTTAGGTAGCCGACTATATTCGGGATCAAGTCAGAGCAGGTGGCTCTCAGTAACGGTCCTAATGAATTCAAGAGGTAAAAAGTGGTGCCTAATGATATCGAGTTTATAGGTACAATTAAGGATCAAGCTTGGAAAGCATGCTTATGAGAAGTGGTACAGAACGTTCCGTGATGGTTGGTTCGTAATGTAGCAATTGGGAAGTATGAAATGGTTCGTAGGAGTTGAGACAACATGGCCTCGTGGTTCAAGGTTACTCGAGATGAATGTAGATGGAATATATTATATGTTGAAGAGAGTTAGTATTATTCCAAAGCACTCAAGGATAAATTGGAAGGAAATGGATTGAATAACCATAGTTGGATTTGGCCTGTTGGGATTTGAGATCAGTTCATTCAGCATGGTCAAGTTGTGTGTATGATTTGTGGCGGTACGAGTGAGGCTTGTCAGCCGTCGCAATTGATGTTATTCAGAAGCCTTCTATTTCTAAGGCTCGTTGTGCAGAAGTAGATTCCGGAAAGGGTTATGGTGGCTTGGACCACTACTTGTAGGGTTGCATATTCTACAGTTATGGGAATTCACATGTGTGTTGCTATGATTCTCCTGAATTAAGTGAAGTGCATGTTCTTATATGATGAAGTGTTAAGATATTAATGAGTTCGGAGCTATGATGTAAATCGTGTTCTATCATATGTTGGCACATTGGGTGCAGTGTGTAGCATGGAAAATTCGAAGTAGGGATCAATGTTGCACCTTGGTCTGGCAAGGATATCACAGGCTCGGATGAGCAAGGAAAGGGTTGAATGATTAGAATAGATTGGTATTGGCTTCAGAGTTACTTGAGATCGATATTTTGTGAAAAAAGGACTTTTATCCTGGTTAAGGATTCTTGATCATTTTTCAGCGTTGGTGCGACTGACGGTTGGAATGAGCATACTCGATATTCATTTCAGAAGATTGTGGGAGATGATTGTGTAAGTATGGCATGTAGTCACTTGGTTGTCTAAAGATTTAAGCAAGTATGAGGATTGTGGTAATAACTTTTGTTTACGAAATTATGATGGGAGGGCACTTTGTTTATGGAGTTATGAACTGGGGAGGTTGCTCCGATTATGACAGATGTTCTTGTGTGTCATGAGGAAAAGAGAGTTACTATGAACCTTTGAAAGGTTATTTGCCAAGTTGGTGTGATAACAAATTGGCTTGAGATTGATGTATTGATTTATATATGTGGACATGGCTTTATATCAGGCCTGATGTGTTCGTTTCAGCAAGTGTTCCCTTTGGAGGAACGATCGGGGTGCTATTTGGTCATCAGCTATTCCAGGTAATGATGTATTGCGACGTATGAGTTGTGAGACGACTTGAGAAAATTGCTTACGTGATGAGAATCCGCGTGGAAATGATGTGTTATGAGCAGGATGGCTTTGAGATTTATGTTATATGTCGCACCTCAATTGTGCTTGAGTTTTGTAGCCTATAGCGTTATGTGTTTCCTCAGAGATGGTACCAGGTAAGCTGCATCATTTGAGGCGACCGCAGCTAGAGTAGTTCCTTCCAATGTATTGTATTTCCTTTCTGTCCATTGTATTCCGGACAGGTGTTATGTTGTATTTATATCCTTATCTGTAGATGCTCATGCACTTGTGACATCGGGTTTTTGAGATGGTTTCAGTAAACATTCTATTAATTGTTATTGTTTGATTTTAAATTAAAGCAAAAATCCCTTATTTATATAAAATGAAAGAAAAAATCTTAGATTTTCGAAAATATTAAAAGGAGAGTTAGTTGAATATTTAGTTGGCTGGCCTGGCAGAGGTGTCCGGCATCACGACCCCTTAGTGGATTTGGATCGTGACACTAGCGTTGTAAAAAATCAATGAAATAAACAAAGAATGATGCTATTAATGACAATAATATTTAATAAGTGGTAAGCTATATAAAAATCTCTAGGAAAATGGTTATTTTAAGGATTTTTTACTTTCCTATGCCATATAGAAAACTATATTACCCTTAATGTTTAAGGTTTGATATAATTACATTTATATACTTAATTACCAATTATATACCATTAGTAGTTTTTAAGGGTATTAATTACATTCCTAATTTAATGGTACTATATATTTCTTCTAATACCACTCCCCCTCACGTTTCTCTCTCTAATTCCCACACCTTCACCCACTTCCCACCCACACCCATGATTTCTGTACCAAAATCCCATTATTTCTTCCATTGCCAAGGCATTATCGGCACCTCTGCAATCTTGTCCCAATATTTTTATGCCCGGGGAAGATGAGCACAAGCATGGTTGATTTGATGGTTATGATTTTGGGTTCCTTCAGTAATATAAGAGGAAAGAAAAAGAGAGCAGCAATTCTACCATTAGCAGCCATTAAAAAGCTTTGTAGCTTTGAATTTAAAATTTGAGTTTTCAAAAATCCTTATTTGTTTGGATTGAGTGTTGTTGTAAATAATTGGAATTATGGCTTGGTGTTTATATCTCAATTTTGAGGGGGCTTTGGTAAAGATTAGACTTGGTTTTAGATGAATTTCATATTGAAACTCGAAGAAGAAGAAGACATGACATACATTATATTACAGTAATTGTAGAAAAATTATGGAAAAATTGTAGACTAACATTTATTTATTTTTGAGCTTTTGTATTTTTGTGTTAAAAGTTTTGGTGAGAGCTTGTTATTCCACTTCGTCTGTTTTGGAGCTAACTTGTGCAGAGTAGAAGATATTTTTTAAGTTATATATATTGCTATACCTTTAAATTCAAGAAAGTATAGTTGTATTGTATTTAAAGAGGCGTGAATTTGTAGAATATGTTGAATGTGAGGAATGAGTCAAATAAGACTCATAATATCTTATTTTCTACATTTATTCTACAATAAAACTGCATATCATTTGAAAAATTAATATGAAAATACTGAATTCAATGTTTCTAGAAATTTTCTACAAACTATTTTTAACAGAATTTATCTTTATTTTCGTGCATGTTCATCTGGAGCATTAAAGTTGCTTGATATGCTAACATCTCCCGTTATAGAGGAATACAACTTATCTACAATTTTCTATAACTTTCACACATTATTTCCCCCCAGTGAAATACAACTACAATTACATAAAGTTTACATACAAATTTTATATGATATGTCTTTTGTATATTTTCTTCTCATTTATACATAGTAAAAATAATTTTCATACAACAAATTATATATTATACAACTTATATACAAATTATCTACAATTTTTTTAAATTATTTAAACTAAGTTATATACAACTACAATATAATATCTCTTAAATATAATTTTTATACAATATTGTTTAATTTTCATATAATAGTTAAATAAATAAAAGAAAAATAAATAAACAACAGAATAAAAGTTTTCTACAATCTCTGTAACTTAATGTATGTCATGTCTCCTTCTTCTTCTTCTTCTTCACTAAGTTTCAATACGAAATTCAGCCAAAAACAAGTATAATCTTATCTAAAACCCCTTAAAATTGTGATATAAATTCCAAACCATATTTCCAATTATTTGCAACAATATCTAATCCAAACAAATAATAATTTTGAAAACCCCAAATTGAATTCAAAGTTTCAAAGCTTTTTATTGGCTGTGAATGATGGAATTGCTGTTCTCTTTTCCTTTGCTTTGTATTACTGAAATTTGAACATAACCGCGTTTGATGTTTAAGAATTATAGAAGATTTAGTCGTTTTTGATTTGTGAAATTAGAAAAAAGTTTGAAACACAATGTATAAAAAAGCAGAGACGCTATATTTGAAACGAAACTGACGAAGAAGATTAATATGCGTGATCTGCATTGTAGAAGATCTAGAAGAATTTCCTAATTTTAACGCGCCTAAATAAGGAATCCTACAATTACAATGATTCTATATTTAATGCAATGTCTATATTTTGTAGAAATGCTATTAGAATGAAGGATAATACGCAAACTACGAACATATTTGGTAATATAGTTTCCTATATGGTATAGGAACAAAAGTTTTCCATATTTTAACATATGGAAGAGTTGGGTAAGGCTAAAAGGCAGATTGGGTGGGGGCATTTTCATTTGTAACCACTTTTTGAGTCACCTTTTAACTTATACCCATTTTACAAAAAAATACAAGCGTACCGACTTTTCGTGTAACTTCAGACATACGGACCTGAAGTAGAAAACATTTATGTCTAAAGTTTGAATGTGATGACCCAAAGGGTCATCACCGTATTTCTCTCTTTTCCCGCACTTTCAAGGACTTGGAAACCTAGCTTTTGGTTGCCTCGATTTGCATGCGCAGTCCGGGCGCGAAGCCGGAAAATTTTTATGTTAAAATATATGAATTCTATGAAAAATTTGAAGAATTATGATATTAATATAGATATAGTTGACTTTGGTCAATATTTTGGGTAAACGAACCTGGACCCGTGATGTGACAGTCCCGAATGGTCCATAGAAAAATATGGGACTCGGGCATGTGCTCTGATGCGAAATCCGAGGTCCAGAACCCCAATAAAAGAATTTTTCTGCTAAATTATTTTCTGAAATTAATAAGGAAAAATATAAATGAAAATGAGTTAGAAAATATAGGTACCGGGCTCATATTTTTGTTCTGACGCCTGGTACTGGTCTTAAATATGCGTTAAGCACTTTCTGTGAAATTCGGTCGAAATCAGACATCGTTTGACGTGTTTCGGACCTAAATAGCTAAAGTTAGAAGTTTATGAACTTAGAAATGAAAATTATGAGTTTTGGGGTTTAATTCTTTGATTTTGTTGTTATTTTAGCGATATGATCGCTCGAGCAAGTTCGTAGGATGATATTGAGTTAGTGTGTGTGTTTGGTTGGGAGCCTCGAGGGCTCGGGAGTGATTCAGAGGTGGTTCGGGGTAGTTTTGCACTTGAAAAACTCATCAGAATTTTCTACAATTTCTCACAGTGATTTTGTTCTTCGCGAACGCAGCCCCGCGCACGCGGTTGCGGTGCCTTAGTACTCCCCACTTCACGTGCGCGAACCAGACCTCGCGTTTGCGTAGATTAGTTGACTCAGGAGATATTTTATTCATCGCGTTCGCGCGGTCATGCGTTCGCGTAGCTCAACCCTGTCCTTCAACGTGTTCGCGATAAATTTTATCATGTTCACGTATAACAGTCGCTGGGACCCCAGCATTTTCTTCTACGCGTTCACATTCCCTTTAACGTGAACGCGATGCCTGCCCATTTTCCTTCATCGCAAACGCGACAAGTGTGTCGCGAATGCGATGAACAATTTTGCCCAGTTCTTTTTAAAGCCTAAAAACAAACCAGTGACGGGGTATTTCACACAATACACACAAGTTCATCTTCTCCACAGAAAGTTCATCTTCTCCACAGCCCCTAAGCGATTTTCAGAGCTTTTCTTTACCAAGTTTCCTTGGGTAAGTATTATTTAACTCTTTTTCTTCATTTTCCCATCAAAATCTCTTGAATTCCTTGACCTAAAACATGTAATTTACGGTTTAAATTGGGGGAATTGGGTAGAACTAGGGCTTTGAGAATTTTGGGTGATTCAACATCAATTTGGGGTCGAATCTTGATGAAGAGATGGGATCTACGATACATCGATACTCATTCACAAATAGAGCACAACTCGAATGTTGTAACTACGCGCACAAATGTTGCAAATGTGCAGGCCACGCCTTAAAGTGGATAAGTTCAGGGAACAATTGGAATGACAACGACAAGATCAAACACAGTTTTTTGGCTATAAGTATGGATTCTATGGTTTCAACTAGTTTGAGGACAATGACAAGGCACAATATTAAAAAAAAAAAAAACAACTCACGGTCACGGAAGGAGCAAACCAAAAATAAAAATAGAACACCTCTAAAGGAAATCATCCAGTCAAATACCATGCTATATGAAATGCATCATGTAAAGAAAGAGTGTTGCTCACTCTTTGATTTTCAAAGGGTAACCTCAAAAATTGGTGTACAGTCACTAAAACTTATGGGGGCTGACGGGCAAGAAAGGCAAGGATTTTCATTCACATGCACACTGAATGTGCATACTTACTTAAGTACTCTACTGCATAAGTTTTCTGTTGTATGCACATACAATAGGCAATTGAGAACACGGACATATGAAGAGATGGGATCTAGGAAACATACATACTCATTCACAAATAGAGCACAACTTGAATGTTGTAACTACACGCACAAATGCCGCAAAGGGAAGGCCATGCCTTAAACTGGATCAGTTCAGGGAACAATTGGAAAGACAGCGACAAGATCAAACACAGATTTTGGCTACAAGTATGGATTCTATGGTTTCAACTAGTTTGAGGACAACGACAAGGCACAATATTAGAAAAACAACTCACAGAAGGAGAAAACCACAAATAAAAATAGAACACTTTGGTTCTGAAGGAAATCATCCAGTCAAATAATATTCTAAAATCATTAGCGATGAGGGCATGGGTGAGGACACTTTCAACTAACATGGTTTGTTATTTTGCAGGGAACATTTATGTATTCATGCATTGGCACTCATTACGACCTCTATGGGTGGTATTAGCACCATGTGCTCATTCGTTTGAGGTAGGAAAGGTGACAGCATAAGCATGACAAAAGCACTCATGGAGAAAATGTAGAATCAGATGCTATGTTTGGCAATGAATTTCGAGAAGGTTGAAGCACAAATGGCTATCTGCTGCAAACACCATCAACAAAAAGAGGCATAAGCAACAATTCAGAAACAAGGCTGCTACAAAATCAACATCTGGGCAGTGGCCACAAGGACACGAGGCTATATGTGCAGAATACAAATTTTGAAATTCGACTCACGTACTAATCTGATGCATGTGCTATACTTTTTCATCAATGCGTACATCACTTCATATGTGATATCAACTTTGATCAATGCATACATCACGTACTATGTAGCAGGACTAAGCCTAAAAAGTATAATTCAAAAGATTATACATCATCACAGTAGGTGCTTTTTTAGTATGAAATTTGTACTATCAATGTTAAGTATTTTGCTAAACATTGGTAATAGGATTTATGTATCACTCATCTTTTACTTCTTTCATCATTTGTGACATCCTGAATCTATGTAACTGTTGTAATTTTTCACTTTTTTTATTTATATATAAAAAAGAGCCCCGGACGAATGCCTAGTGAACTGCAAAAAAAGAAACTACTTTAGTAAATATTGATTAGTGAATTGGTCTATTCATCTTTATCAAGTTCAAAGGATATAAAGTTAAATCTTAGACAAACTAATAATTTATTACACTGCTAAAGTTGTAGAATACTTACACTGGAGATTCAGGAGAGATGTTGGCTAGTTTCCTTTGTTCGTCTATCCACCTATCACGAGTGAGCCAAATATGAGTATCTTTGTTTTCACTTCTTAATGTCAGTGTAATTATCGGTAACGTCAGTAGCACAAGTGAGAGAAGAAAAAGTTTCAAGTTAGACAAAGTTCCATTTTGTTGATAACACACTTACTTGGTATGGTTTGTCTGGGAATACGTCGTCTTCAATTACCTACATAACAAACCAAACAATTGATCGATGAGAAAAGAATGGAAAGATCCTAATTATTCCAGTTACGTTCAACTAGTTTTTTCTATTTGACTTTAATAACGGACAGCTTGGATGTTTCTATTCTTGGAACATCGATACCCAATTGATTATTCTAGGAAGCCTTACCTTTTTCTCTCCAAACATTATTATCTCAGTTACCAATAAATTGTTAGAACAATTGAACTAAATAATGAACCTAAAAACACTTCACCTCTACCGGACAAAAGAGAAAAACAAATGAAACAAGATGTCCACTTCTCTGAAGAGGACCATCAAACAGCGGCCGAGCCAAAATTTTCTACATCCAAATAATAACATTACTTTTATTAGATTATTATACACAGAATTTATTGTAAATCAATTGACATGAATCAATCCAAAATCTATTGTAAATCGATTGCAAGCGACTGATTTAATAGGGGAAAAAGAGAAGTTAACGTGGGAAGAAGATGGACGGGCACTACGGCAGGCTGTTGAACAGCGAGATAGAAACTGATTTACTGTGGATCAATCAACCAACATCAATACAAAAGCTAATGTAAATAGATTGGAAGAAGAGAAGTTAATTTATTATAAATCGATTCTACTGTAAATTGATTGTAAATCAAAGAAAAGAGAATTTACTTGGGAAAAAGATGGGCTGCCATTGACGCACTCTCATAGCACTGCCTTTGACGCATCAACGAGTTAGATTTTTGCGGCAACGAAGTTGATTCAAGAGGGAGATCGATTATACTGTAAATTGATTGTAAATCGAAGAGAAAAGAATTTACCTGGGAAAAAGATAGGCTGTCGTTGACACACTATAAATTGCACTACCGTTGACGCATCAGCCTGCTAGATTTTTTCAGCAGCGATTTAGGATTGTATTATTGTTTTTCGTTCAACTGAGGAGTGAGGTTTTTCGTTCTATTGTTCTTTAATTGGGAGAGGGAAACATAAAAGGTATCCAAAAAATTGGGGGGAAAGATTTTCTCTTTTTTGTGTGGATAGCTAAAATAATAAAAGATTAATTTTAATTAGTAATTTTTAGTTGCTATTATTTTTTATTGCCAGTAAAAGAATATCTTTTACTGGCTAATGGTCATATGCCGCTAATATTTAAGCTTAAAAAATCTATTAGCGACCATTGCCTTATTGCCGCTAAATAATTTCCGCCAAAGGCCTTTTTTGTAGTGGTGAGATAGTGTCACGAGAGTGGGGTTCAGACTCTTACTATGCGTACTACGGAGCACATAGCTCCCCGGACTCAGGTTCTAGTGGTTCAGCTCGTAGTGGCAGCTCAGACAGGTATTACAGCTCAGGCCGGTGATGGAGCAGCCATGTCTTCGGAAGCTTTGTGGAGACTTGATCAGCCCTCCAAGCTTTTCACCACCACTTTTAGCGGTGTTTCATCGGATGATCCCTAGGATTTTCTATTCAGCTGTCATGAGATTCTCAGGACCATGGGTATAGTGGAGACCAACGGGGTCGATTTTTGCACCTTCAGGCTTGCAGGATCCGCCAAGACTTGGTGGAGAGATTTTTATCTATCTAGACCAGCAGGGTCTCCAGCTTTGACATGGGACCAGTTTGCGGAGTTATCCTTGGAGAAGTTTCTCCATGTCACTCAGCGAGAGGCACTTCGTAAGCAGTTTGAGTGCCTCCAGCAGGGCTCGATGATAGTTACACAGTATGAGACTAGATTTGTTGACTTGGCACGCCATGCAGTTGTGATACTCCCTATAGAGCGACATAGGGTCCGAAGATTCATTGATGGATTGATTCAGCCGATCCGTCTTCAGATGGCTATGGGAGTTGGTAGTGATATTTCCTCTTAGGAGGCGGCCAATGCGGCCCACAGAGTTGAGATGGCCCTCACACGGGGAGGTGGTCAGATGTCGGGCAAGAGGTCTCATCAGTCTTGTAGATTCAGTGGCACCTCATCTGGAGGTAAGGATTCATATGGTAGAGGTTAGGCACCGAGGCCCTTTCAGTCTGCGCTTCAGGTTTCTCACGGTACTCCAGGCAGCGGTGGTTCTCAGCAGTATTATTCAGATCAACAGCCTATCAGTGCACCCCACTTCAGAGCTCAGGGTAGGACATTCTGGTCGACCGGGCTAGCAGTCGCAACAACCGAGATCTTGTTATAGTTGTGGTGACCTCCGTTACATTTTCAGGTTTTTCCATTGAGCATCGGGCAACTCTCAACAGCAGGGTCCTCGCCCCATGATTTAGGTAGCAAGTGATCCATAGCCCGCTCAGCCAGCTAGAGGCAGGGGTAGGGATCATAGAGGTGGAGGTAGTAACCGTAGAGGTGGAGCTCGGACCGACAGAGGCAGAAGACAGCCAGTGGTTGATCGTCCTAGAGATACAGTTCAGGGAGTTGGAACCCAACCCCGATGTTATGCTTTGCCAGCCAGGCCAGAGGCTGAATCTTCTAATTAAGTTATTACATGTACTTATCTAGTCTATGACATGGATGTTTCACTGCTATTTGACCCCGGGTCTACGTATTCATATGTATCGTCTTATTATTCTCCCTACATGGCTATGCCTGGTGATGCCTTGGCTATTACTATTTATGTATCCACGCCAGCAGGTGATTCTATAGTGGTCGATAGAGTTTATCGCTCATGTGTAGTAGTATTAGAGGGTCTTGAGACCCGTGTTGATCTATTGCTTCTACACATGGTTGATTTTGATGTTATATTGGGGATAGATTGGTTGTCCGTGTAGCATGCGATCTTGGATTATCACGCCAAAACCGTGACCTTGGCTTTACTGGACTTTCCTCGATTGGAGGTGAGATGGACCCCAGTACATGCCACCCACAATGTTATATCATATGTTAAGGCTCGACGCATGGTCGAGAAGGGGTGTTTAGCTTATTTCTCAAACCAGCACGGAGGTTCCTTCTATTGACTTAGTTCCTATTGTTCGGGAGTTCCCAGAGGTTTTTCCTTCAGACCTGCCAGGTATACGACCCGACAGGGATATTGATTTTTGTATTGATCTGGCTCCAGGCACACAGACCATTTCTATTCCGCCGAATCGTATGGCCCCACCAGAGCTGAAGGAGCTAAAGGATCAGTTGCACGATTTTCTTGAGAAAGGCTTTATCAGGTGTGACAACCCAAAGGGTCATCATCTATTTTCCTCATTCGTTTCGTGCTTCTGAGGGCCTTGAAAACCTCATTTTCTATTGCCTCGATTTGCGTGTGCAGTCCAAGCACGTAACCAAAAAGTTTTTGTTGAAATATGTGAATTCTGTGAAAAATTTGAAGAATTTTGATATTAATATAATTATAGTTGACTTTGGTCAACATTATTTGTAAATGAACCCGGACTATCTCGGAAGGTTCGTAGAAAATTATGGGACTCGGACATGTGCTCGTAATCGAAATCTAAGTTCTCAAACTTGAGTAAAAGAATTTTTCTATTAAATTATTTTTCTGAAATTATTAAGGAAAACGAGAATGAAAATTGATTATAAGACTATGATATCAGGCTCGTATTTTGGTTCTGATGCTCGGTGCAAGTCTTATGTATTGTTTAAGCGCTTCTTGTAAAGTTCAGTTGAAAACGGGCGTCGTTTGACGTGTTTCAGACCTAAATAGCTAAAGTTAAGGTTTATGAACTTTGAAATGAAAAGTGATGGTCTTGGGTTTAATTCGTTGAATTTGATGTTATTTTAGTGATTTGATTGCTCAAGCAAATTCGTATGATGTTTATGAGTTAGTATGTGTGATTGGTTGGGAGCCCCGAGGGCTCGGGAGTGATTCGGAGCTGGTTCGGGGTGTTTTGAACTTAGTGAAAATTGCAGAAAAATCAGTTATGGTGTTCTGGTATTTAGTTCTATGCGATCACATAGGTTGCTTCGCGATCGCATAGTGTAGCCTTCCATATGCTCGCATTTGTTCTATGCAATCGCATACACTCTTACGCGATCGCTTAGGTTTGTCAGTTCCTTCAATGCGAAAGCAATTGATACTCCGCGTTCGCACTTCTTTAAAGTCCAAACCTGGGCTTCCTATGCTTTTCTTCTATGCGTTCGCATAATGACTTATGCGATCACAATGATTTACTCCCCATTACCCTATGCTATTACAATGCCTCCTCCGTGATTGCATAGGGAACTTTTGCCCAGTTAAATTTTATTAAACAAAACAAAACCAGTAGCTACAGGATTTTCACTTTTTTATCACGAACCCTTTTCTTCCCCAAGCCCTAGGAAGCCATTAAAGCCCCCTAGCCTCAAGACCACTTGAGTAAGTAATATTCCACTTATTTCCTTTACATTTCCTTCATTAATTAACAAGTTTCTAAGTCTAAATCATGGAGTTGAAGGTCGAAATTATGGGTTTTGAGCAAAGTTAGGATTTTGAGAATTTTGGATAATTAAACCCCAATTTGGGGTCGAATCTTAGAACAAATTATATCTTTGGGTTCGTGGGGTTATGGGTGATTGAGTTCTGGTCCGAACCTTGGGTTTCGACTATTGGGAATTATTTAGGAAAACTTGGAAAACCCATTTTTATGCATTCAACCCAATTCATATATTGTTTATTAAAGTAATTGAACAAATTATGATTAGATTCGAGCGAATTGGAGGTTGAATCATGAGGTAAAGCAATAGTTAAAGGTTAAGCGAACTTCAAGGCTTTGAGGTAAGTGTTTGGTCTAACCCTAGATCGAGGGAATATGAGTTGAGTCTTGTTGCTAATTTCCATGTGATTGAGTACGATGTATAGGCATGGTGATGAGTATCTATACATTGTGTCTAGCATGACCGTGAGTCCTTATAATGTGAATTCCATGTTATTGGAGAATGTCTATACACCGTGAATAACGCGTGAACAGTAAATGATCATTAAATTCTTTGGAGTGTTGGCTCATAATAGTAAAGTGAATTATAAGATACTAGATGGCTTCTGCCCGTGCATATCACGGGCCCAATACAATTAAATATGAAATTACTATTTGTGATTAATTTGTTTTGATTTATAATGTACAACGCATATTGATATGTTTGAGCTATCACGCAGACAATAAGTAATTTCATAATACCTAATATTATTTTGTTGGATAACTATATTTTCTATTGATTAGAACCTTTAATAGATATTTTACTTTATTTTATAAATTCAATTCTCTATAACAAATAATAGTGATAATAATTTAAATATTTACTGTCATTTTGTATCATTCATACTCAAAAGTATTTTTTGAAAAATTACCCAAACACGATTTGGTTATCATATATTACAAAATACTATTCTAAAATTTGTTAGTGTACATTCACTGGAAAACACTTATATACATTCACTATAGAAGTGTAAATATACCGAATATTAAAATAAAACAAACCAAAATAGAAAAATTGATAAGATGAGTCACATCCATGAGAATACTAAATATACATATATAAATATATTGTTATTTAGATGCATTTGAAGTGACACAGTATTCACATCTATGAGAATACTAATATACATATATAAACATATTGTTATTTACATATCAACAAAAAAAGATGCATTTTACTTCTTTGTCCATACTGAAATTAGTCTTCTTTGTAGTGTAACAAAAGCACTGGCATCTGCAAATCACAGGAAAAGAAGATTTCACACGATTAATTATTTAATTAAAAGTGTATGGATATTTTTGACAATAAAATGACCATCAACTTGTAGGTATAAAATTTCTACCAAGTTTCAGTAAAGGACAACCTTGTCATTGAAGATGAAAAGTAGTGTCACATGATTATAATTTACATACATCCTATTAAATTTATTTTGCACATGTAAAAGAGTAACAAAAAATTGACACAAATATATCAATATAAGAAAATTGAAGTCAAAGTAGTATAAGCAAAAAAAAAAAATACTCAACAAGTAAATTAGAGATGCATGAAATATGCCATTGCATGTGGTTTTTCTGCTTAGATGCAGTAACTTTAAATTTCCATAGTTACAAATATTGTTTCCCAGGAATATGCAGTTTAAGAAAAATATATGTAACGACCCGGCCCGTCGTTACAGGAATTTACCACCCCGTCAGGTTGTAATTACATGTTTTATGCTTTTATATCAGTGTTAGAGCCTATCGGGTGAGTTAGGAGTGAATTGAATTGAAAATGAAGCAAATAGCATGTTTGAAGGAAGTTTGAATATGAAAAGTCAACCTAGAGTTGACTATCGAGTTAGAGTGCTCGGAATCAGATTCTGATGATTCGACTAGCTTCGGGAGATCATTTATGACTTAGGAGAGCAATCGGAATTGAATTTGGAGGTCCGGTGTAGTTTTAGGCTTGAATTGGCTAAGGTCGAATTTTGGCGAAATCCGAACGGTAGGTGAGATTTTGATCCGAGAGTCGGAATGGAATTTCGACAATTGCAGTAGCTCCGTTAGGTGATTTTGGATGTGCCTGCAAAATTTCAGGTCATTCGGACGTCGTTTGGTCGGGTTTTTGATGAATGTGTAATTTGGAAGTTTTGAAGAAACTTAGGCTTGAATTCGTGTGTAAATGGTGATTTTGATGTTTAGTATGGTGTTTTTATGATTGGAACAAGTTCGTATCGTGTTTTGGAGTATGTTGGTGGTTTTCGTTGGGGTCCCGGGGTCTCGGGATGAATCCGGGGGTCCAAAACGGACCACTTTTGGGAAAAATGAGAAGGCTGGTTGCTGTCATAAATGCAGCAGGATTTTGCTCTCCGCGATCGCGGGGAGGGGGACGCGATCGCGTAGGGTTAGGGGCTAGACCAATGCGATCGCAGGAGCACCAGTCGCGATCGCGTAGAGTTAACCGGGTGGCCATCGCGATCGCATGAGCATCTACGCGATCGCGTAGAAGAGAAATGGGGTCCAGGGAAATTTGTGCTACGCGATCGCAGGAAGAGAGACGCGATCGCGTGAAGCCGGATGTTTGAACATCGCGATCGCGTGAGGCGAGTCGCGATCGCGTGAGGCCGAATTTTTGAACATCGCGATCGCGTGAGGCGAGTCACGATCGCGTAGAGCAAACGGGTCTGGCAGTGAATTAAATCACAGAACATAAGGCTCACGGGTTTATACCCCAAAAACACAATTTTGAGCCCTAGAGAGAAGAAAACTCGAGGAGAACACTGAGAAATCATCGGGTATTCGTCGGAGGTAAGATTCTTGACTCAAAAACATCATTTAATGGTAGAATTAACATCAATCTTCATGAAATTGGGTTGAAATCTTGAAGAAATGTGGCCTAGATATTGAAAACGGGATTTTGAGTTTTGGAAGGCCATTTGAACTCCGATTTTAGTAAATTTTATATGTACGGACTCGTGGCGGGACAAGGGTTCTGGAAATATGAGTTTCGAGATTTTTTGAGATGTGGGCCCGGGGCTCGGGTTTTGCCAATTTCGTAATTTTTGATATTTTTCGAGTTCTTTCGATTGGGTTATGTTCCATTAGCCTATTTTGATATATTTGTGTTGATTTGTGCTAGTTTTGACGTGCGTGGATGCCGATTCGAGGAGCTAAGGCGTCGCGGGCATGAGCTTTTGTTCGGTTCGAGGTGGGTAATACTTGTAAATGATGTCCTGAGGGTTAGTAAACCCCGGACTTGCACATCTTAGTGCTGTGTTGAGGTGACTTGCACGCCGGATAACGGGCGTGGGGTAGAGCACCATCGGGGATCGTGACTTGGTCCGTCCCGCGTAATAAATAATAACACCTAATTGTTAAAATGAATTAGACTAATTATCATGTTTGGGCTTCGTGCCAATTATTTGAATCCTTCAAGGATTGGTATCACTGTTTTGATAACACTGTGCATATTTTATTCTAAATTTAAGGTTTAAAATGGAATTATGGCTATTCAGCATTTTTATAAGGTTATGAAAAACTTGAACAAGGTCTTAATAACATTTTTGCTGTGAGCTAATATGATATTGTTGCCCGTAGGGCTTTCTTGATTATTTGTTAGACTGATTGGGGCCGAGGGCCATATGTTAGGGCATGACATTCATGTGAGCATATGCATACACATGCATGGATCGGACTGCACGCTGCAGTGGTATATGGATCGGGCTGCGCGCCGCAGCAGGTGTGATATTGATATTGTGCTTGGGCTGTAGGAGCCCCTCGGAGTCTGGACACCCCCAGTGAGCACGGGTACCCAAAAGGATCGGGCTACACGCCGTAGCGGTCATATGCATCGCATGGCATACATACATTGGTTTACGTGTACTACGTGGCATAACATTTTAGCACTCATACTTTACTGGCACATGTGCATTTGTTGCTTTATTGACCAGATCTGCTGGTATAAATTGTTAAGGAGTGCTGAGCCCGAGAGGCTGATTTGAGTGCTGACTTGCACTGCTTGAGATTCTCCCATGTATTGGTATGTTATAATGAAAGAAAGTAGCTAAAAATTGAGATTTCTAAATAATCTACTCACATATGCTGAAAAGGAATAAAATGATAGTGTTTTGAAGTTTAATGATAGTTCTGTATTGTGTAGCAAGAGATAGTGCCTTGCGTGGTTTTCTTCCCTTAAGCATTATTTACTTTTATTACCGCTGAGTTGGAAGTACTCACACCCGACTCCCCGCACCTTGTGTGCAGATCCAGGTACATTACAGCAGAGCTGATTCCATTGCGGTTCGGGAGTGCTTTTGGACAGTCGAGGTAGCTGCCAGCGTTCGCAGGACCTGATTCTCCAGTTTGTCTGTATTTTGTTCTGATCATCCCACACTTGTGCACAGCTATATTCACTATTTACACTTGGTATACTCTGTAGAGGCTCATGACTCTTGACCCTTCGGTCTATGGGAGTTGGCACGTGTTGGGACTTGGTTCCCCGTTTTTAATATATCTATCACTATTATGCTTAAATTGGATAAAGTGAGCTTGTGGCTCTGTGATTGTTGTTGATTGGTCGGGCTGGCCTAGCAGTGTGCTGGGCGCCATCACGACCGGATTTGGGGTCGTGACAAGTTGGTATCATGTTGGGCCAGTCGGGAGGACTCGAGGCTAGATCCTTGTCTATGGCTTGAGCACCAAGGTACTAATTTCGCGAGCCGGTATTATGAAGTTCATACGATCGGTATTGATCTTTATTGTGATTTGATATGTAGCCCTAGCTATGGGCGTGAGAAATATTTCCATCACCTCTTAATTGGAAGGTAAAGTGCCTTATGTGTAGTGGAACGAGTTCAAACTCAGGAAGACTAAAATGATTATGCTACGTGTATCCTGGTGGAAGGTATTGTGCTGAAATGCTAAATTGAGGCGAGATAGGTGGATTGGTTCTCCCGTGTAATTGAAAGGTAGTTGATATGTGTTATGATTCGAGCAGGTACAACGCATGTTCATGTACCAAATATGATAATATGATTTGTGTAGTATCGAGACTAATGTTGTCGATATGCATTGTGATGTCTTGTCGAGTTGTGAATGTATTGCTAGGATGGTTTTGGTGATTCTCTGGCAGGTGGATAGGCCAATTTACAAAGGAAACTCTGCCGAAATTTTTGGAAAATTTGGGACTTAGAAAAGATTTTATCACCTAAAGAGGGGCGTAACTGTTGTGTGTGAATGAATGCAAGAATTGCAAAAGAGTTAATATTTCTCTGATGATTCGAATCTCCGCCGAAGCTTGTAAATGACTTGAGTTTAATCTAACTAGAACTTTGTGGCATCACTTGAGTAATAATGATATGAGTGGTTGAAAGTGCTTTGATGAATGGCTTCGAGCTAAGTTGGGGAGGTTGCTATTGAATAACTGATTGCACTATTGTGTGCTATGTTGATTCTGTCTCTAAGTATGTTGGGAAATTCTGGTAAAGGTTATGGTGCTTCGTAGATCTAATGAAGTACTAGGGTGTTTTGAACTGCTGTTGGTAAAGAATATTCACCGTATAGAAAAGGAAGATAGCTGATTGTATCTGTAAGTAATCATGTTCTGCGATGTTAGAGTTCTAACAAAACACGAGTGGTTCTACTCAATAGACAGTTGAATTACAGCTGAATAAGGGTGAATGATGCCCGAGAATGGTTTTGCAGTGTTCAAGATTTTGCTTGTAACAATCAAGTGCCTTAAGTTTTGTGTATGTGGCTAAAGATGGCGGTTTCGTTAGAGAAAAATCAAGACTAGTGTTATATTATGTGAATGATGGGAGTCTATGTAACCGTATGGGAAGGTAATGATAATGAATTCAAATCGCAAGAAGTTCTTCGAAATAAAGTATTGTAGAATGTGGTACTTTTGAGAAACATTGAGAGAGTATTCAGTGGCCTATGGGTCTTAGACCGTGTGGTCTTGTGTACGAGTCTCGTGTGGTAACATGAGTTGATGTATTATGGTACTATAGTATAGACTGATATTAAATCAAAGATGAATCAGAAAGGAAACTGGGTAAATGGAACAACTTGTTAATAAACCGAAGCGGTATGATAAAGAATACGACTAATTCCTGGTATGTGGTTGAAGTAATGAGTCTTGCGGATATTGTGCAATAAAGCTTTTGAGTGCTGGCAGTCGTGTAACCCGATATGGGTATAATATGGGTATAAGGACTCAGTCCTGGCAGTTAAACTTATGCAACGAATGGGAAGAAATAGTTTGTGATGTGTTTTATCACGGTTTGAAAATGAGTATACTCTTGTCGGTATGCGAAGCATGGAATGTGTAATGGGTTTTCTTCTATATGGGATCACGAAAGTCCTTGACTAGTGGAGTGCGCCGATGTTGAGGCAGAGGAAATGGATATGAATTTCCATGTTGTCTTAGTGTAATATGGTATACACGATGTGTTATGGAAAGTTGATAATGGTATATTCTAGGTTTTGAGATCAGTTCATAATATATGGGAAGTCAATAAAATTATTGAGCAGTGCGGACAGTTGCAGGTGAATTAAGAATCAATCTTTCTGGTGATTTAAGAAAATGGTACTGCTATTCTAGTAATTTGGCAGGGTATATGGTGCAAAGGGACAAGGTAATGTAAACGGATAATATTTAGTGGTGTGGTGGTATCCTCTTGTTAGGTTGACATTGATGATTGAGTTGTAAATGGCATAAGGAAGTTTTCCGAATGGCTTTTGTGGTATGAATGGACGCATGATGTGCGTTATGTATTTGTACGATGAAGTACGGAATCAGGCATGGTGATTCATGTGATATATATGTGTAGGAGACTTGAAGTTCTCGTTAGTCCGCCTATGCGGCGGTTGTATATCGTGTGTATCGGCACCATTTTGTGATTATTGGAAATCGGAAGCCCTAGAGGCTCTCTCTTAACTTGATAAGACGAATTCGGAATATGATACTTGATTGCTGACTGGTTGTCATGGGTCAGGTCGTCTAGACAAATGAGCTATGGACTATGTCGGAAAATGGCACAAATTGCGTAGCAGAAAGCATCAGAGTATGCTCCAACAGAGTAGTTGTACCCAGGACCAGCGGACGGCTGGTAGGCATAGCTTTGTCAGTTGGACCTTAGTGGCGGATGTTAGTGTAGAAGTATCTACCATTGATTAGTTCCGGTATTGAGGAACTTTGTCGGATGTGTTTCTTGTGGCCAAACTTGAGGCTATATATGTTTATTATGATGAGCAACTTGACTCGACGCGTATTTATTTGATGAGGGTTACTTGGATCGGGTGGCACGCCGCCACATGTATGGTATCTAGATCGGGTGGCACGTCGCCACGGGTATGCCATTGGAGCGGGTTACACGCCGCAACAGAATATTGTGAAAATATAGTTAGTTATAAGCTACCTGGTATACAATACTTCCTCGCTTCTGAGGAAAAGACCGTTTTGAGTATCGCTTGGCGAATGGCACCTCGGTTGTGTCCTCTCATGATTTAATAGCATATGTTAATTGTTTCACCGTGGGTGAGGTTGATTGCTTGGGTTCAAGACCTAGATCTGTGCGTGGCTAACCGTTTTTGAGCTTGGTAACTCGAGGTGCTTCATGAGTAATGGTGTTTGGATAGAATCATGAATTGTGGCAAGGCCACGTGATGTTATGACCTGTCGAGGAGGATTCAGGTACTCTATTTCTATAATGCGAGACGCGATCTCAGTTTTATATTATGATGGCACTGAGGAATTGAACTGCAGCTCTTTTGCCGGAGACAGTTGTCATGAATTGAGCTCTGTCATGATTCGAGTGTGTGCATACGTTTCTATTGGAGCCTATGTTGTGCTCGTCGTGGCTTAGGTCGGTGTTGAGGTGTCTTATCACCGGTGCGGTGTGTTATAATCGAAATGACCGTTGGAGTCATTAATGAATACGAGCATATTGGATCTTAGCTTGTTAGAAAGGTAAAAATCGAGGTTTGGCTCCGAAACTTATTATGGTATCAGTTAAAAGGGAAATGGATTCATGAATAGGTGACCGGAGAGATGGATTCGATATATCGCGTGTTCGGTTGCCGTGGGCAGTATATGAAGGTGTTGGACTAAGACCTTAGCTAATGAGAAAGGTTCTTTCTGCTAGTATTTGGTTATCGTGGCCAGTTATTGTGATTAGAGACTATCGTCTCGAGTGATTGGGTTGTTGATACATCATATGATCTCACCGGGAGTAGTGAATATGGGTTATTGCAGTGGATTCGAGTGTATCCCGAGTATAGGCATGGGATTAGCATTTGGCATATGATTTCGGAAAGTGCAATGTGATTTATGGTTCAGATGGTCTGTGAAATTTTGACTATATGGTGTTTTCGGACTTATGTGAGATAGGGTAACGTGGGATCACCCCGAGTATATGCTTGGTAAGATCATTCAACTATTGGGTTGCTTCTAGTACAACTCTCGGTACGCTCGAGGACGAGCGTTTGTTTAAGTTGGGGAGAATGTGACGACCAGGTCTGTTGTCACGTGAGTTACCACCCAGTTTTCGCCGTTATTACATGTTTTATGCTTTTATATCAGTGTTAGAGCCTATCGGGTGAGTTAGGTGTGAATTGAATTGAAAATGAAGCAAATAGCATGTTCGAAGGAAGTTTGAATATGAAAAGTCAACCTAGAGTTGACTATCGAGTTAGAGTGCTCGGAATCAGATTCTGATGATTCGACTAGCTTCGGGAGATCATTTATGACTTAGGAGAGCAATCGGAATTGAATTTGGAGGTCCGATGTAGTTTTAGGCTTGAATTGGCTAAGGTCGAATTTTGGCAAAATCCGAACGGTAGGTGAGATTTTGCTCCGAGAGTCGGAATGGAATTCCGACAGTTGCAGTAGCTCCGTTAGGTGATTTTGGATGTGCCTGCAAAATTTTAGGTCATTCGGACGTCGTTTGGTCGGGTTTTTGATTGAATGTGTAATTTGGAAGTTTTGAAGAAACTTAGGCTTGAATTCGTGTGTAAATGGTGATTTTGATGTTTAGTATGGTGTTTTTATGATTGGAACAAGTTCGTATCGTGTTTTGGAGTATAATGGTGGTTTTCGTTGGGGTCCCGGGGGTCTCGGGATGAATCCGGGGGTCCAAACGGACCATTTTTGGGAAAAATGAGAAGGCTGGTTGCTGTCATAAATGCAGCAGGATTTTGCCCCCCGCGATCGCGGGGAGGGGACGCGATCGCGTAGGGTTAGGGGCTAGACCAATGCGATCGCAGGAGCACCAGTCGCGATCGCGTAGAGTTAACCGGGTGGCCATCGCGATCGCATGAGCATCTACGCGATCGCGTAGAAGAGAAATGAGGTCCAGGGAAATTTGTGCTACGCGATCGCAGGAAGAGAGACGCGATCGCGTGAAGCCGGATGTTTGAACATCGCGATCGCGTGAGGCGAGTCGCGATCGCGTGAGGCCGAATTTTTGAACATCGCGATCGCGTGAGGCGAGTCGCGATCGCGTAGAGCAAACGGGTCCGGCAGTGAATTAAATCACAGAACAGAAGGCTCACGGGTTTATACCCCAAAAACACAATTTTGAGCCCTAGAGAGAAGAAAACTCGAGGAAAACACCGAGAAATCATCGGGTATTCATCGGAGGTAAGATTCTTGACTCAAAAACATCATTTTATGGTAGAATTAACATCAATCTTCATGAAATTGGGTTGAAATCTTGAAGAAATGTGGCCTAGATATCGAAAACGGGATTTTGAGTTTTGGAAGGCCATTTGAACTCCGATTTTAGTAAATTTTATATGTACGGACCCGTGGCGGGACGAGGGTTCTGGAAATATGAGTTTCGAGATTTTTCGAGATGTGGGCCCGGGCTCGGGTTTTGCCAATTTCGTGATTTTTGATATTTTTCGAGTTCTTTCGATTGGGTTATGTTCCATTAGCCTATTTTGATATATTTGTGTTGATTTGTGCTAGTTTTGACGTGCGTGGATGCCGGTTCGAGGAGCTAAGGCGTCGCGGGCATGAGCTTTCGTCGGTTCGAGGTGGGTAATACTTGTAAATGATGTCCTGAGGGTTAGTAAACCTCGGACTTGCACATCTTAGTGCTGTGTTGAGGTGACTTGCACGCCGGATAACGGGCGTGGGGTAGAGCACCATTGGGGATCGTGACTTGGTCCGTCCCGCGTAATAAATAATAACACCTAATTGTTAAAATGAATTGGACTAATTATCATGTTTGGGCTTCGTGCCAATTATTTGAATCCTTCAAGGATTGGTATCACTGTTTTGATAACACCGTGCATATTTTATTCTAAATTTAAGGTTTAAAATGGAATTATGGCTATTCAGCATTTTTATAAGGTTATGAAAAACTTGAACAAGGTCTTAATAACATTTTTGCTATGAGCTAATATGATATTGTTGCCCGTAGGGCTTTCTTGATTATTTGTTAGACTGATTGGGCCGAGGGCCATATGTTAGGGACATTCATGTGAGCATATGCATACACATGCATGGATCGGACTGCACGCCGCAGTGGTATACGGATCGGGCTGCACGCCGCAGCGGTTGTGATATTAATATTGTGCTT
The DNA here is from genome assembly GCA_032618575.1 of Nicotiana noctiflora. Lineage (NCBI taxonomy): Eukaryota > Viridiplantae > Streptophyta > Magnoliopsida > Solanales > Solanaceae > Nicotiana > Nicotiana noctiflora. The sequence continues at coordinate 264,472 of JASVEL010002326.1, read as the reverse complement.
GGGCCGTAGGAGCCCCTCCGAAGTCTGGACACCCCCAGTGAGCACGGGTACCCAAAAGGATCGGGCTACACGCCGTAGCGGTCATATGCATTGCATGGCATACATACATTGGTTTACGTGTACTACGTGGCATAACATTTAGCACTCATACTTTACTGGCACATGTGCATTTGTTGCGTTATTGACCAGATCTCCTAGTATAAATTGTTAAGGAGTGCTGAGCCCGAGAGACTGATTTGAGTGCTGACTTGCACTGCTTGAGATTCTCCCAGGTATTGGTATTTTATAATGAAAGAAAGTAGCTAAAAAAATTGAGATTTCTAAATAATCTACTCACATATGCTGAAAAGGAATAAAATGATAGTGTTTTGAAGTTTAATGATAGTTCCGTATTGTGTAGCAAGAGATAGTGCCTTGCGTGGTTTTCTTCCCTTCAGCATTATTTACTTTTATTACCGCTGAGTTGGAAGTACTCACACCCGACTCCCTGCACCTTGTGTGCAGATCCAGGTACATTACAGCAGAGCTGATTCTATTGCGGCTCGGGAGTGCTTTTGGACAGCCGAGGTAGCTGCCGGCGTTCGTAGGACCTGATTCTCCAGTTTGCCTGTATTTTTGTTCTGATTATCCCACACTTGTGCACAATTATATTCACTATTTACACTTTGTATACTCTGTAGAGGCTCATGACTCTTGACCCTTCGGTCTATGGGAGTTGGCACGTGTTGGGACTTGGTTCCCTGTTTTAAATATATCTATCAATTGTTATGCTTAAATTGGATAAAGTGAGCTTGTGGCTCCGTGGTTATTGTTGATTGGTCGGGCTGGCCTAGCAGTATGCTGGGCGCCATCACAACCGGATTTGGGGTCGTGACAATACAGAACAATACTGTAACATGATGAATTGCAGTAAAAACATGGTTGTTCAATAATACACAGGAAAAAACAGAATATGAAACTGTATATAACTTAACCTTTTCTTTTTATTTAGTAAAAGATAGTATTAAAATATGCAAAATAGAGCACTGTGCAGGTGCTAATACAAAAGAGAGCTTGCTAGCCTTATTACAAATAATCCTATGCTAAGGATAGGGAGCTAACAAAATCCCAGAACAACAAGATAAAGGCACAAACTTCCAGCTGAATGACTGAAGATTCAAACAAAAAGACAACAGATCATGCAAATCAAATTACACAAAATTGATGTAAACAAAGAAAATACAGTTAAAAGGACGGCAGAATAGTACAGTAACTTGATCTACTAAAATACAAGCATTGTCATATAAGAACACACTTTAAAAAACCGCTAAACAGCACAGTAAAATGATCTTATTACAGTAAAAATATTATTACCCAATAATATACAACTAAAAGAATGCAGAACTCTACAGTAACTTGATCTATTACGGTTAAAAATTGTAAACTAAAAGGATACAGATAAAAAAGAATGCAGAACAAAGCACGAACATAAAAACTAATTAAACAATAAAAGAATGCAGAACAACACACTAACTTGATCTATTACAGTAAAAATATTGTTACCCAAGAACATACACTCTAAGAAGAATGTAGAAAAGCACAGTAACTTGATCTAAGAATATACAGGCAAAACGAATGCAGAATAGTACAGCAACTTGATTTATTAAGATAAAAAGAACTTGATCTATAACTGCAAAAAGAAAAAGACGTAAAAAGATTACCGACGTGGTCGGCGGCAGAAGAAGGAGGGCCATCAACGACTTTGAAAGGAGTACCGAGGACAGAAGGGAGAGGGAGAGGGTGATCTAAACGGGCCCAATTGTATTATACATAATAGAAATTGTGCCTTTTCTTTTTCTCTTTGAATATAGTTTAGAAACTCACATTTCTCGACAAAATTGAGAGGAGTTTAGATGCATGAGTTGAATATAATGCAAATATTTTGGTTACTTCTTTTTCCTCCTATAATTAAATAGTATGGCTAATAATGTTTTCTACTTCCTCCTAGCTTGGACTCACAGGATGCATAAGATTATATAATCATCTCTCCAACCATAATAGCTCCTCTTTTAACTTCACAAATATACTGGGGAGACAACGACCATAGATCTTACCACTATATTGATATAAAAAATAATAAATATGTGGCTTAACCCATCATAAATTTAAGAATGTAACTGAAAGACAAACAAAATTCATTATCATACCCAGGCACATGTTCTATTCGCATAAGTTTACTGGACTCAAACAAAATTATAAGTGCCAATTAGGAGAAGGAATCAAGTTTGAGGTAAACATTTGGTTGCCCCTCAAACCCAAAAGATAAGGAGAACCATGAAGCACAATGAGAAGTATTTTGTCTTTTTAAGTCACAGAAAGATTTTTTATTTGTCCCACATGTATAATAAATTTGTTACCCGGGAAAGAAGTCATCACCAATTTCATAGAATAAATGCTTTGTCGAATTTTATTTCTCTTTTGTAATAATAGTTGACAGTTGATTCTCATTACTTAAGGAGATTTAGGCCATATATTGCATGACATTTTAAACATGGCACTTTAAAAAGTCAAAATAAAATATAATTTTATCATTTTGAACACTAAAAAGGAATTCTTCACTTCTAACTGATAACAGGTAAAAATAATATAATTTCATCACATTTTGAACTCTAAAAAGGAATTCTTCACTTCTAACTGATCATAGGTACCATTTTTTCCATCAAGATGCTTCAAAAGTTAACTTTATATCTATGCTAATTGTTATTACAATGTATTTATAAAATTATTCTGGAAATATAAATAAGTACAAACAAATATATGCATAAACAGAAATGAAGAAACCAATTCGAGTCCACTGAATTCACAGTGTTTCCTTAAGGAATCTAATCCCCTCCTAGTACCCAAGGTTATGGATTATTTCCTCCCAAGATAGAACAACGAATTACACACTGGTGTAGTGGTACTGCAAACCCCAGTGTTTCAGCGAACACAAAGTTCGGTAGCAAATTACACTTACTTTTTGCTTTCTTTGAAGTTAAAATAATACAGAAGGAGAAGAAAATCAGAAAATCGTATGGAAATTCTGAGCAGAATAGTGTTGTATTTATAGCCAAAAGTTGGGCTGAAATTTGAAGAGTCTCTTCAGAATGGCTGTTTCTGCAAAACTGCCACACCATAAATGCCATTGCATAAATGGCCATTTACTCAATAATAAAGAGGGAAAATAAAGAGGAAAAATTGATGGGTAGTTAATTTTCTGTTACAAAAACAGAAAAAACTGAAATTTGGATTTAATATTAATATTTATTTAATATTAATATTATGTTATTAAAATAAATATTTTAATAACATTTCTGTTAATATTTTACTATTAACAAATAAATTTGGTCCAAAAAGTTAATCAATCGATCGATCATTTGACCAAATCCAAATCCAAATCCAAATCCAAATCCAAATCCAAATCCGAATCCGAATCCGAATCCGAAGCCGAAGCCGAGCCGAGCGAGCGACGGCGACGACGACGCGAGGCTTGCTTTCTTCTCAACTCTTTAAGAGCTAGAAGAAGAGCAATTTCTTATATACCCATAAAAAACCTCTTCCTCTTCCGATATGGGACAATGCCCATTTACCAAGGAGAGGGAAATTAAAATTTCACTCAAAATTTCATTTCCCTCCATTTCCCATTCACCATCTTTTAACTCTTTAATATATTAATTAAATATATTAAAAACCCAACAATCCCCCACATGAATGGGGAATGGCTATATCACGGAAGTATGCATGAAAAACTGTGTGATTCGCAAGTAAGGATTACTTGCATCTGGATAAGTAGGTTTTCCTTTGAACTTTCCGTAGTGAACTTATGTCGGATATACTCGATCAATCGGTAGATTTGATATCTTTGAACCGTCGAACTTTGGTGTATACCTAGACAACCACAAGTCACACAACCAACCCTTAACCGTCTTTGGTTCTCATTGTTGTGTTCGTTTCAGCCATGAACACCGCCCGGTTTCATAAGTGCGTAAAGAATTGGCCTTACAGAATTCTCCTTGAAGCGGCTAACACTTCACACTTACATAGGTGATTCCTAAACGTGTCATCCTGTAGATACACTATTTGATATACCCCGTATCAAATTTAGAAATCATTAAAAAGCCTTAATGCTTTATCCTTGGTACTGAAACATTGTCTTATAAGAGAATAGACCAAAAGTTTATTTGACAATGTTGAACCGTCATAAATGACTTTGTTTGATCTCCTTGAACCTAGATCTTGGGATCTCCAGTCTTCTAGGTAGAGTTACCGCCACTATGACTTATTCTCGGCCACAGTCCCATTCCCCTTGATGATTTCTCAACTACATCTCTAGTTAGGCCTTTTGTAAGTGGATCCGCCACATTATCACTTGACTTTACATAGTCAATCGTGATAATTCCTCTAGAGAGTAATTGTCTAACGGTTTTATGTCTTCGTCGTATATGACGAGATTTACCGTTATACATAACGCTCCCAGCCCTTCCAATTGCCGCTCGACTATCGCAGTGTATGCATATTGGTGCCAAGGGTTTGGGCCAAAATGGAATATCTTCCAAGAAATTCCGGAAGCCATTCAACTTCTTCACCGGCTTTATCCAAGGCTATGAACTCAGCCTCCATTGTAGAGCGGGCAATACAAGTTTGTTTGGACGACTTCCAAGATACCGCTCCTCCACCAATGGTGAATACATATCCACTTGTGGACTTGGAATCAGTTGATCCGGTGATCCAATTTGCATCACAATATCCCTCAATGACCGCATGATATTTATTGTAGTGCAAAGCAAAGTCTTGGGTATGTACTAAGTACCCCAAAACTCGTTTCATGGCCATCCAATGAGATTGACCTGGATTGCTCGTATATCGACTCAATTTACTTATAGCACAGGCTATATCTGGTCGTGTACAGTTCATGATGTACATTAAGCAACCCAACACACGAGCATAATCCAATTGTGATATGCTTTGGCCTTTTTTCTTTGCTAATGCAAGATTCACGTCAATTGGAGTCTTTGCAACTTTAAAGCCCAAGTGCTTGAATTTTTCAAGTACTGTCTTGATATAATGAGATTGTGACAACGCCAGACCTTGAGAAGTCTTATGGATCTTAATTCCTAGAATTAAATTAGCAACTCCCAAGTCTTTCATATCAAACTTGCTAGTTAGCATACACTTAGTAGCATTTATATTGGCAATGTCATTACTCATTATGAGAATATCATCCACATATAAGCAAACAATGACTATGTAATTTGGAACATTTTTAATGTACACACATTTATCACATTCATTTATCTTAAACCCATTTGACAACATTGTTTGGTCAAATTTAGCATGCCATTGTTTGGGTGCTTGTTTTAATCCGTAAAGGGACTTAACAAGTCTACATACCTTCTTTTCTTTACCCGGAACCACAAACCCTTCTGGTTGTTCCATGTATATTTCTTCCTCGAACTCTCCATTTAAGAAAGCTGTCTTAACATCCATTTGATGAATTTCAAGACCATAAACTGCAGCTAACGCTACTAACATTCGTATGGATGTAATTCTTGTAACTGGAGAGTATGTATCAAAATAATCAAGACCTTCTCGTTGTCTATACCCTTTAACCACAAGTCTTGCCTTATATTTGTCAATAGTGCCATCATCTTTAATTTTCCTCTTAAAGATCCATTTAGAACCCAACGGTTTGTTTCCGGGAGGAAGATCAACCAATTCCCATGTATGGTTGTTCAATATAGATTCTATTTCACTATTGACTCGCCTCTTTCCATAACAATGATTCCGAAGAAGACATAGCTTCTTTAAATGTTTGAGGCTCATTTTCCAATAAGAAAGTCACAAAATCTGGTCCAAATGAAGTAGACGTTCTTTGACGTTTACTACGCCTTGGATCTTCCTGGTTAAGTGTACTTTCTTTTGCTTCTTCCCGAGATCATTTAGATCCTTCACTAATCGACTCACATTCCTTTTTGTACGGATATATATTTTCAAAGAACTCAGCATTATCTGATTCTATAACCGTATTATTATGAATGTCGGGATTTTCTGATTTATGAACCAGGAATCGATATGCTTTACTATTAGTCGCATATCCTATGAAAACACAATCAACGGTTTTCGGTCCTATTTTTACCCTTTTGGGTTTAGGAACTTGCACTTTTGCCAAACACCCCCACACTTTAAAATAATTCAAGTTGGGCTTCCTTTCTTTCCATTTTTCATATGGAATGGATTGTGTTTTGCTATGGGGTACTCGATTTAGTATTCGGCTAGCCGTAAGTATGGCTTCCCCCACAAGTTCTGTGGCAAACCAGAACTTATCAATAATGCGTTCATCATCTCCTTTAATGAACGATTCTTTCTTTCTACAATCCCATTGGATATGGGTGTGTAAGGGGCCGTTGTTTGATGAATAATTCCATATAAACATATTTGTTCAAAAGGAGATTCATATTCACCACCCCTATCACTTCTTATCATTTTGAGTTTCTTGTTAAGTTGTGTTTCAACTTCATTTTTGTATTGCTTGAATGCGTCTATTGCTTCATCTTTACTATTTAGTAAGTAAACATAGCAATATCGAGTACTATCATCAATAAAAGTTATGAAATACTTCTTTCCACCGTGAGATGGTATTGACTTCATGTCGCAAATATCTGTGTGAATTAAGTCTAAAGGATTTGAATTCCTTTCAACCGACTTATAAGGATGTTTAACATACTTAGATTCCACACATACTTGACATTTTTATTTGTCACATTCAAATTTAGGCAATACTTCCAAATTAATCATTTTCCGCAAGGTTTTATAATTGACATGACCCAAACGTATATGCCATAATTCATCTGACTCAAGTAAGTAAGACGAAGCTGAAATTTTATTATTATTCTCAACGACCATTACATTCAGCTTGAAAAGGCCCTCAGTGAGGTAACCTTTTCCTACAAACATTTCGTTATTACTTATTACAACCTTGTCGGAAACAAAAACACATTTAAAACCATTTTTAACAAGAAGTCCAGTAGAGACTAAATTCTTCCTAATCTCGGGAACATGAAGGACGTTGTTCAAAGTCACCACTTTGCCGGAAGTCATTTTGAGAAATATCTTCCCACATCCTTCAATATTGGCCTTAGAAGCATTTCCCATAGAAATCGTCTCGTCGGGTCCAACAGAAGCATAAGTAGCAAATGCTTCTCTAACTGCACAAACATGGCGAGTGGCTTCAGAATCAATCCACCACTCTCAAGGATTGCCTACCAAGTTGCATTCGGAAAGCATGGCACATAAGTCATCAACATCATCATGCTTTTCAACCATGTTTGCTTGACCCTTTTTCTTGCCTTTCTTCGGATCACGACACTCCGTAGATTTGTGTCCGGGTTTTCCACAAATGTAGCAGTTTCCACTGAACCGCTTCTTGCTTGGGTTGTATTTTGGTCCAGAAGCCTTCTTCCTCTTCTTGTTCTCTTCAACAATATTTGCACCCATTATTGTTGAGTTTCCACGACCTCTCTTTTCAGCAGCTTTATTGTCCTCTTCGATTCTCAACTGAACAATGAGATCTTCAAGGGACATCTCCTTGCTTTTGTGTTTCAAGTAGTTTTTGAAGTCCTCCACAAAGGAGGCAACTTCTCAATCTTTGCTGCTACTTGGAATGCTTCATTGATAACAAGACCTTCAGCAAGGAGATCATGAATAATCACTTGCAATTCCTGGACTTGGGTAATAACAGACTTGCTATCTACCATTTTGTAGTCCAAAAACTTTGCAGCAACAAACTTTTTCAACCCGGCATCTTCAGTTTTGTATTTCTTTTCAAGCGCAGTCCACAGTTCCTTTGACGTTTCTACGCCACCGTAGACGTTATACAAAGAATCTTCCAGCCCGCTTAGAATATAATTCTTGCATAAAAGTCTGAATGCTTCCACGCCTCAACGACAAGAAAGCGTTCAGTTTCTGGAGTTTCGTCAGACAACACAGGAACATCTTCCTTGATGAACTTCTGGAGACTCAGAGTAGTCAAATAGAAGAACATCTTTTGTTGCCAGCGCTTGAAATCAATCCCGGAAAATTTGCCGGGTTTCTCCGCCGGTGCCAATGCTGCCGGAGTCGTTCGGCTTGTTGAGGCATTAGCAGTCACCATTGGAACAACCTGGTTCTCATTCTCGTTAGTCATTTCTGTAAAAGAATGACACAAATATTAAAATCACGTTGATTTTAATAGAGTACAAAACCACAAAGGTTTTACTCTTCCAGAAACAGTAAAAACAAATACATAAATATAATCAAATTCCTTAAGCTTGTTATTACAATGTATTTATAAAATAATTCTGGAAATATAAATAAATACAAACAAATCTATGCATAAACAGAAATGAAGAAACCAATTCGAGCCCACTGAATTCACAGTGTTTCCTTAAGGAATTTAATCCCCTCCTAGTACCCAAGGTTATGGATTATTTCCTCCCAGGATAGAACGAATTACACACTGGTGTAGTGGTACTACAAACCCCAGTGTTTCAGCGAACACAAAGTTCGGTAGCAAATCACACTTACTTTTTGCTTTGTTTGATGCTAAAAGTATGCAGAAGAAAGGAGGAGCTGAAATTTGGATTTAATATTAATATTTATTTAATATTACTATTCTGTTATTAAAATAAATATTTTAATAACATTTCTATTAATATTTTACTATTAACAAATAAATTTGGTCCAAAAAGTTAATCAATCGATCATTTGACCAAATCCAAATCCAAATCCGAATCCGAATCCGAATCTGAAGCCGAGCGAGCGAGCGACGACGACGGCGCGAGGCTTGCTTTCTTCTCAACTCTTTAAGAGCTAGAAGAAGAGCAATTTCTTATATACCCATAAAAAACCTCTTCCTCTTTCGATATGGGACAATGCCCATTTACCAAGGAGAGGGAAATTAAAATTTCACTCAAAATTTCATTTCCCTCCACCCATTCACCCTTTTTTAACTCTTTAATATATTAATTAAATATATTAAAAACCCAACACTAATTTGGCCATGCTCAACAACAGAAAATGGTATACGATCGATCTTTCACTATAAAAGATGCCTTTTAGCTAACGTTCAGAAAAATGAAGAAAAAATAATGATAAAAGCTAATAAAAATAAAGATAGTTGAATAAAGAAAATATGATAAGAGTTGAATATGGCTTCACATTTCTATCAATGCAACTAATACAGTTCATGTGCAGTATGTTGTTGTAGCTATATATTTCCTGTTTTTCAATTACATGGTTCTCCTTGTTTGGTCATAAGATGTATGCTTATTGATTTTGAATTAAGTAATTGATGATGTGTTTTAGAAATGACTGCCATAAGCAATATGTGTCTTCATGGTTACAGCTTGCGATCTAGTTGACAAGTTATCGATTAGGCGAATAAAACGCGTCAATGAAGAATGAATTATGAACTTAGTGGACACTGTTGGAAGTATGAGATACGTGTGTTGGTATCATAGTTAGCTTCATATGCTGAACATATATTATTTTCTGCTTTATCTTACATGTTTTAACAAGTCACTTACGCCTAGGTGGCAACCTAGGCATAATTAAAAGTGATGACTAATCTACGTGTCGGTACAAATCAATATGAATCCAAGGAACTCAATGCTATTCTTTCAATTCTTAAGAAGAACAGGAAACGTTTCCTCTCAATTTCAAAGAAAACTCTTTTAAATCTTAAAAGGAATCAGAAACATTTTTCTCTTAAAGATTTTAAACCAAATAATGTTAGGTAACGTTTGTCTTAGTTGGAAAGTTTTAAAACTCTTCAAGCAAACACTGACATTAGGTACCCTTTCTAAGATCTTGATGTAAGACAATTATTATGCTCATAAAATGTTTCAATTTGTAGAACAAAATTTTCAAGAAGGCCTTCCACTAACAAAAAATTCTGATAACTACAACTTTCATATTGACAAGAAAATGGAATCAAAGACGTGCAGCCAAATAATTACCCTGATATGTGGAGTGAATACGGTCGTAATCCAAAAATATTTGGACTCCGTAGTTCCAGACCCATGACCATTAAGAAGTAATATTCTGTAAATTCAAACTTTTTCAGTCAAGTAATAGTTATTAGACCATGCTATATGTGGAGGTTACTCAAGGACATGAATAAGTGTGTAGAAGTCTGAAGCTCATTAGACATGGCATAAAGTGGATACTTCCTCATCCAAATCCAAACATCATAAGAAACCAATACATGAATCATGTGGTGCATTATATAATAAGTACCAAATGGAGAAGAGGAAGCATATAAACTTTTGTTTAGAATACAACAACAACAAATCCAGTGTAATCCCATGAATAGGTTTACAATAAAAAGCAAAATAATGCTGCAAATGAACCAAGAGTATAACATATACCTGACATTGCACATCAATGCCACTCTTCTTGTACTCCACATACAAACATCTAGAGAACTGATCAACATATCTGAAAAATAGATCCAAAAGATCAACGCAACACATAAGAATACCAGGGAACAACTACTATTTTGTGCTTAAAGATTCAAAATCTTGCTAAAACATTGATAGTATTACAAAGACATGAGGAATAAGTGGTAAATGATAAACGGTCATCGACGCCTTAAATAGATTAAAGATTGCCCTAAAATTCACCTGATGATATATCAGGCTTTGTTCAGTACTGGAAAACAATTCCCCCTTTTCTTTTTAAGTACATTATTTTCCTCGTATTACATTTAGCCAATGGATCAGCTAAAGCTACCTTTCACTAGTGTAGACTTGTCAAAAACTTATTTCGTTCATTTAGTATCAAAAATTCATTTGTGAAAAGGAAGGTTAGAAACAGAAGCAAGACTTCAAACATTGGAACAAAGTTAATAATTGGATTACTTTTTATTTTGTCTTTGGTTTTAAAGTCAAATCAGAAGCAGAACAAATTCGTCCAAGATTTCAATAAAATCCAAGTGTAGTTCACATAAAGAATGAGTTAATTAAGTAATATGGAGATGGGGTAGTATAATAGGCAGATATTAAATAGGTAAACTAACCTAATATCACAGCAGCAAAAGATTAGTGTTGATTGTATGCGTACATCATCAATATAATTATGGCTTTAACCGCATCCAATGAAGTAGCAAAATGTCTTCAAATGCATCCCAAAACAGCAGCAAAATGTGGCTTCAACTTCAACTAAGAGAGCAAGTGAAATTAAGTAAATATGTTGTACATCGATTAAAATTGCTAGAACGTTCCAATAGAAAATTAAATAATGCTAAGAGGTATACGTACGAACTACACATCTATTGATCTATATTTTTTAGAACTATTATATTAATTACATCTTAAAATTAGTTATATGATCAGATGGAAGAACAACAACTTATTTAAAAAGTTCAAATATCTTACAATTACTTTTTCAAAGGAGGAGTCCTTATTTCCAAGCCCCGCTTGTAGTAGGAAGCATTGTCTCTGTTAGTTGTCTCTTGAGCTTCTTTTTCCTCCAAGCCAAGGCGTTCAATTTTGCGTTTGCTCCCCTTGGCAACATCTATCATGCTTGGTGGAAACTCTTGGCGGATCTCATTTTCTTTGTTCATTTAAGATAAAATGGACAACTTTTGCACTGTGTCATGATATTTTGTAAATACTTTTTTCATTTGAATTTTAAATATCTTTCCACTCAACTGTTTCTGCACATCCGCAAGAGGTAAAATTTGTTTCTGGGAGGACAAAATTGATTAGTTACGCATCACAATTGGGTCATTTTGCCATTCGCATGTTTTTGAAACTAATAGTAATATGAAATATGTACCTTGACATGGTAGATGTCATAAATTTCTTCTGAGCTGAGGCATAACATTTTCTCGGCAGGTTTGTCAGAAATAATAGCTGTTGAAAAACCACTATTATCTTTAACGGTGACTTCAAATTGACATCTGTTATAATGTAGAGCAAATATGTGGTTAGATGAATAAAAACAAAATAACTGTAAATTCTAAATAGTCATTAGTCATATAGAAGAATATAGTAGCATTATACCTTGGAATTAGATGAGTGGATCGTTGACAGTTTGTACAATAAATTGTTCTTCGAGAGAAAGATCTCATGAATAATTGCTTACAGTCAGAACAAGCTAACACACATAATCTTTGGTTCTCATTTGGCAGACAAAGTTCAGCTTCGACGTAAAATACTTGTCCCTACATAATTCAAGAATGCCACATATTTTTTCCGTGACTACAAAAAATAATTAAATTTTGATAGAATAATATAATTTGTATTGTTCATGTAAGGCCCCGTAAAATTTTTGTGCATAAAACCTAGTAGATGTGGTGTCATGGTCCGAATGATGTGTTAGGAATGCGTAGAATTCTTCGCGGCGAGCTTGCGAGCCGCGGTTCGAACCCTTGGTAGTGATTTAAGTTTCAAAAATGTAGAGAAATAATTTTTCCGAAAAAGTGTCAAATATGCGGTCAAGAATGCGACCGCAGAATCAACATGCGGACCGCATTCTGACCGCAAATCGTTCCAGAGAGTTGCCCAAATCCGTGTCAAATGTGCGGTCGATATGCGATCGCATGTCAATCTGCGGTGCACTTTTGCGACCGCAGAATCAACATGCGGTCCGCATAGTGACCGCATGTCTTAACAGGAACCTGCGTAATTTTTTGAGCCATTCTGCGGTCACTATGCGGACCGCATGTTGATTCTGCGGTCGCATAGTGACCGCATATTCGACCCCGGCCCATATTTTTGTAACATTTTGACCCGATCTCTTCTTTAATATAACACCTTTCTTCTTCATTTTATCATATCACCTCACCAAAATTAGAGAGAGAAGAGAGGGTTTTTAGAGAGAGAAGTTCTTCATCTTCAAAGATTGTTCCAACTACTTAATTCCAAGGGATTCTAGGGCAGGGATTCAACTTCCCCAATATTTTCAAGGTAAAAACCCTAACTATTTTCTTTGATTTTCAGTTTTAATTGGGTAAAGAGAGGTTTGCATATAGTAGCTTTTGAAAATAGAATTTTTACACTCATGCATGATTATTGAACTTGATTTCTAGTAAAAAGAAGTGAGTAGGAGTAAGAGTCTTCAAGAACAAGGTTGGCAAGAGTGGGATATCTTGGGTAAGCATAAAGTAGGAGGAAAAATCATCACCAGGTATGTATGGCTAATTTTGATTCTTGTGAAATCGCCTATATGTGTGAAGTTTGTTTGTTTCGTGTTAAATTCACAAATTGTGTGAAATTATTGATGTTGTTGTTGGATATTCAAAGTTTGTTGTTGATACATGAGTGATGTAAAATGAGAGTTTAATTTGGCAAAAGAATTGTGAATAATGACTATGATGGCCTATATGGCACCTTGTGGGAAACAAACGAAACCCTTGAGAATTGGTTTATTGTGGAAGAGATGAAACACTTGAATTGTGGAAATATTGTAACATGGTTGTGATATTGCATTGAGAAGAAATTGAGAACATGAACCAATGTGTAAGTTGCTATTTGAACTTGTTGAAATTGTGTGTAGTACCTTATCTGCTGTTTGAAATTGTTGTGTTTTCAACTGTAAGGCGGGGTCGTGTTGCGCGCCGCAACGCGGTGAAATAAGGTTTGGGTTGGGGTGATAAGGGTGGCCGAGGTAATAAGGGTGGTCAGGGGCAATAAGGATGGAAAGCGATCGAAATCGCTATTGAAAATTGATACATAAATCAATAACGTGAAATTGTGAAAGGAGACAGCAGGAGAGTTTGCAACCTGTGGGGCACCGATTGCCCCTTTGTTTGACTACTTGTGCTTTACGTGATTGATTGGTTATTGTTAAATTGGTTGATTGTAGAAAGTGCTTTGTGTGAGAATTATTTGAAATGAGGATAATGTGGAAACATGGTTGGCTGGCTTAATTAATTGTTGATGTAATTTAATGGCTTGAGTTTACTTGGGACAAAGTTTGTCCATACATACCAGTACAATTCAAGTGTACTGACGTCCCTTTTGCCGGGGCGCTACATTCGTGTCATGATTGTAGGTGGATCAGTAGCAGGCACTTCAGCTCATCGGCAGTAGTATCCTTCTCCTTCCACTGCCCGTTTTGGTGAGCCCCTTTCTTCCTCGGGGCCTTGAGTGGTTCATGCCACTTTGGTTTAGATTTCATTTTGGTTTTGTAAGGTATAGCCGGAGCCTTGTTACCGGCAAGTATTGTATTTCCCTTTTGTATCCTAGAGGCTCTATAGACATGTAAACTGTGGGACTCCAGTCTTATGTATATATATTGTGTTATGTCGGGCGTTGTAAAAATTGAAATCTTGTTAATGAATCACTCGTATCATTTTATTTGTTTAATATGAAATCAATTATGATTAGTAATATATTTGGTTAATGAGAAGCAATCATCACAGGGGTAACGCGTGGGAATGAAAAGCACCCAGGTCCGCTTGACTGGGGCAACCCGGTCAGGCGCCGGTCATGTCCCTCGATTTGGGGCGTGACAGTTCATACTTGAGGTTGCGCTTGAATATTGGAAATAGGTATGATTTCATCCTCAAAGGGAACCACCATAACAGAACCTGTGGAAGATGTACTCTTTATCTTGTATGCATTAAGCATTGGTTCAATTGTTTTGGCCCTACAAGGTAGATAAATATAAAAAAATTGTTCTTGTATATATTAATGCATTATATCAATAATATGTAGATGCATAATTCTCAAAGAAGTACATGCATAATACCATGACTTCAACTCAACAGCTTGTGGGTAAGGAGGATTGAAATAGATTATTGTGCTAAATTTGTTCGACAACCCACTGAATTTGTTCGATGATCCTACATGCATTCAAATATTAAGATTTGATTTTATTGTTTGTTATTTGAAAAAGAAAAAGGTAAAATCATGTAAGTACTAATACCTGATGATGATCTACCAATTTTTTTAGCAAGAATAACTGGATATTCATTCAGTTATTTCAAAAGTCTATTCCCATAAAGATCAATGAAATCTTCCCTAAGTGTGAATTTTGTTGTTTTTTTCTGTAAACAATGAATAGAAGATGTTCAAATACTATATTAAAGCCACATGAAGAAAATACAATATTTTCTACCAGGCTCTCCCATTTATTCTCTCATAATTCGTAGTGGGAAATATTTTTGGCCAGTAAGAACATGGGAATACACATGTTTTGGTAGATAATGCCGCAATCCAGAAAATGCAAATTTCATTTCACAGCATAATAAAATATCAGTAACTTATAAATATTACCGGACATCCGACAGGGCAAAACACAAGACTAACTCATATATAAATACTGAAGCACCTCTCTCAGCATACAAAATTCTCATAAAGTTCTCATAATCCACTTCTCATCCAAGCTTGGATGATAGTCGGGGATCATGTTAAGCCCAATTTACACAATCTCATCTTACATATTAAGGGCAATTTAAGGACCAACAAGCATGTATACTTTTGGCGAAATCCGAACGGTAGGTGAGATTTTGATCCGGGGGTCGGAATGGAATTCCGATAATTCCTGTAGCTTCGTTATTTGATTTTGGATATGTCCACAAATTTTCAGGTCATTCGGACGTCGTTTGGTCGGGTTTTTGATCAAATGTGAGTTTTGGAAGAACTTGATAAATTTAGGCTTGAATCCGTGGTAATTCGATGATTTTGATGATATGTGATGTGATTTGAGGCCTCGACTAAATCCGTGATGTGTTTTATGACCTGTTGGTGCTTTTGGTTGAGGTCTCGGGGGTCTCGGGTGTATTTCGTGTGAGTACGGACATCCCGGAACATAGAAAATGGAAGGGGGAGTCATTGGGACGCGGACCACAGTCTTTTTGGCGTGGCCGCGCTGGCTGGGCGCGGACCGCGGTCATTTTTGTGCGGTCCGCGTAGGTGGAAAAATCTTCAGATCACTAGTCCTACTTCGGAAGCTCATATCGTTTTATCTACAAGGAATTTTGAGATGATTCAAAAACGAAAATTGTATCCCTTCGTGTCTAGTTTCCGGAACAGTAAAGAAATCATAATTTGGACATCTGTAGAGAAAGTTATGGTCAAAATACCAAAGCCTGTTACTGTAGAGCAAACTGCACGGCCGCGGCCATTTTTGTGCGGCCGCGGAGACTGGGCACGGACTGCAGCCATTTTTGTGCGGTCAGCACTGCTGGAATCCGAGGGTTACTCTATAAATACGAGGTTTTATATTTTATTTGATTTTTGGACCTAGAGAGCTCGAATTTTGGCGATTATTCGAAGTTTCAAGAAATTCATTGGGATAAGTGATTCTAACTTAGATTTGGCTAGATTACATGAATATATCATTGAGTCCATTATTTAATTTGTGATTTGGGATGGAATTTGGGAAGAAAATTGATGAAATCTCCCAAAATGTAAAATAAAAATTTGAAGGACCAAATGGTGTCGGAATTGGATAAATTTTATATGCATAGACTCGTATCGAGATGAGGATTCCGAATATGTGACTTTTGTAATTTTTTGAGAAGCGTACCAAAAGTCGGGTTTTGGCAACTTTGCCATTTTTGGTGTAAATCGAGTTGTATTGATTGGGTGTCGGCCCCTTGGCCAAATTTGTTGTGTTTCTACTGTATTTGATCAGATTCTATGCGTGCAGAGCTTGATTCTCGTGGCAAAGGCATCGCAGAGTAGTCCTCACGCTGTATTGAGGTGAGTAATAGATGTGGGTGATGGCCAGCGGGTTCGAAACCTCGGTATACCACTTTGTGACGCTGTATAGCAGTGAGACACGTACTCTCTTGTGAGTGCGGGGTCGATTGTGATTGGGGACTATGGCTTAGTCCGACTTGTTGGCACTGTGTTATGATATTTGGCTATTCCTGAGCCGTCGAACCTCCTTCTCGGATGGTTGCATACTATATTGTGATATTGGCTACTCTTGAGCCATTGAACCTCCTTCTTGGACGGTTGAGTATACTTGTGGGCTGTGAGCCAGTTATTGGATCTCGTGAGGATCGTTATCATTGTCTTGTGATATTGACATGCTAGTTTACTACCAGTCCATAGCTATTTCTATTATCATGATATTTCCAACCTCTGGAACTTGATATTACCGTTTTCAACTGAAAAATGCTAAAAGAGTTTTCAAAACTACTCTTGAGCCTGCGAGGCTGTATTTGCATATTAGCTGACTGGTAGTGGATCGGGTTACGCGCCGTAGCGGTATATATGTTGGATCAGACTGCACGCCGCAGTAATATTATGCTTGGGCTGTAGGAGCCCCTCCGGAGTCTGAACCCCCACAGTGAGCACGGGTACCCAAATTGGATCGGGCTACGTGCCGTAGCGTTCATATCTTGCATTGCATTGCATTTAGCTACATCTGATAGCTGTTATACTATTTTGCTGGTACTTGTTGGTACAGGTACAGTTGATATTAATTCTGTGACAGGGTATTTGATTACAGCTTTACATAGTGCTTTATTGCGGATTTCTTATCTGCGCTGTCTTACCCCTGTTTATTACCATTGAGTCTGGCAGTACTCATTTTACTCCCTGCACCTTGTGTGCAGATCCAGGTACCTCTCAGCAGTGATCCGGTAGCTATTCGAGGCGACATCTGTAGGATATTCGAGGTAGTTGCAGAGTCCGCAGGACCCGATATTCCTTCATACTATCTTTTGATTCGGTATTGCTATTTTTTTCCGCACTTGGTATCTTGTAAACCATTATTACACTAATGTTCATTAGAGACTCATGACTCTTGACCCTACGGTCTATGGGAGTTGGTATATTTTGGGACTTGGTTCCCCGTTTTCGATATATATATATATATATCACTGTTGTTTCATGTTTTGATATGCTTAAATGGGATAAAGCGAGCTCCTAGCTCCGTTATTGTTATTGATCGGCCAGGCTGGCCTAGCAATGTGCTGGGCGCCATCACGACCGGATTTGGGGTCGTGACAAGTTGGTATCAGAGCCTAGGTTTACTAGGCCTCATGAGTCTTGAGCCGGTTAGTAGAGTCTTGTGGAACGGTACGGGGACGCCGTACTTATCCTCGGGAGGCTGCGAACCTTTAGGAAACACTTCACACTTTTTGGAATTCTTATCGTGCGTACTTGATTCAGCTTGAGATATACTTTTTGAAATTCCTTCCACACGCCGGTGTACGCATCGAGCGCTCAGTAATAAAATTGCCTTATAGCTTGTGATTTTCCCCGAACGAGGGGCGAGATATAATCTCTGTGAGATTCATGTTGGGCCAATCGGGATAACTTGAGGCTGGACCTTGTATATGACTTGAGCCTCAAGGTGCTGATTTTGTGAGTGGTGGCAATAGATAATGTACTGAGGGTTTGAAACCCCGTATTTGCACTATACAGTGCTATGTTGAGATGATACACGCGTCATGTGACGAGCGTGGTGGTATTGTGATTGGGGATTTGGACTTGGTCCTTCCCGATTGATAGATTACTGTGTATAATGGCTGAGGCTGGGCTTATATCTGAGTATTTGGGTTAGTAGCCATGTTTGGGGCCTTGTGCCGATCTGTAGAGTATTAGGGAGGCTTGATAATGGATGAGATATTAGGTGTTCGACTCTTATCATAATATGTTGTGTAGCCCCGAGCTATGGGCGTGGTGAATATTTACCATATCTCTTAATGGGAAGGTAAAGTGCCTTAGGTGTAGTGGAACGAGTTCAGACTCAGGAAGACTAAAGTGATTATGCTATGTGTAACCTGGTTGAAGATATTGTGCTGAAATGCTAAATTGAGGCGAAGTAGGCGGGTTGATTCTCATGTGTAATCGAAAGGTATTTGATATGTATTATGATTCGAGCAGGTGCAACGCATGATAATATGATTTGTGTAGTATTGAGACTAATGTTGTTGATATGCATTGTGATGTCTTGTTGAGTTGTGAATGTATTATTAGGACGGTTTTGGTGATTCTCTGGCAGGTGGATACGCCAAATTACAAAGGAAACTCTGTCAAAATTTTTGGAAAATTTGGGACTTAGAAAAGATTTTTGTCACCTAAAGAGTGGGCTTAACTGTTGTGTGTGAATGAATACAAGAATTGCAAAAGAGTTAATATTTCTGATGATTCGAATCTCCGCCGAAGCTTGTAAATGACTTGAGTTTAATCTAACTAGAACTTTGTGGCATCATTTGAGTAAGAATGCTATGAGTGGCTAAAAGTGCTTTGATGTATGGCTCCGAGATAAGTTGGGGAGGTTGTTATTAATTAACTGATTGCACTGTTGTGTGCTGTGTTGGCTCTGTTTCTAAGTATGTTGGGAAAATTCTGATAAAGTTTATGGTGCTTCGTAGATGTGAAGAAATACTAGGATGTTTTGAACTGATGCTGGTAAGGAATGTTCGGTGTATAGAAAGTTAAGATATCTAATTGTGTCTGTATGTAATCATGTTCTGCGGTGTTAGGGTTCTAGCAAGGTACGAGTGGATTTGTTCAATAAGACAGTTGAACTACAGCTGAGTAAGGGTGAATGACGCCCGAGAATTGTTGTACGGTGTTCAAGATTTTGCTTGTAACAGTCAGGTGTCTTAAGATTGTGCATGTGGCTAAAGACGGTGGTTTCGTTAGAAGAGGTCAAGACTTGTGTTATATTATATGAATGATAGGATTCTATGTAATCCGTATTGGAAGGTAATGATAATGAATTCAAATCGCAGGAAGTTCTTCAAAATAAAGTATTGTAGAATGTGGTACTTCAGGGAAACATTGAGAGAGTATTAAGCGACCTATGGGTCTTAGACCGTGTGGTCTTATGTACGAGTCTCGTGTGGTAACATAAATTGATGTATTATGGTGCTACAGTAATGACTAATATTAAATTAAGGTTGAATTAGAAAGGAAACTGGGTAAATGGATCAACTTGTTAATAAACCGGAATGGTATGATAAGGAATATGATTAATTCCTGGGATTTGTTTGAAGTAATGAGTCTTGCGGATATTGTGCAATAAAGCTCTTGAGTTCTGGCAGTTGTATAACTCGATATGGGTATAAGTACTCAGTCCTGGCAGTTTAACTTATGCAATGTAATTGGAAGAAATAGTTGTGATGTGTTTTAACGTGGTTTGAAAATGAGTGTATTTCCTGTTGGGATGTAAAGCTTGGAATGTGTAATGAGTTTTCTCTATATGGGATCATGAAAGTCCTTGACTAGTTGAGTGCGCTGATATTGCGGCGGAGGAAAGGGATATGAATTTCCATGTTGTCTTAGTGTGGTATGGTATACGCGATGTGTTATGGAAAGTTGATAATGGCATATTCAAGGTTATGAGATCAGTTCATAATATATGGGAAGTCATTAAAATTATTGAGCAGCACGGACAGCTGTAGGTGATTTAAGAATCGGTCTTTCTGGTGATTAAGGAAAATGGTGCAACTATTCTAGTGAATTGGTAGGGAATATGGTCCAAAAGGACAAGGTAATGTAAACTGATAATATCTAGTGGTATGGTGGTATTCTCTTGTTGGATCGACTGTAATAATTGAGTCGTTGATGGCATAGTGAAATTCCTGAATAGCTTTCGTGGTATGAATGGACGCTTGATGTGCGTTATGTATTCGTACGGTGGAGTACGGAATCAGGCATAGTGATTCATGTGTTATATATGTGTTGGAGACTTGGAGTTCTTGTTAGTTCGCCTATGCGGTGGTTGTATATCGTGTGTATCGGCACCGTTTAGTGATTATTGGAAATCGGGAGCCCTAGTGGCTCTCTCTTAATTTAATATGACGAATTTGGGTTATGATACTTGATTGCAGACTGATTGTCATGGGCCAGGTTGCCTAGACTAACAAGATATGGACTATGATGGAATGGCACAAATTGCGTAGCAGAGTGCATCAGAGTATGCTCCAGCAGGGTAGTTGTACCCCACGACTAGCGGACGGCTGGTAGGTATTGCTTTTGTCAGTTGGGCCTTCGTGGTGGATATCAGTGCATAGGTTTCTATCATGGATTCAGTTCCGGTATTGGGGAACTTTGTCGGATGCGTTTCTTGTGGCCGAGCTTGAGGTTATATATGTTTACTGTAATGAGCAATTCGACTCGATATGCATTTCCTTTTGCGAGATTTATACATGGATCGGGTGGCACGCCGCCACGTGTTATTTGGATCGGGTGGCACGCCGCCACATGTATGGTATCTAGATCGGGTGGCACGCCGCCATGGGTATGTCATTGGAGCGGGTTGCACGCCGCAACAGTGTAATGTGAAAATAGAGTTAGTTATATGTTACCTAGTATACAATATTTTCTGGCTTCTGAGGAAAAGTCCGTATTGAGTATCGCTCGGTGAATGACACATCAGTTGTGTCCTTTCAGGATTTGATAGATACGTTAATTGTTTCACCGTGGGTGAGGTTGATTGCTTGAATTCAAGACCTAGATCTGTGCGTGGCTAACCGTTTTGAGCTTGGTAGCTTGAGGTGCTTCATGAGTAATAATGTTGGGACAAAATCACGAGTCTTGGCAAGGCCACGTGATGTTATGACCTCTCGAGAAGGATTCGGGTACTCTATTTCTATAATGCGAGACGCGATCTCAGTTCTATGTTATGATGGCACAGAGGAATTGAATTGCAGCTCTTTTGCTGGAGACAGTTATCATGATTTGAGTGTGTTCAGACGTTCTTATTGGAGCCTGTGTTGTGCTCGTCGTGGCTTAGGCCGGTATTGAGGTGTCATATCACCAGAGCGGTGTGTTATAATCGAAATGATCGCTGGAGCCAATAATGAGTGTGAGCATATGTGATTTCAGCTAGATAGAAAGGTAATATCGAGGTTTGGCTCCAAAATCTATTGTGGTATCAGTAAAAAGGGAAATGGATTCATGAATGGGTGATCTGAGAGGTGGATTCGATATATCGCGTGTTCGGTTGACGTGGGCAGTATATGAAGGTGTTGGACTAAGACTTTAGCTAATGAGAAAGGTTCTTTCTGCTAGTAATTGGTTGTTGTGGCCAGTTGTTGTGATTAGAGACTATCGTCTCGAGTGATTGGGTTGTTTGATACATCATATGATCTCACCCGGAGTGGTGAGTATGGCTTATTGCAGTGGATTCTAGTGTATCCCGAGTATAGGCATGGGATTAGCAATTGGTATATGATTTCGGAAACTGCAACTGTGGTTATGGTTCAGGCGGTCTGTGAGATTTCAACTATATGGTGTTTTTGGACTTATGAGAGATAAGGTGACGTGTGATCGCCCGAATATATGCTTGGTAAGGTCATTCAACCATTGGGTTGCTTCTACTACAACTCTGGGTCCGCTCGAGGACGAGCGTTTGCTTAAGTTGGGGAGAATGCGACGACCCAGCCCTTCGTCACGGGAATTACCACCCCGTTATGTTGTAATTACATGTTTTATGCTTTTATATCAGTGTTAGAGTCTATCGGGTGAGTTAGGAGTGAATTGGATTGAAAATGAGGCATACAGCCTTTTTGAAGGAAGCTTGAATGTGGAAAGTCAACCTGGAGTTGACTATTTGGTTAGAGGGCTCGGAATCAGATTATGATGATTTGGTTAGTTCCGGGAGGTGATTTATGACTTAGGGAGCAATCGGAATTGAATTTAGAGGTCCGGTGTAGAAATAGGCTTGAATTGGCTAAGGTTGCATTTTGGTGAAATCCGAACAGTAGGTGAGATTTTGATCCGGGGGTCGGAATGGAATTCCGATAATTCCTGTAGCTTCGTTATGTGATTTTGGATATGTCCGCAAATTTTCAGGTCATTCGGACGTCGTTTGGTCGGGTTTTTGATCGAATGTGAGTTTTGGAAGAACTTGATAAATTTAGGCTTGAATCCGTGGTAATTCAATGATTTTGATGATATGTGATGTGATTTGAGGCCTCGACTAAATCCGTGATGTGTTTTCTGACCTGTTGGTGCTTTTGGTTGAGGTCCCGGGGGTCTCGGGTGTATTTCGTGTGAGTACGGACATCCCGGAACATAGAAAATGGAAGAGGCAGTCATTGGGACGCGAACCGCGGTCATTTCTGTGCGGTCCGCGGTCATTTCTGTGCGGTCCGCGTAGGTGGAAAAATCTTCAGATCACTAGTCCTACTTCAGAAGATCATATCTTTTTATCTACAAGGAATTTTAAGGTGCTTTAAAAACTAAAATTGTAGTCCTTCGTGTCTAGTTTCGGAACACTAAAGCAATTATAATTTGGACATCTGTAGAGAAAGTTATGGTCAAAATACCAAAGCCTATCACTGCAGAGCAAACTGCACGGCCGCGGCCATTTTTGTGGGGCCGCGGAGACTGGGCGCGGACCGCGGCCATTTTTTTGCGGTCAGCACTGCTGGAATCCGAGGGTTACTCTATAAATACGAGGTTTTATATTTTATTTGATTTTTGGACCTAGAGAGCTTGAATTTTGGCGATTTTTCGAAGGTTTTCCAAGAAATTCATTGGGGTAAGTGATTCTAACTTAGATTTGGCTAGATTACATGAATATATCATTGAATCCATTATTTAATTTGTGATTTGGGATGGAATTTGGGAAGAAAATTGATGAAATCTTCCAAAATGTAAAATAAAGATTTGAAGGACCAAATGGTGTCGGAATTGGATAAATTTTATATGCATAGACTCGAAACCCCGGCATACCACTTTGTGACGCTGTATAGCGGTGAGACACGTACTCTCTTGTGAGTGCGGGGTCGATTGTGATTGGGGACTATGGCTTAGTCCGACTTGTTGGCACTGTGTTATGATATTTGGCTATTCCTGAGCCGTCGAACCTCCTTCTCGGATGGTTGCATACTATATTGTGATATTGGCTACTCTTGAGCCGTTGAACCTCCTTCTTGGACGGTTGAGTATACTTTTGGGCTGTGAGCCAGTTATTGGATTCCGCGAGGATCGTTATCATTGTCTTGTGATATTGACAAGCTAGTTTACTACCAGTTCGTAGCTATTTCTGTTATCATGATATTTCCAACCTCTGGAACTTGATATTACTGTTTTCAACTGAAAAATGATAAAAGAGTTTTCAAAACTACTTTTGAGCCTGCGAGGCTGTATTTGCATATTAGCTGACTGGAAGTGGATCGGGTTGCACGCCGCAGCGGTATATATGTTGGATCGGACTGCACGCCGCAGTAATATTGTGTTTGGGCTGTAGGAGCCCCTCCGGAGTCTGAACCCCTACGGGATACCCAAATTGGATCGGGCTACGCGCCGTAGCGGTCATATCATGCATTGCATTGCATTTAGCTACATCTGATAGCTGTTATACTGTTTTGCTGATACTTGTTGGTACATGTACAATTGATATTGATTCTGTGACAGGGTATTTGATTACAGCTTTACATAGTGCTTTATTGCAGATTTCTTATCTGCGCTGTCTTACCTCTGTTTATTACCACTGAGTCTGACAGTACTCATTTTACTCCCTGCACCTTGTGTGCAGATCCAGGTACCTCTCAGCAGTGATCCGGTAGCTGTCCGAGGCGACATCTGTAGGATATTCGAGGTAGCTGCAGAGTCCGCGGGACCCGATATTCCTTCCAACTGTCTTTTCATTCTGTATTGCTATTTCTTTCCGCACTTGGTATCTTGTAAACCATTATTACACAAATGTTCATTAGAGGCTCATGAATCTTGACCTTGCGGTCTATGGGAGTTGGTATATTTTGGGACTTGGTTCCCCGTTTTCGATATATATATATATCACTGTTTTTTCATGTTTTGATATGCTTAAATGGGATAAAGCGAGCTCCTAGCTCCGTTATTTTTATTGATCGGTCAGGCTGGCCTAGCAATGTGCTGGGCGCCATCACGATCGGATTTGGGGTCGTGACAGTAAAATACTTTCCATATAAATAAATTGTTCGAAATATTTAAGTTGCAAAACAAAAGAAGTCAAGTGCTCGGGAAACAAAGAACGAAATATTTTACTTTGCAATCACATAAATCATGCATCCAAGTTACATCACATATACTTTAAGCTTAGGAGGTTAATATAAAATTGTGAACAATAACAAATATTTAGCTTAGACAAAACAAAGATGTCCACGTACTTCAATAAAAGGAAGCCCCGTTTTCTTAAGAAACATTTTGGCATTATATACATATAAGATGGAAGTTGCAACTTTAATTTGGTTAAAGTAATGCACGAAGTCATAACCTAATGGCTAAGATGTTCTTTTTCACACATTGCATTTTCAAGAATCCTAATAAAGGCACTATCCTGAGTTTTAGCCTGAAGTTTCTGCTTCTATGTGTGCTTAATTTAACAAGAGCTATATTACAAGAGTGTGTGTGCTTCACCCTTTTACCACTCTGCAATACTATATAATCTCAAACTAAAATGTTGCAAAAACAACATTATAGTTGAATCACATGCAGTGTTTTTTTGCCACTAAAAGAAAAAATAAGCAACTATAGCTGAAAAATGAGAGGTGGTTGAAGAGGAGGAGAAGGTGGATGAAGATAAGGAACAACAAAAGAAACGGAGGAAAGGAATAGGAGGATGTATATCCTTACTGATTATCCATAATGATAAATTCTTGAATTCTTCTTCCATTTGCAGCATATGTTGAAGGGCCGCCATTAACCACAATAGCAAGGACATCTTGCATAAGACAAAAAAAAGAAAAACAAGTTAGTATATTATGAAAATCATTGTGTCATAGTACTAAAAAGATTTTTGAGAAGGTATAATAAATGGATTGTATTTGCACAAATATAGATAATTAAATCTTTAAATACCAAATTCAGATTCTTTAGGTTGATACTCGAAAGTGTCAAATGTTGTGATAGTTAGGCGCGTTGGTGGAGGTAATGGATCCTCAGGAGGAGTGACCTATTCAATTGGTTCAACAATGGTGCTTCTATCAATTGTCCAAGTGAATTTGTTAAGTGGATTTCCATATAAATAAGATGACTCCTTCACTTGTGCCACTGACACCAAGTAAGTGTGAAAAGGTTCAAATAGATCTTCAAAATGTGTTATATCAGCGTTGAACATGATGGCTTGAACTTGATTTTCCTGTAAGAAAATAAGAAACAATTAGATTCTAATCATATACTAAAATAAATTGGAAAAAATTATAGCAGCAAAATATATAAAATTTTAATATGAGCAATGTCACGCCCCAAATCGAGGGACATGACCGGCGCCTGACCGGGTTGCCCCAGTCAAGCGGACCTGGGTGCCTTTCATTCCCACGCGTTAACCCCGTGTTGATTGTTTCTCATTAACCAAATATTTTACCAATAATGACTGATTTCATAATGCATAAACATAACCATGTGATTGATTCACTAACAAGTTCATAATTTATATTTACAACGCCCCATACATATACATAGGCCACAATCCCACAGTTTACATGTCTACGGAGCCTCTAGGATACAAAAAGGGAAATACAATACTTGCCGGTAACAAGACTCCGGCTATACCTTACAAAACCAAATGAAATCTAAACCGAGTGGCATGAACCACACAAGGCCCCGAGGAAGAAAGGGGCTCACCAAAACGGGCAGTGGAAGGAGAAGGATACTACCGCCGATGAGCTGAAGTGCCTGCTACTGATCCACCTACAATCATGACACGAATGTAGCGCCCCCGGAAAAAGGGACGTCAGTACACTTGAATTGTACTGGTATGTATGGACAAACTTTGTTCCAAGTAAACTCAAGCCATTAAATTACATCAACAATTAATTAAGCCAGCGCCAACCATGTTTCCACATTTTCCTCATTTCAAATAATTCTCACACAAAGCACTTTCTACGATCAACCAATTTAACAATAACCAATCAATCACGTAAAGCACAAGTAGTCAAACAAAGGGGCAATCGGTGCCCCACAGGTTGCAAACTCTCCTGCTGTCTCCTTTCACAATTTCACATTATTGATTTTTGTATCAATTTTCAATAGCGATTTCGATCGCTTTCCATCCTTATTGCCCCCGACCACCCTTATTACCTCGGCCACCCTTATCACCCCAACCCACACCTTATTTCCCCACGTTTCGGCGCGCAACACGACCCCGCCTTACAGTTGAAAACACAACAATTTCAAACAGCAGATAAGGTACTACACACAATTTCAACAAGTTCAAATAAGCAACTTACATATTGGTTCATGTTCTCAATTTCTTCTCAAGCCAATATCAAAACCAAGTCACAAGTATTCCAAAATCGAAAATGCCCACATAATCATGTTCAACAATTTACCACCATTAAGGTGTTTCAAATTCCTTCCACAATAAGCCAAATATGCCATCACAATGGTCGTTCCCAATTCTTTACCAATCTCGATTACCTTTTTATTTTTCAATTCATATTTCATACCATACCACACGTAGTTCAACATCAATCGAATGCTCAACAAGGAAATCAAAGAATTATGTAAAATTTCTCAATTTGACACATGCCAAAACAATTCGCACACATTTGGGCGATTTTACAAGAATCTATATTAGCCATACATACATGGTGATGAGTTTTCTTCCGTTAACTTCCTACTTTATGCTTACCCACGCTATCTTACTCTTGCCAACCTTGTTCTTGAAGACTCTTACTTCTACTCACTTCTTTTACTAAAAATCAAGTTCAATAATCATGCATGAGTGTAAAAATTCTATTTTTAAAAGCTATTATATGCAAACCTCTCTTTACCCAATTAAAACTGAAAATCAAAGAAAATAGTTAGGGTTTTTACCTTGAAAAGATTGGGAAGTTGAATCCTTGCCCTAAGATCCCTTGGAATTAAGATGGTTGGAACAATCTTTGAAGATGAAAGATTTCTCTCTCTAAAAACCCTCTCTTCTCTCTCTAATTTTGGTAAGATAATATGATAAAATGAAGAAGAAGTGTGTTATATTAAAGAAGAGATCGGGTCAAAATGTTACAAAAATCTGGGCCGGAGTCAATTATGCGGTGCACTATGCGACCGCAGAATCAACATGCGGTCCGCATAGTGACCGCAGAATTGCCCCAAATTTTACATAGGTTCTGTTAAGGAATGCGGCCAGAATGCGGTCCGCATGCTTGATCTGCGGTCGCAAAGTGCACCGCAGATTTGACATGCGATCGCATATCGACCGCACTTTTGACACGATTTTTGGGAAACTCTCCGGAACGTTTTGCGGCAAGAATGCGGTCCGCATGTCAGGTTTGCGATCGCATTCTTGACCGCATATTGGACACTTTTCGGAAAAATTAATTCTCTAAATTTTTGAAACTTAAATCACTACCAAGGGTCCGAACCGCGGCGAGCAAGCTCGCCGCGAAGAATTCTACGCATTCCTAACACATTATTTGGACCATGACACCACAGCTACTAGGTTTTATGCACAAAATTTTTACGGGGCCTTACAAGCAATCTCTAATTCAATTATTGTTGACATATTTGTGAATTTAAAAAAGAATACCTCTTCATCCTGTAGAGTCATGAGTTGATATTTTTTGGTTTTCTCTTTGTTGTCCTTGGGACGACCTTTATCAATTACTTGGATCTTACAAGTCCATTCTTCTATTTTGGGAGTGATCATGTTGATAGTTAACCTTTTACCAATAGTGGAATTATCCTGTAATTATAATATATTGATATTAGTATAGCAGTATTCATTAACAATATAAAAATAGACATAGTTTAATATAAATGAATAAAATATAGAAAAAATCAAGTTATAATTAGATTTTCCATAAGAAATTACAGCATTTGGTTAAGAAAAAGCTTTTTTAATAATTTCATCATAGACTATGTTATATGTAGAGTGATCATCATTATCGTTAGCTGTAGGTGGTCTAATTAATACTTTTATACAATTAGAACTTTTGGCTCTTGATAAAGCAACATACAATTGACGATGAGAAAAGACAGGTTCGCGCAAATAGATACCCACAAAATCTAATGTTTGACCTTGAGCTTTGTTTATTGTCATGGCGAAACATAATCGAACTGGAAATTGTGTTCTTTTAAAAGGAAGAGGTAATTTCTCATCTTCTGATGTCATGAGTGGTATTCGCGGAATAAATACATGTCTATTTTTAAAATCGCCGCTAGATATTGTTGCACTAATGACATGATTTTTAAAATTATTACATATTAATCGTGTTCCATTGCATAAACCTTCACTGGGATTCAGATTTCTTAATAACATAATCGGGCAATTTTTCTTCAAAGATAATTTATAAGGAGGCAAGCCAGCAGGATTTAAAGTGTGCAAAAAATTTTCATACTCACTTTGATCTTTTGGATCAATTGTCTCATCGGTAGCAATGTAAACTTTTTCGGTGGTTGGAATTTGAGCAATAAGCATATCATTTATTTCATCAACGAAATCATTTTTGGTTGTTAGAATAGCACGAGAAGTAATAAAAGAAGCATTTGAATGATATTTGTATAAATCAGGATAAGTAACTCGGAAGAGCATATTCAATGATTCTTTTGCAGAAGTAAAAGGAATAATGAGAGAATAAGGAATTTCAATTTTTTCATAGTCATTTTGTTTTTCTTTTCCATCACCAATTCTCATTAAATATTCACAAAAAGCAGGATCTGTTTTCGCACGCATATTCTCTAATAGTTGTAATTTTTCAAGTTGATTCCAAATTTCAGAGCATAATAAACTTTCACGGATAAAATTAGTATAACAGTATTCATTAACAATATAAAAATAGACATAGTTTAATATAAATGAAAAAATATAGAAAAAATCAAGTTATAATTAGATTTACCATAAGAAATTACAACATTTGGTTAAGAAAAAGCTTTTTTAATAATTTCATCATAGACTATGTTATATGTAGAGTGATCATCATTATCGTTAGCTGTAGGTGGTCTAATTAATACTTTTACTCAATTAGAACTTTTGGCTCTTGATAAAGCAACATACAATTGTCACGACCCTAGTTCACCAATCATGAACATGTCGTGATGGCACCTAGTCCCCACGACTAGGTAAGCCTAACACGTTGCGGAATATACAAGCTATGAACACTTAAATAAGAAAACAGCGGAAAAATAGGATAAAAGATATGTAATCTGTGCCGCTTGGCACATACATCCGTCAACACCATGAATAAAACACTACCAAGATCCGGAATCCCACGGTAACACAGACTAAAAGAGAATATACAACTGTGGCTCTATGTATAAAGAGTTTCTAACAACAGAATGAAGGAAAAATGCCAACTAGTACTATTAGAATAGAAGGAAAGCCTCTGGATCCGCGGACGTAGCAGATCATACCTCGAGGTCTCCCAGAAAGCTGCGGAATCACCTAGCACGGGCCTGCTCTGATGTACCTGGATCTGCATAGCAAAAGTGTGTAGAAGAGTAGCATGAGTACACCACGGCGGTACTCAGTAAGTGCCAAGCCTAACCTCGATGGAGTAGTGACGAGGAAGGTCAGGGCCCTACTGAGAAACAATAATATAATGATAATAACAATAATAAGCAGTTTAAATGATAATAATTTCCGAAATTAACAACAATAAATGATTACTGCAATCGTCTACAATTAAGCTAACAACAAATAGTCAACTCAATAAAATCAGTCCAGGACCTGTGGGAATCGAACCCACAGTCCCATTGACAGTACCTCTGGGTCTCCGGGAATCGAACCCGCAGCCCATGTCTCAATAAATAATCAATAACTCGGGATCTCCGGGAATCGAACCCGCAGTCCCTACCAATAACTCAGGATCTCGGGAATCGAACCCGTAGTCCCTACCAATAACTCAGGATCTCGGGAATCGAACCCGTAGTCCCTACCAATAACTCAGGATCTCGGGAATCTAACCCGTAGTCCCTACCAATAACTCAGGATCTCGGGAATCGAACCCGTAGTCCCTACCAATATCACACCGGGTCTCCGGGAATCGAACCCACAGCCCTGGGTCTCCGGGAATCGAACCCGCAGTCCACAAGCACAGCAAATAAATGAATACACAGAGAGAGTAAATTATGCTTAACTATAACTTCACCGAAAAATAGTGCCAATAATTATCAAAAATAAGACAATTAGGCAACTAAACAGTTAGGTACTACCTAATCATGCTTTTCTAACTACTACCGGTAAAATATCAAATTAAGAGCTAAAGACAGGAATATCACTCATCGAACATTTTAAATAAATATGTGTTCAACAACCAGCGCATGTACACGCCCGTCACCTCGCGTACAAGGCATTTAAATTATCACATAATATCCTAGGGGTGAAAATTTCCCCCACACGAGGTTAGACAAGCCACTTACCTCAATTCCGGTACAAAACCGCTAAGAATTAACCCTCTTGCCGCGAATGTCGGCCTCCACAAGTGTAGTATCTGATAAAAATCAATAGAATCACATCAAATTAGGCCAATTGGGCATTACCCAATCAAAATAACTCAAAATACACCAAACCCACAAGTTGCCAAAACCCGACTTTCGGTACACTTATCGAAATATCATGAAAATTATATATTCGGGTTCCTTATCTCAATACGAGTCTAGGCATATAAAATTTACCAAAATCGGACTCCATTTGCCCGCTCAAATCAGAGATTTTCTAACATTTAGGCCTAGGGCTCAAACCCACCTTTAATCTTCCAATATCAGTGAAATAATCACGGATTTCATGATAAACCAACGAATTAAGGTCAAGAAACTTACCCTCGATGACTTCCCGATGATATCCCAGCGTTTCCCCTTCAAAATCCTCTCTTGGAGCTCAACAATGGCGGTTTTGGTGTGTTAGGCCGCGACTGAAATGTTCTGGACTTAAAGTCACCGCCAGGCCATTTTACTCTACGCGATCGCAGCACTGGGCTTGCGATCGCGATGCACAAAATATGGGCGGCCTAATTTTCCTCTACGCGATCGCGTGACCCTGGACGCGATCGCAGTGAACAACTCAGCAACCCTACGCGATTGCAAACGTACTAACGCGATCGCGAAGAACAAACTCGTCCGGCTCCCCAAACTACCCTACACGATCGCATACTCCCTCACGCGATCGCACTGCTTCCGACCAATACCCTACGCGATCGCATGAAACCTCACGCGATCGCACTGGTTCAACCTCCAGACTTACGCGATCGCAGGCTTTACTTCGCGATCGCATAGCTCAGGATTTCTCCCTTACGCGATCGCATGGCCATCTCCGCGATCGTGGAGAGCAAAATTGCTCTGCAATTATTGCAGCAGAACAGCAGTGCCTTTTGGCACAAATTGGTCCGTTTGGACCCCCGAATTCATCCCGAGGCTCCCCGGACCCCAACGAAAACCACCAACATACTCCAAAACACGATATGAACTCGTTCAAATCATAAAAACACGTCTAACAACATCAAAACCCATAATTCACATCGAATTCAAGCCTAAATTTCTTAAAACTTTCCGAATTGCACATTCGATCTAAAACCCGACCAAACGACGTCCGAATGACCTGAAACTTTGCGGACATTTCCAAATTCACATAACGAAGCTACAGAAATTGTCGAAATTCCATTTCGACCCCCGGATCAAAATCTCACCTATCGTTCGGATTCGCCAAAATTTCAACCTTCGGCATTTCAAGCCTAATTGAGCTAAAGACCTCCAAAATATATTCCGAACGCGCTCCCAACCCCGAAATCACCCAACGGAGCTAATGGAACCATCAAATTTCTGTTCCGAGATCGTCTTAACACTATTCCGGCTATGGGCCATTTTCTAGCTTCAAAGCTCTTATTTAGGGACTAAGTGTCCCAAAATACTTCAAATTTCAGGGCCGACTCTCCCGGCAAACCACAATAGCAGAAATGTACTTAGGGAAACATTTAAATTAGGGATTGGGGCGAAATTTTCTAAAACGACCGGTCGGGTCGTTACATCTTCCCACACTTAAAGATTCGTTCGTCCTCGAACGAGCATAGAAAACATACCCGGAGTAGTGAAAAGATGAGGGTACTGGCTGCGCATATCCTGCTCGGTCTCCCAAGTCGCCTCCTCGACCGGCTGGCCCCGCCACCGAACCTTTACCGAAGCGATGTTCTTTGACCTTAGCTTTCTGACCTGCCTGTCTAGAATGGCTACTGGCTCCTCAACATAAGACAGATCCTTGTCTAGCCGAACAGATGTGAAATCCAACACATGCGACGGGTCACCATGGTATCTCCGGAGCATGGAGACATGAAATACGGGGTGAACTCCGGCTAGGCCGGGAGGTAAGGCCAACTCATAAGCAACCTCCCCAACACGCCTCAAAATCTCAAAAGGGCCAATAAATCTAGGACTCAGCTTTCCTTTCTTCCCAAACCTCATAACGCCCTTCATGGACGAGACTCGAAGCAGAACCCGCTCACCAACCATAAATACCACATCGCGAACCTTCTTGTCCGCATAACTCTTCTGTCTAGACTGGGCTGCACGAAGTCTGTCCTGAATCACCTTGACCTTGTCCATTGCATCCTGAACCATATCAGTACCTAGCAACCTGACCTCGCCCGACTCAAACCAACCCACGGGTGACCTGCACCTCCTACCATACAGGGCCTCGTACGGTGCCATCTGAATACTAGACTGGTAGCTGGTTGTTATAAGCAAACTCCGCCAGTGGCAAGAAGTGATCCCATGAACCTCCAAACTCAATCACGCACGCACGGAGCATATCCTCCAAAATCCGAATAGTGCGCTCGGACTGCCCATCAGTCTGGGGGTGAAATGCTGTGCTCAGCTCCACCCGAGTACCTAACTCCTGCTGTACAGCTCTCCAGAACCGTGAAGTGAACTGAGTGCCTCTATCTGAAATGATGGAAACTGGAATACCGTGCACCCGAACTATCTCTCTGATATAGATCTCCGCCAGTCGCTCCGATGAATACGTAGTGCTCACCGGTATAAAATGGGCGGACTTGGTCAGCTGATCCACAATAACCCAGATGGAATTGAAACTTCCTAACCATCCGTGGAAGTCCAGATACAAAGTCCATGGTAATGCGCTCCCATTTCCACTCGGGAATCTCGATCCGTTGCATCAATCCACCCGGACGCTGATGCTCATACTTCACCTGCTGGCAGTTGAGGCATCTAGAAACATAATCAACTAGATCCCTCTTCATCCGCCTCCACCAGTAATGCTGTTTCAAGTCCTGATACATCTTCGCGGCACCCGGATGGATGGAATACCGCGAACTATGGGCCTCTACTAGAATCAGCTCTCGAAGATCATCTACATTGGGCACACAGATACGCCCCTGCATCCTCATAACTCCATCATCCCCGATGGTAACATCTCGAGCATCACCACGCCGAACTCTATCCCGAAGGACAAGCAAATGAGGGTCGTCGAACTGACGCTCCCTGATGCGGTCAAATAGAGAAGACCGAGAAACCACACAAGCTAGAACCCGGCTGGGCTCCGAAAGATCCAGTCTAACAAACTGCCTGGCCAAAGCCTGAACATCCATCGCCATAGGCCTCTCTGAAACTGGTAGATATGCTAAACTCCCCAAACTCTCTGCTCGACGACTCAAGGCATCGGCAACCACGTTAGCCTTGCCCGGATGATAGAGAATAGTAATAGCATAGTCCTTTAGTAGCTCCAACCATCTCCTCTGACGCATATTCAGGTCCTTCTGCTTAAGCAAGTGTTGCAAGCTCCGGTGATCCGTGTAGATCTCACAAGGGACCCCATATAAGTAATGACGCCAAATCTTCAAGGCGTGAACAATGGCAGCTAGCTCCAAATCATGAACAGGGTAATTCTTCTCATGCACCTTCAGCTGTCTCGACGCGTAGGCAATCACCCTACCGTCCTGCATCAATACCGCGCCGAGTCCAACTCGCGAGGCATCACAATATACGGTATAGGACCCCGTACCTGTAGGCAACATCAATATAGGGGCCGAAGTCAAAGCTGTCTTGAGCTTCTGAAAGCTCGCCTCACACTCGTCTGTCCACTGAAAAGGGGCACCCTTTTGGGTCAATCTAGTCATAGGTGCTGCAATCGAAGAGAACCCTCTACGAAACGACGGTAATAGCCCGCCAAACCAAGGAAACTGCGAATCTCAGTAGCGGAGGAGGGTCTGGGCCAACTCTCTGCACGGCCTCCACCTTCCTCGGATCTACTCGAATACCACCACTCGACACCACGTGGCCCAAAAATGCCACTGAACTCAACCAGAATTCACATTTAGAGAACTTGGCATAAAGCTGCTTCTCCCTCAGAATCTGAAGCACTATCCTCAAATATTGCTCGTGCTCTTCCCGCTCCGAGAATATACTAGAATATCATCAATGAAGACAATCACGAACGAGTCCAGATAAGGCCTGAACACACTGTGCATCAAATGCATAAATGCTGCTGGGGCATTAGTCAACCCAAAAGACATCACGAGAAACTCATAGTGACCATACCGGGTCCTGAAGGCAGTCTTCGGGATATCTGGCTCCCGAATCTTCAGCTGGTGATATCCAGAGTGCAAATCAATCTTTGAAAACACATGTGCGCCCTGTAGCTGGTCAAATAAATCATCAATACGGGGCAAAGGATACCGGTTCTTCACTGTAACTTTGTTCAGCTGACGATAGTCAATACACATACGCATAGAACCGTACTTTTTCTTCACAAACAAAAATCGCCCCTAAATCGCCTCTCACTGGGTCGAATGAAACCCTTACCCAACAACTACTATAACTAATCCTTCAACTTCTTCAACACAGGAGGAGCCATACGGTACGGTGGAATAGAAATGGGCCGAGTGCCCGCAACAAATCAATAGCAAAATCAATATCTCTGTCGGGCGGCATGCCCGGGAGATCAGCTGGAAATACATTAGCGAAATCATGTACCACTGGAACAGAATCAATAGAAGGAGTGTCAATACTAACATCCCGCACATAAGCTAGATAAGCAGCACACCCCTTCTCAACCTACGCTGAGCTTGAGAAAAGAAATAACACGGCTGGGGTTGTGATCTCGACTACCACTCCACTCAATACGTGGAATGCCTAACATAGCCAGCGTCATGATCTTGGCGTGACAATCAAGAATAGCATAATGGGGCGACAACCAGTCCATGCCCGAAATTATATCAAAATCGACCATCCCGAGCAACAATAGATCCGCTCTAGTCTCAAAACCACAAATGGTAACCAAACACGACCGATATACGCGGTCCACAGCCAAAGAATCACCCATCGGAGTGGAAACATAAATGGGGGCACTCAAAGAATCCCGAGGCACACCCAAATGAGAAGCAAAGTAAGAAGACACATATGAAAAAGTGGAACCAGGGTCGAATAGAACCGATGCCTCCCCGTGACTAACCATAATAATACCTGTGATAACAGAGTCGGATGCAACAGCCGCAGCGCGATCGGGAATAGCATAGAATCTGGCCTGTCCCCCCTCTCGAAGGCGGCCTCTAGAACCCCGACCCCCACCCCGGTCGGGCCGGGCAGTGGAATAGCAGCTCGGAGCCGGAATGATAGCTCGCCGACCCCGAGAGCCACGCCGATGCTGCGAAGACCGGCGAGGTGCTCCCTCCTACGCCCGGGGCACTCCCCGACCGGATGGCGAGTATCCCCGCACCCAAAGCAAGCTCGGGGAGGACACGGTGACCGTGATCGACCGGCCTCACCCCCACTAGTCCGACCCCCGGACGGACCCCGCGCAGAGGTGCACGGAAACCGGGGAGCATAATAAGGCTCCCGAGGTGCCGGAAGAGCCGGGGTACTACCAGCCGCGGGCAATGCTGAGTGAACCGGACGACCGGAATAACCCCCGCCAAAACGACCGACTGCTGAAGTGCTGGGCACCACAGAAATAGCCCGACTCACGAGACCTCTCGGCCTCTCT
Source organism: Nicotiana noctiflora (assembly GCA_032618575.1). Lineage (NCBI taxonomy): Eukaryota > Viridiplantae > Streptophyta > Magnoliopsida > Solanales > Solanaceae > Nicotiana > Nicotiana noctiflora. Next base: position 227,638 of record JASVEL010002326.1, on the reverse strand, counting down.
ATCTCCCCGCTCTCTGGGAGCATACTCTCGATCCTCCCGGCAATGCTAACTGCCTGCTGATAAGATATATCTGTCTCCAACTCTCTGGCCATGCTGGACCGGATCGGCGGAATCGGGCCCTCAATAAATCTCCGCACTCTCTCCCGGACCGTGGCTACCAAAGCCGGTACATGCTTGGCTAGACGGGTGAAACTGATAGCATACTCCGATACTGACATGGAGCCCCGTCGCAATCGCTCAAACTCCGAGCGCCAAGAATCCCTAAGGCTCTATGGAACAAACTCTCTCAAAAATAGATCTGAAAACTGCGTCCAAGTCAATGAAGCTGAAAAGCAGTGAAGGAAACCCCGCCGGTCTCCACAATCCCCATAGTACGAAGAATACGATGACACTCCTCTAGAAAACCCAATGCATCATCTCAAGCCAAACCACTAAACACCGGAGGGTCATATTTCTTGAACCTCTCCAATCTACGTTGCTCGTCCTCGTAGGCAGTCGGTCCACCTCCGGCCGTGCTCGGGGAGGCAGGAGGCATAACCAAAACATCCGGAACCCGTCCCACCGGCACACGCCGCTCCGGTGTAACGGCCGCGGTCCGGGCCCCTCCCCCGGCCCGAGATGTAGCCGCGACGAAAGGAAGCAATCCCGCCCGAGCTAAAGTGGTATACATACTCGTGAACCGAGCCGTGGTCTCCGTAGTGCCGAGTAGTAGCAGCACTGTAGTCGGTGTACCGGTGCCTCGCGCTCTAACCTCGGTCTACCCGAGGCACCTCGGCCGGCAGGCGCGTAGGTGCCGTGGCTGCACCTCGGGCGCGTCCTCGTCCTCTACCTCGGCCCCGGCCTCCGACGGCGGCAACAGGGGGCGCGGGTACCTGATCGTCGCGAGTAGCTCGTGTCCTCACCATCCGTGAGAGAATAGAAATCAATAGTTTAGATTTTTGATGCCAAAAATGTCGCACGACAAGGAATCCAAAGAAATGAATAGTTTCCTAAACAGTTACATAGCCCCTCGTAGATAAATACGTACGTCTCCGTATCGATCAGCGAGACTCTATATATATAACTGGCATGTGTCCCATGAATCATATGAACCTAGAGCTCTGATACCAACTTGTCACGACCCTAGTTCACCAATCATGAACATGTCGTGATGGCACCCAGTCCTCACGACTAGGTAAGCCTAACACGTTGCGGAATATACAAGCTATGAACACTTAAATAAGAAAACAACGGAAAAATAGGATAAAAGATATGTAATCCGTGCCGCTTGGCACATACATCCGTCAACACCATGAATAAAACACTACCAAGATCCGGAATCCCACGCTAACACAGACTAAAAGAGAATATACAACTGTGGCTCTATGTATAAAGAGTGTCTAACAACGGAATGAAGGAAAAATGCCAACTAGTACTATTAGAATAGAAGGAAAGCCTCCGGATCCGCGGACGTAGCAGATCATACCTCGAGGTCTCCCAGAAAGCTGCGGAATCACCTAGCACGGGCCTGCTCTGATGTACCTGGATCTGCACAGCAAAAGTGTGCAGAAGAGTAGCATGAGTACACCACGGCGGTACTCAGGTAAGTGCCAAGCCTAACCTCGATGGAGTAGTGACGAGGAAGGTCAGGGCCCTACTGAGAAACAAATAATATAATGATAATAACAATAATAAGCAGTTTAAATGATAATAATTTCCGAAATTAACAACAATAAATGATTACTGCAATCGTCTACAATTAAGCTAACAACAAATAGTCAACTCAATAAAACTAGTCCAGGACCTATGGGAATCGAACCCACAGTCCCATTGACAGTACCTCTGGGTCTCCGGGAATCGAACCCGCAACCTATGTCTCAATAAATAATCAATAACTCAGGATCTCCGGGAATCGAACCCGCAGTCCCTACCAATAACTCAGGATCTCGGGAATCGAACCCGTAGTCCCTACCAATAACTCAGGATCTCGGGAATCAAACCCGTAGTCCCTACCAATAACTCAGGATCTCGGGAATCGAACCCGTAGTCCCTACCAATAACGCAGGATCTCGGGAATCGAAACTGTAGTCCCTACCAATATCACACCGGGTCTCTGGGAATCGAACCCACAGCCCTGGGTCTCCGGGAATCGAACCCGCGGTCCACAAGCACAACAAATAAAGGAATATACAGAGAGAGTAAATTATGCTTAACTATAACTTCAGCGAAAAATAGTGCCAATAATTATCAAATATAAGACAATTAGGCAACTAAACAGTTAGGTACTACCTAATCATGCTTTTCTAACTACTACCGGTAAAATATCAAATTAACAACTAAAGACAGGAATATCACTCATCGAACATTTTAAATAAAGTATGTGTTCAACAACCAGCGCATGTACACGCCCGTCACCTCGCGTACAAGGCATTTAAATTATCACATAATATCCTAGGGGTGAAAATTTCCCCCACACGAGGTTAGACAAGCGACTTACCTCAATTCCGATACAAAACTGCTAAGAAATAACCCTCTTACCGCTAATGTCGGCCTCCACAAGTGTAGTATCTGATAAAAATCAATAGAATCACATCAAATTAGGCCAATTGGGCATTACCCAATCAAAATAACTCAAAATACACCAAACCCACAAGTTGCCAAAACCCGACTTTCGGTACGCTTATCAAAAAATCACAAAAATTATATATTCGGGTTCCTTATCTCAATACGAGTATAGGCATATAAAATTTACCAAAATCGGACTCCATTTGCCCGCTCAAATCAGAGATTTTCTAACATTTAGGCCTAGGGCTCAAACCCACCTTTAATCTTCCAATATCAGTGAAATAATCACGGATTTCATGATAAACCAACGAATTAAGGTCAAGAAACTTACCCCCGATGATTTCCCGATGATATCCCAGCGTTACCCCTTCAAAATCCTCTCTTGGAGCTCAACAATGGCGGTTTTGGTGAGTTAGGCCGCGACTGAAATGTTCTGGACTTAAAGTCACTGCCAGGCCATTTTACTCTACGCGATCGCAGCACTAGGCTTGGGATCGCGATGCACAAAATATGGGCGGCCTAATTTTCCTCTACGCGATCGCGTGACCCTGGACGCGATCGCAGTGAACAACTCAGCAACCCTACGCGATCGCAAACGTACTAACGCGATCGCGAAGAACAAACTCGTCCGGCTCCCTAAACTACCCTACGCGATCGCATACTCCCTCACGCGATCGCACTGCTTCCGACCAATACCCTACACGATCGCATGAAACCTCACACGATCGCACTGGTTCAACCTCCAGACTTACACGATCGTAGGCTTTACTTCGCGATCGCAGAGCTCAGGGATTTCTCCCTTACGCGATCGCATGGCCATCTCCGCGATCGCGGAGAGCAAAATTGCTCTGCAATTATTGCAGCAGAACAGCAGTGCCTTTTGGCACAAATTGGTCCGTTTGGACCCCCGAATTCATCCCGAGGCTCCCGGGACCCCAATGACCGGCGCCTGACCGGGTTGCCCCAGTCAAGCGGACCTGGGTGCCTTCCATTCCCACGCGTTACCCCTGTGTTGACTGTTTCTCATTAACCAAATATATTACTAATCATAATGACTGAATTCATAATGCATAAACATAACCATGTGATTTGATTCACTAACAAGTTCATAATTTTTATTTACAACGCCCCATACATATACATAAGCCACAATCCCACAGTTTACATGTCTATGGAGCCTCTAGGATACAAAAAGGGAAGTACAATACTTGCCGGTAACAAGGCCCCGGCTATACCTTACAAAACCAAAATGAAATCCAAACCGAAGTGGCAAGAACCACACAAGGCCCCGAGGAAGAAAGGGGCTCACCAAAACGGGCAGTGGAAGGAGAAGGATACTACTGCCGATGAGCTGAAGTGCCTGCTACTGATCCACCTACAATCATAACACGAATGTAGCGCCCCCGGCAAAAGGGACGTCAGTACACTTGAATTGTACTGGTATGTATGGACAAACTTTGTCCCAAGTAAACTCAAGCCATTAAATTACATCAACAATTTATTAAGCCACCCAACCATGTTTCCACATTTTTCCTCATTTCAAATAATTCTCACACAAAGCACTTTCTACAACCAACCAATTTAACAATAACCAATCAATCACGTAAAGCACAAGTAGTCAAACAAAAGGGCAATCAGTGCCCCACAGGTTGCAAACTCTCCTGCTGTCTCCTTTCACAATTTCACATTATTGATTTATGTATCAATTTTTAATAGCGATTTCGATCGCTTTCCATCCTTATTGCCCCTGACCACCCTTATTACCTCGGCCACCCTTATCACCCCAACCCACACCTTATTTCACCACGCCGCGGCGCGCGACACGACCCCGCCTTACAGTTGAAAACACAACAATTTCAAACAGCAGATAAGGTACTACACACAATTTCAACAAGTTCAAATAAGCAACTTGCACATTGTTTCATGTTCTCAATTACTTCTCAAGCCAATATCACAACCAAGTTACAATGTTTCCACATTCAATAATATTCACACATGTATATTCAACAATTTTCCATAATTCAAGTGTTTCATCTCTTTCCACAATAAACCAATTCTCAAGTGTTTCGATTTCTTTTCCACAAGGTGCCATATAGGCCATCATAATCATTATTCACAAATTCTTTACCCAATTCAACTCTCATTTACCTTTCGGTTCATATTTCTTACCACAACACTCATAGTTCAACAACAACTTTGAATATCCAACAACAACATCAATTAATCACATACAATTTCTCAAATCAACACATGCCAAACAATTTTACACATAAGGGCGATTTCACAAGAATCAAAATTAGCCATACATACCTGGTGATGAGTTTTCTTCCTACTTTATGATTACCCAAGATATCCTACTCTTGCCAACCTTGTTCTTGAAGACTCTTACTTCTACTCACTTCTTTTTACTAGAAATCAAGTTAAATAATCATGCATGAGTGTAAAAATTCTATTTTTAAAAGCTATTATATGAAAACCTCTCTTTACCCAATTAAAACTGAAAATCAAAGAAAATAGTTAGGGTTTTTACCTTGAAAATATTGGGGAAGTTGAATCCTTGCCCTAGGATCCCTTGGAATTAAAATGATTGGAACAATCCTTGAAGATGCAAGATTTCTCTCTCTAAAAACCCTCTCTTCTCTCTCTAATTTTTGGTGAGATGATATGATAAAAATGAAGAAGAGGTGTGTTATATTAAAGAAGAGATCGGGTCAAAATGTTACAAAAACTGGGCCGGGGTCAATTATGCGGTCACTATGCGACCGCAGAACACACATGCGGTCCGCAAAGTGACCGCAAAATGGCCTCAAAAATTACAAGTTTCTGTTAAGGAATGCGGCCGGAATGCGGTCCGCATTCCTGATCTGCGGTCGTAAATTGGACCGCAGATTCACTATGCGATCGCAATTTCGACCGCATTATTGACACGATTTTGGGCAACTTCTCTGGAACGATTTGCGGTCAGAATGCGGTCCGCATGTTGATTCTGCGGTCGCATTCTTGACCGCATATTTGACACTTTTTCGGAAAAATTATTTCTCTACATTCTACGCATTCCTAACACATTATTCGGACCATGACACCACATCTACTAGGTTTTATGCACAAAAATTTTACGGGGCCTTACACCCGGGACCCCAACAAAAACCACCAACATACTCCAAAACATGATATGAACTCGTTCAAATCATAAAAACACGTCTAACAACATCAAAACCCATAATTCACATCGAATTCAAGCCTAAATTTCTTAAAACTTTCCGAATTGCACATTCGATCTAAAACCCGACCAAACGACGTCCGAATGACCTGAAACTTTGCGGACATATCCAAATTCACATAACGAAGCTACAGAGATTGTCGGAATTCCATTCCGACCCCCGGATCAAAATCTCACCTATCGTTCGGATTCGCCAAAATTTCAACCTTCGGCATTTCAAGCCTAATTGAGCTAAGGACCTCCAAAATACATTCCGAACGTGCTCCCAACCCCGAAATCACCCAACGGAGCTAATGGAACCATCAGATTTCCGTTCCGAGATCGTCTTAACACTGTTCCGGCTACAGGCCATTTTCTAGCTTCAAAGCTCTTATTTTGGGACTAAGTGTCCCAAAATACTTCAAATTTCAGGGCCGACTCTCCCGACAAACCACAATAGCAGAAATGTACTTAGGGAAACAGTTAAATTAGGGATTGGGGCGAAATTTTCTAGAATGACCGGTCGGGTCGTTACAACAATTGACCATGAGAAAAGATAGGTTCGAGCAAATAGATACCCACAAAATCTAATGTTTGACCTTGAGCTTTGTTTATTGTCATGGCGAAACGTAATCGAATTGGAAATTGTGTTCTTTTAAAAGGAAGAGGTAATTTCTCATCTTCTGATGTCATGAGTGGTATTTACGGAATAAATACATGTCTATTTTTAAAATCGCCACTAGATATTGTTGCACTAATGACATGATTTTTAAAATCATTACATATTAATCGTGTTCCATTGCATAAACCTTCACTGGGATTCAGATTTCTTAATAACATAATCGGGCAATTTTTCTTCAAAGATAATTTATAAGGAGGCAAGCCAGCAGGATTTAAAGTGTGCAAAAAATCTTCATACTCACTTTGATCTTTTGGATCAATTGTCTCATCAGTAGCAATGTAAACTTTTTCGGTGGTTGGAAATTGAGCAATAAGCATATCATTTATTTCATCAACGAAATCATTTTTGGTTGTTAGAATAGCACGAGAAGTAATAAAAGAAGCATTTGAATGACATTTGTATAAATCAGGATAAGTAACTCGGAAGAGCATATTCAATAATTCTTTTTCAGAAGTAAAAGGATAATGAGAGAATGAGGAATTTCAATTTTTCCATAGGCATTTTGTTTTTCTTTTCCATCACCAATTCTCATAATTATTCACAAAAAGCAGGATCTGTTTCGCACGCATATTCTCTAATAGTTGTAATTTTTCAAGTTGATTCCAAATATCAGAGCACAATAAACTTTCACCGATAAAATCTTCCTTCTTTCCACTACGAACTACAGGAAGAGTTTGTCTAAAATCACCACTGAAGACAACTACCTTTCCACCAAATATTATATTAGTTTCCATTAGTCTCTTAAAAGCAAATCGAATGCTTCTACCGTTTCCTTTTTTGCCATTGAAATTTCATCCCATACAATTAATTTTGCATCTCGTATTAAAGATGCTAATGAACTTTGCTTACTAATATTGCAACTGAAATTCTCATTAACATCAATAGGAATTTTAAAGCGAGAATGAGCAGTTCGACCTCCAGGAAGAAGTGAAGCTGCAACACCGGAACTTGCAGTTGCTAAAGCTATAAATCCTTTGTGCCTCACAGTAGCTAATAAAGCATGATATAAAAAGCTTTTACCAGTTCCACCAGGACCATCAATAAAGAATGCCGCTGTTCTATTTGAAAATATTCTATCAAGAATCATATTGTAAGATCTTCTTTGATCAATGTTTAATTTGTTTTCTAGCATTAAATCTTCTTCAGTAACAATGATGTTTCTTTCAAAATGAACATCTTTAGCTTCTTTTGCTTCTGCAGATGGCTTTATCACTTATGAAATTAGTTCAAATTCATTAATATCACGGCCCATTGAATGAAGAATACTGTTAATATGGTTTAACACTTTGTAACGAATTTCTCTTGTATCTATGTTCGATTTTTTTTTTTTGAAATCTTCAGACAATTGGTTTTCAAATTTTTCCCATAGTTGTCTTGGATTAGTTGGATTACAATATATTAATAACATAGCAAATAATTTTCTTAAACTTGACGGCATTTGATAACTTACAGCTTCAGACATACATTCTACCAAATTATTATCACACACTAATAATCCTCTTTTTTTCTGCAGCTTCTCTAAAAGTTTTGCATTCTACTTCATTTACAGTTCGCAAATCTTCATATGATTTTGGTCCTCTCACATTCACTAGAAGCAATCTAAGATAGTATCTTTCCCCTTCAGTTGGATGACATGTCACCACACGACCAATAGTACTTCCTTGTTGACTATGTGTCCATGTTTTATCTGTTGTTGACCATACAAAGTATTCTGAAAATTCTCGATATAATAAATTTAATTCCATAGCATCTTCGTTTTCTCGATTCATTAAAAAAAACTCAGTTAACATTGTTTTTTTAACCATAGGATTGTTCACAATTTTACTAATATTGTCTGTATTCTTGAAGGAAACAAGTTGTTGTCCATCAAGATGTAGTTGAAGATGATATACATTAGGAAGCATTTCACTAATAGGGAAAGCAAATATACGCCATGTAGCCTCAGGTGGTGATACCCACCTAGCAGATTGGTATTCCTTTATTTCATCTATCTCTATGTTTGTATCGTTAGCATGTATATGAAATGCAATTTTATCATGTCCTTTGCAAATATATTTATAAATATACTTAACAACTTTAATATCAGAGCAAATCTCTACATTCATATGACAATTGAACTTACTAAGTAAATATGGATTATAAGGAACAACCCATGAATTATCAAGGAGGTGTCCTCTTATTTGCACTTTCTTTCCCTTGTTTCGTCTTCGATAAATTGGATACGAATTTTTTCCTTTAGTTCTTTGTTCTACAAACTCCTTTGGATACTTAAATTTACAATGACCTTTTTTTTTCATACAAGAATTTGTTGGATTTAATTCTCCGCATGGACCGTGCATCGTATGATCTATAACAAGTGAATATAGTGTAGGAGTTTCTTTATTATCCGGCAATTCAGCATATACAAATCGATCATATGCTTTAGGACTTAGTAATTTATATTTTTCATCAAGTATTATAAGAAAATGAGCATGTGGAAGTCCCCGCTTTTGAAATTCCACTGTATACATAAATGCTGCGACTTTACCAAATATTTGTGTTTTGAGAATATCCTTTTTCAATTCTTCTAGTTTTGCTCGAAATACTCGACTAATTAAATCGGGTCTATTTTGTGTTTCATCTATTGGAAGAAGGTTTTCTTTTATTTCAGGCCAAGAAGGATTACACGTCATAGTCAAAAATATCTCTGGTTTTCCAAACCGTTGCACTAATGCAATAGCATCCATATACCTTCGACGCATATCTCTTGGGCCTCCTGTAAAGCTAAGTGGGAGTATTTTTTGTTTTCCAACCTGTGAAGCTTCTCTTTCCCCACATCGTAGAATATCGAAGAGCCCATCTAATACATCAACTCTAAATAAATCCTGATTAAAAGTAGCAAAATCTAATCTTTGGCTTTCAATTTTTATCCATTCATCCACAACATATTGTTGGAATAATCTTTCGGCATGTAAAAGTATATTTTCATCATCTCTTATTTGAAGTTTGTAACAATAATATTCACGACAAGAAACATTGTCTCTTTTTCGTTTTCCTTTTTGCATAACCTCAGCTTCCATATCGAGTAATCCATCAATTGAACACATATTCATTAAACTTGGTAATTGTTCATGTTCATAGTATATTCGCATTGTTGATTTGCCAGTAGAATGCTTAATTTTCTTAATACCATAATGCCATCCATTTTGACCGTAAGGAAATAATAATGGATATTGTAATGGATCATAACAACCATAATAATAATTAACCAGTTGACTTCTATCACTTTTTGTATATATACGAATATGTGGTGCAAGAATAAAGTTATTGATATCTTGTTCGACCCATATACCTGCAACTTCTGATACAATTGGTAAATTATATACTCGTTGATCTAAACCAGCATCACTCTTAAGTGCAATGTAGAAATTAGATAATTGTGGAATATTTATTAAGGATTTCAAAAACATTGAGTATGGATTAATTTTAATATATTCATCAAACTTTTTACAATATCTTCATTCAGTTTGTTTGAACATGCCATTCGGTTTCTCACTTCATTTTCACTATCAAAGAAGTATAACTGAAGGTTTTTTCCCTTTTGATCAGCTGGTATCAGGTCATTTATGAAATGATACATTTGCCCTTGAACACGAAATGTATAGATACCATTATTTCTTTTTGCTAGCTCTTTATCATAAGGTACACCAAGGGATGTGAACTATAACGACCCGACCGGTCGTTTCAGAAAATTTCGCCCCAATCCCTAATTTAACTGTTCCCCTAAGTTCATTTCTGCTATTGTGGTTTGCCGGGAGAGCCGGTTCTGAAAATTTGAGCATTTTGGGATACTTAGTCCCTAAATAAGAGCTTTGAAGCTAGAAAATGGCCCGTAGCTGGAACAATGTTAAGACGATCTCGGAACGGAAATCCGATGGTTCCGTTAGCTCCGTTAGGTGATTTCGGGGTTGGGAGCGCGTTCGGAATGTATTTTGGAGGTCCGTAGCTCAATTAGGCTTGAAATGCCGAAGGTTGAAATTTTGGCGAATCCGAACGATAGGTGAGATTTTGATTCGGGGGTCGGAATGGAATTCCGACAATTTCTGTAGCTTCTTTATGTGATTTTGGATATGTCCGCAAATTTTCAGGTCATTTGGACATCGTTTGGCCGGGTTTTGAATTGAATGTTAGTTTTGAAAGTTTTGAAGAAACTTAGGCTTGAATCGATGTGAATTATGGGTTTTAATGTTGTTAGACATGTTTTTATGATTGGAATAAGTTCGTATCATGTTTTGGAGTATGTTGGTGGTTTTCCTTGGGGACCCGGGGGCCTCGGAGTGTTTTCAGACGGGTAAACGGAAGGAAAACATGGAAAATTGCAGGTTGGGCCTTCTGTTCTGTCGTTTTCGCCCCTGCGGAAATGGGACCGCAGAGGCGAGTCCGCAGGAGCGGAACTTGGGCGCAGGAGCGCCTAGGTTCGCAGAGGCGGATCCTCTTCCGCTGAGGCGGAGTCGCGGGTGCGGAAGACTCGTCGCAGAAGCGACCTTGGGTCGAGGAGTGAGAATCCGCAGGAGCGGAGGGGAATTCTCTTAAGCGAGTCCGCAGAAGCGGACTATTTCTCGCAGAAGCGGAAATTCTCGCAGGAGCGGTTGTCCAATCGCGGAAGCGGACGCACGGAAGCGGTCCTTTTCTCGCAGAAGCGGGATTGGCCAGTTAGGCCTGGGATCGCAGAAGCGACCAGTTGGTCGCAGATACGGGCTCGCAGGAGCGGAATTTTGTCCGCAGAAGCGGAAATCGCAAAGAGTTAATTATATCAGAAGTTAGAAATTTCAGAAACATTTCCAAACATTGAGGGCTCGGCTTAAGGGGCGATTTGGGTGATTTTGAAGGGAGATTCAAGGGGTTTCTTCAGGTAATCAACTATGGACTCAAATTATGATTATTGTTGACAATATTATGCAATTATCTCATGAAAATGGAGGAATTTGGGGTGTTTTATGGGGGTTTTCACCCTAGGCTTGAACTTTAGAAAATCAAGGTTTTGAGTGGGCAAATGGAGTCCGAATTTGATAAACTTTATACGCTTAGACTCGTATTGAGACAAGCGTTCCAAAATATAACTTTTGTGATTTTTCGATAAGAGTACCGAAAGTCGGGTTTTGGCAACTTGTGGGTTTTGGTATATTTTGAGTTATTTTTGATTGGGTAATGCCCAATTAGCCTATTTTGATGTGATTCTATTGATTTTTATCGGATTCTACACTTGTGGAGGCTGACATTCGCGGCAAGAGAGTTGTTTCATAGCGGTTTTGTACCGGAGTCGAGGTAAGTGACTTGTCTAACCTTGTGTGGGGGAATTTTTACCCCTAGGATATTATGTGATAGTTTAAATGCCTTGTACGCGAGGTGACGAGCGTGTACATGCGCTGGTTGTTGAACACATACTTTATTTAAAATGTTCGATGAGCGATATTCCTGTCTTTGGCTATTAATTTGATATTTTTACCCGGTAGTGGTTAGAAAAGCATGATTAGGTAGCACTTAACTGTTTAGTTGCCTAATTGCCTTATTTGAACTCCTTGATAATTATTGGCACTATTTTTTGGTGAAGTTATAGTTAAGCATAATTGATCTCTCTGTGGACTCCTTTATTTGCTGTGCTTGTGGACTGCGGGTTCGATTCTCGGAGACCTAGGGCTGTGGGTTCGATTCCTACAGACCCGGTGTGTTATTGGTAGGGACTACGGGTTCGATTCCCGAGATCCTGAGTCATTGGTAGGGACTACGGGTTCGATTCCCGAGATCCTGAGTTATTGGTAGGGACTACGGGTTCGATTCCCGAGATCCCGAGTTATTGGTAGGGACTACGGGTTCGATTCCCGGAGATCCTGAGTTATTGATTATTTATTGAGACATGGGCTGCGGGTTCGATTCCCGGAGACCCAGAGGTACTGTCAATGGGACTGTGGGTTCGATTCCTATAGGTCGTGGACTTGTTTTATTGAGTTGGCTATTCGTTGTCAGCTTAATTGTAGGCGATTGTAGTAATTATCTTATTGTTGCTAGTTCGGAAATTTATTATTCATTTAAACTGCTTATTGTTGTTATTATCATTGTATTATTGTTTTTCTCAGTAGGGCCCTGACCTTCCTCGTCACTACTCCATCGAGGTTAGGCTTGGCACTTACCGAGTACCGCCGTGGTGTACTCATGCTACTCTTCTGCACACTTTTGTTGTGCAGATCCAGGTACATCAGAGCAGGCTCGTACTAGGTGATTCTGCAGCTTTTTGGGAGACCTCGAGGTATGATCTGCTACGTCCGCGGATCCGGAGGCCTTCCTTCTATTCTAGTGCTAGTAGATGATTTTCCTTCATTCCGTTGTTAGATACTCCTTTTACATAGAGCTACAATTGTATGATCTCTTTTAGTCTCGTGTTACCCGTGGGATTCCGGGTCTTGGTAGTGTTTTAAACAGCGTATTTGACCGGTGTATGTGCCAAGCGGCACGGATTGCATTCCTTTCATCTTATTTTCCGCTAATTCTTATTAAATGTTCATAAACTGGTATATTCCGCAACGTGTTAGGCTTACATAGTTGTGGGGACTGGGTGCCATCACGACATGTTCACGATTGGTGAACTAGGGTCGTGACAAGTTGGTATCAGAGCACTAGGTTCATAGGAGTCACGGGACACAGACCGGTTACTTAGAGTCTCGCTGATCGATACGGAGACGTTTGTATTTATCTACGAGGGGCTATGTAACTATTTAGGAAACTCTTCATTTCTTTGGATTCCTTGTCGTGCGACATTTTTGGCATCAAAAATCTAAACTATTGATTTCTATTCTCTCACGGATGGTGAAGACACGGGCTATTCGCGACGATCAGGTACCCTCGCCCCCTGTTTCCGCCATCAGAGGCCGGGGACGAGGTAGAGGACGAGGACGCGCCCGAGGTGCAGCCACAGCACCCACGCGCGCTGCCGCTGAGGTGCCACAGGTAGACCAGGTTGGAGCGCAGGCACCTGGTACACCGACTACAGCTGCTACTACTCCAGCACTACAGGAGACCCTGGCCCAGTTCATGAGTATGTATACCACTTTAGCTCAAGCAGGACTGCTTCCTCTCGTCGCAGCTACATCTCAGGCCGGGGGAGGGGCCCAGACTCCCGCAGCCGCTACACCGGAGCAGCGTGTGCCAGTGGGACAGGTTCCAGATGTTTTGGTTATGCCTCCTGCCGCCCCAGCACAGCCCGGAGGTGGACCAGCTGCCTCTGAGGACGAGCAGCGTAGATTGGAGAGGTTCAAGAAATATGACCCTCCGGTGTTTAGTGGTTTGGCTTCAGATGATGCATTGGGTTTTCTAGAGGAGTGTCATCGTATTCTTCGTACTATGGGGATTGTGGAGACCAGCGGGGTTTCCTTTACTGCTTTTCAGTTTCGTGGGGCCGCTTATGACCGGTGGCGCACGTATGAGTTGGATAGTCCAGAAGAGTCTGCTTCATTGACTTGGACGCAGTTTTCAGATCTATTTTTGAGAGAGTTTGTTCCTCCGAGCCTTAGGGATTCTTGGCGCTTGGAGTTTGAGCGGTTGCGATAGGGTTCCTTGTCAGTATCGGAGTATGCTATCAGTTTCACCCGTCTAGCCAGGCATGCACCGGCTTTGGTAGCCACGGTTCGGGAGAGAGTGTGGAGATTTATTGAGGGCCTGATTCCGCCGATCCGATCCAGCATGGCCAGAGAGTTGGAGACAGATATATCTTATCAGCAGGCAGTTAGCATTGCCAGGAGGATCGAGAGTATGCTCCCTAGAGAGCGGGGAGATAGAGAGGCCAAGAGGTCTCGTGAGTCGGGCCATTTCTCTGGTGCCCGCACTTCAGCAGCCGGTCGTTTTGGCAGGGGTTATTCCGGCCGACCAGTTCACTCAGCATTGCCCGCAGCCGGTAGTACTCCAGCTCTTCCAGCACCTCGAGAGCCTTATTATGCTCCCCAGCTTCCAGAGTGCACCTCTCGCGCGGGGTCCTTCTAGGGGTCAGACTAGTGGGGGTGAGGCCGATCGGTCACAGCCACCGCGTCCTCCCAGAGCTTGCCTTGGGTGCGGGGATACTCGCCATCCGGTCGGGAGTGCCCCGGGCGTAGGAGGGAGCCCTCATCAGTCTTCACAGCCTCAGCGTAGTTCTCAGGGCCGGCAGGCTATCATTCCAGCTCCAACTGCCACTCCACCTGCCCAGCCAGCCAGGGGCGGGGGTCAGAGTTCCAGAGGCCGCCCTCGAGAGTGGGGACAGGCTAGATTCTATGCTATTCCTGATCGCGCTGCGACTGTTGCATCTGACTTTGTTATCACAGGTATTATTCTGGTTAGTCACAGGGAGGCATCGGTTCTATTCTACCCTGGTTCCACTTTTTCATATGTGTCTTCTTACTTTGCTTCTCATCTGGGTGTGCCTCGGGATTCTTTGAGTGCCCCCATTTATGTTTCCACTCCGGTGGGTAATGCTTTGGCTGTGGACCGTGTATATCGGTCGTGTTTGATAACCATTTGTGATTTTGAGGCCAGAGCAGATCTATTGCTGCTTAGGATGGTTGATTTTGATATTATTCTGGGCATGGACTGGTTGTCGCCCCATTATGCTATTCTTGATTGTCACGCCAAGACCGTGACGCTGGCTATGCCAGGCATTCCACGTATTGAGTGCAGTGGTACTCTAGATCACACCCCTAGCCGTGTTATTTCTTTTCTCAGAGCTCAGCGTATGGTTGAGAAGGGGTGTGCTGCTTATCTAGCCTATGTGCGGGACGTCAGTATTGACACTCCCTCTATTGATTCTGTTCATGTGGTACGTGACTTTGCTGATGTATTTCCAGCTGATCTTCCGGGCATGCCGCCTGACAGAGATATTGACTTTGCTATTGACTTGTTGCCGGGCACTCAGCCCATTTCTATTCCACCGTACCGTATGGCTCCTCCCGAGTTAAAGGAGTTGAAGGATCAGTTACAGGAGTTATTGGGCAAGGGTTTTATTCGACCCAGTGTTTCGCCTTGGGGTGCTCCTGTATTGTTTGTGAAGAAAAGGACGGTTCTATGCGTATGTGTATTGACTATCGTCAGCTGAACAAGGTTACAGTGAAGAACCGGTATCCTTTACCCCGTATTGATGATTTATTTGACCAGTTACAGGGCGCACATGTGTTTTCTAAGATTGATTTGCGCTCCGGGTATCACCAGCTGAAGATTCGGGAGCCAGATATCCCGAAGACTGCCTTCAGGACCCGGTATGGTCACTATGAGTTCCTCGTGATGTCTTTTGGGTCGACTAATGCCCCAGCAGCATTTATGCATTTGATGCACAGTGTGTTCAGGCCTTATCTGGACTCGTTCGTGATTGTCTTCATTGATAATATTCTAGTATATTCCCGGAGCCGGGAAGAGCACGAGCAGCATTTGAGGATAGTGCTTCAGATTCTGAGGGAGAAGCAGCTTTATGCCAAGTTCTCTAAATGTGAATTCTGGTTGAGTTCGGTGGCATTTTTGGGCCACGTGGTGTCGAGTGATGGTATTCGAGTAGATCCGAGGAAGGTGGAGGCCGTGCAGGAGTTGGCCCAGACCCTCCTCCGCTACTGAGATTCGCAGTTTCCTTGGTTTGGCGGGCTATTACCGTCATTTCGTAGAGGGGTTCTCTTCGATTGCAGCACCTATGACTAGATTGACCCAAAAGGGTGCCCCTTTTCAGTGGACAGACGAGTGTGAGGCGAGCTTTCAGAAGCTCAAGACAACTTTGACTTCGGCCCCTATATTGATGTTGCCTACAGGTTCGGGGTCCTATACTGTATATTGTGATGCCTCACGAGTTGGACTCGGTGCGGTATTGATGCAGGACGGTAGGGTGATTGCCTACGCGTCGAGACAACTGAAGGTGCATGAGAAGAATTACCCTGTTCATGATTTGGAGCTAGCTTCCATTGTTCACGCCTTGAAAATTTGGCGTCATTATTTATATGGGGTTCCTTGTGAGATCTACACTGATCACCGGAGCTTGCAGCACTTGCTTAAGCAGAAGGACCTGAACATGCGTCAGAGGAGATGGCTGGAACTACTGAAGGACTATGATATTACTATTCTCTATCATCCGGGCAAGGCTAATGTGGTTGTCGATGCCTTGAGTCGTCGGGCAGAGAGTTTGGGGAGTTTAGCATATCTACCAGTCTCGGAGAGGCCTATGGCGATGGATGTTCAGGCTTTGGCCAGGCAGTTTGTTAGACTGGATCTTTCGGAGCCCAGCCGGGTTCTAGCTTGTATGGTTTCTCGGTCTTCTCTATTTGACCGCATCAGGGAGCGTCAGTTCGACGACCCTCATTTGCTTGTCCTTGAGGATAGAGTTCTGCGTGGTGATGCTCGAGATGTTACCATCGGGGATGATGGAGTCATGAGGATGCGGGGGCGTATCTGTGTGCCCAATGTAGATGATCTTCGAGAGCTGATTCTAGCAGAGGCCCATAGTTCGCGGTATTCCATCCATCCGGGTGCCGCGAAGATGTATCAGGACTTGAAACAGCATTACTGGTGGAGGTGGATGAAGAGGGATATAGTTGATTATGTTTCTAGATGCCTCAATTGCCAGCAGGTAAAGTATGAGCATTAGCATCCGGGTGGATTGATGCAGCAGACTGAGATTCCCGAGTGGAAATGGGAGCGCATTACCATGGACTTTGTATCTGGACTTCCACGGACTGTTAGGAAGTTTGATTCCATTTGGGTTATTGTGGATCGGCTGACCAAGTCCGCCCATTTCATACCGGTGAGCACTGCTTATTCATCGGAACGACTGGCGGAGATCTATATCAGGGAGATAGTTCGGCTGCATGGTATTCCAGTTTCCATCATTTCGGATAGAGGCACTCAGTTCACTTCACGGTTCTGGAGAGCCGTACAGCAGGAGTTAGGTACTCGGGTGGAGCTGAGCACAGCCTTTCACCCCCAGACTGATGGGCAGTCCGAACGCACTATTCAGATTTTGGAGGATATGCTCCGTGCGTGCGTGATTGAGTTTGGAGGTTCATGGGATCACTTCTTGCCACTGGCGGAGTTTGCTTATAACAACAGCTACCAGTCTAGTATTCAGATGGCACCGTACGAGGCCCTATATGGTAGGAGGTGCAGGGTCTCCCGTGGGTTGGTTTGAGCCGGGCGAGGCCAGGTTGCTAGGTACTGATATGGTTCAGGAGGCTATGGACAAGGTCAAGGTGATTCAGGACAGACTTCGTGCAGCCTAGTCTAGAGAGAAGAGTTATGCGGACAAGAAGGTTCGCGATGTGGCTTTTATGGTTGGCGAGCGGGTTCTACTTCGAGTCTCGCCCATGAAGGGCGTTATGAGGTTTGGGAAGAAAGGAAAGCCGAGTCCTAGGTTTATTGGCCCTTTTTGAGATTTTGAGGCGTGTTGGGGAGGTTGCTTATGAGTTGGCCTTACCTCCCGGTCTAGCCGGAGTTCACCCCGTATTTCATGTCTCCATGCTCCGGAGATACCATGGTGACCAGTCGCATGTGTTGGATTTCACTTCTGTTCAGCTAGACAAGGATCTGTCTTATGTTGAGGAGCCAGTAGCCATTCTAGCCAGCCGGTCGAGGAGGCGACTTGGGAGACCGAGCGGTAAAGGTTCAGTGGCGGGGCCAGCCGGTCGAGGAGGCAACTTGGGAGACCGAGCAGGATATGCGCAGCCAATACCCTCATCTGTTCACTACTCCAGGTATGTTTTTTATGCTCGTTCGAGGACGAACGAATCTTTAAGTGTGGGAAGATGTAACGACCCGACCGGTCATTTTAGAAACTTTCGCCCCAATCCCTAATTTAACTGTTCCCCTAAGTTCATTTCTGCTATTGTGGTTTGCCGGGAGAGTCGGTTCTGAAAATTTGAGCATTTTGGGACACTTAGTCCCTAAATAAGAGCTTTGAAGCTAGAAAATGGCCTGTAGCCGGAATAGTATTAAGACGATCTCGGAACGGAAATCCGATGGTTCCATTAGCTCCGTTAGGTGATTTCGGGGTTGGGAGCGTGTTCAGAATGTATTTTGGAGGTCCGTAGCTCAATTAGGCTTGAAATGCCGAAGGTTGAAATTTTGGCGAATCCGAACGATAGGTGAGATTTTGATCCGGGGTCGGAATGGAATTCCGACAATTTATGTAGCTTCGTTATGTGATTTTGGATATGTCCGCAAATTTTCAGGTCATTTGGACGTCGTTTGGCCGGGTTTTGAATTGAATGTTAGGTTTAAAAGTTTTGAAGAAACTTAGGCTTGAATCGATGTGAATTATGGGTTTTGATGTTGTTAGACGTGTTTTTATGATTGGAATAAGTTCGTATCACGTTTTGGAGTATGTTGGTGGTTTTCGTTGGGGACCCGGGGGCCTCGGAGTGTTTTCGGACGGGTAAACGAAAGGAAAACATGGAAAATTGCAGGTTGGGCCTTCTGTTCTGTCATTTTCGCCCCTGCGGAAATGGGACCGCAGAGGCGAGACCGCAGGAGCGGAACTTGGGGCGCAGGAGCGCCTGGGTTCGCAGAGGCGGATCCTCTTCCGCCGAGGCGGAGTCGCGGGTGCGGACGACTCGTCGCAGAAGCGACCTTGGGTCGAGGAGTGAGAATCCGCAGGAGCGGAGGGGCATTCGCTTAAGCGAGTCCGCAGAAGCGGACTATTTCTCGTAGAAGCGGAAATTCTCGCAGGAGCGGTTGTCCAATCGCGGAAGCGGACGCGCGGAAGCGGTCCTTTTCTCGCAGAAGCGGGATTGGCCAGTTAGGCCTGGGATCGCAGAAGCGACCAGTTGGTCGCGGATACGGGCTCGCAGGAGCGGAATTTTGTCCGCAGAAGCGGAAATCGCAGAGAGTTAATTATATCAGAAGTTAGAAATTTCAGAAACATTTCCAAACATTGAGGGCTCGGCTTAAGGGGAGATTTGGGCGATTTTGATGGGAGATTCAAGGGGTTTCTTCAGGTAATCAACTATGGACTCAAATTATGATTATTGTTGACAATATTATGCAATTATCTCATGAAAATGGAGGAATTTGGGGTGTTTTATGGGGGTTTTCACCCTAGGCTTGAACTTTAGAAAATCAAGGTTTTGAGTGGGCAAATGGAGTCCGAATTTGATAAACTTTATATGCTTAGACTCGTATTGAGACAAGGGTTCCGAAAATATAACTTTCGTGATTTTTTGATAGGCGTACCGAAAGTCGGGTTTTGGCAACTTGTGGGTTTTGGTATATTTTGAGTTATTTTTGATTGGGTAATGCCCAATTAGCCTATTTTGATGTGATTCTATTGATTTTTATCAGGATTCTACACTTGTGGAGGCCGACATTCGCGGCAAGAGAGTTGTTTCATAGCGGTATTGTACCGGAGTCAAGGTAAGTGACTTGTCTAACCTCGTGTGGGGGAATTTTCACCCCTAGGATATTATGTGATAGTTTAAATGCCTTGTACGCGAGGTGACGGGCGTGTACATGCTGGTTGTTGTAACACACACCATACTTGAATTGTCCGATTAGTGATATTCCTGCTCTTAGGTGATAAAAGCGTTACTTTACCTGGTCTTAGTTAGAAAAGCATGATTAGGTAGCACTTAACTGTTTAGTTGCCTAATTGCCTTATTTGAACTCCTTGATAATTATTGGCACTATTTTTCGGTGAAGTTATAGTTAAGCATAATTGATCTCTCTGTGGATTCCTTTATTTGTTGTGCTTGTGGACTGCGGGTTCGATTCCCGGAGACCCAGGGCTACGGGTTCGATTCCCGAGATCCTGAGTTATTGGTAGGGACTACGGGTTCGATTCTCGAGATCCTGAGTTATTGGTAGGGACTACGGGTTCGATTCCCGAGATCCTGAGTTATTGGTAGGGACTACGGGTTCGATTCCCGAGATCCTGAGTTATTGGTAGGGACTGCGGGTTCGATTCCCGGAGATCCCGAGTTATTGATTATTTATTGAGATATGGGCTGCGGGTTCGATTCCCGGAGACCCAGAGGTACTGTCAATGGGACTGTGGGTTCAATTCCTACAGGTCGTGGACTTGTTTTATTGAGTTGGCTATTCGTTGTTAGCTTAATTGTAGACGATTGTAGTAATCATCTTATTGTTGCTAGTTCGGAAATTTATTATTCATTTAAACTGCTTATTGTTGTTATTATCATTGTATTATTGTTTTTCTCAGTAGGGCCCTGAGCTTCCTCGTCACTACTCCATCGAGGTTAGGCTTGGCACTTACTGAGTACCGCTGTGGTGTACTCATGCTACTCTTCTGCACACTTTTGTTGTGCAGATCCAGGTACATCAGGGCAGGCTCACACCAGGTGATTCGGCAGCGTTTTGGGAGACCTCGAGGTATGATCTGCTACGTCCGCGGATCCGGAGGCCTTCCTTCTATTCTAGTGCTAGTAGATGATTTTCCTTCATTCCGTTGTTAGATACTCCTTTTACATAGAGCTACAATTGTATGATCTCTTTTTGTCTATGTTACCCGTGGGATTCCGGGTCTTGGTAGTGTTTTACACAGTGTATTTGACTGGTGTATGTGCCAAGCGGCACGAATTACATTCCTTTCATCTTATTTTCCACTAATTCTTATTAAATATTCATAAACTGGTATATTCCGCAACGTGTTAGGCTTACCTAGTCGTGGGGACTGGGTGCCATCACGACATGTTCACGATTGGTGAACTAGGGTCGTGACATGAACACAAATATGTTATTGTATGTTCTAATGTAAGTTCAAAAATATTTTGATTCCTTACTATTTCCCAAATAAAGGTTTCTTAACTCTGTTGGTATTTCATATGAAATTAGTTGAATAGAACCGTTACCACAACAGAATGCAGGCGATTCATATTCAAATTTTTTTGCTCCACAAAATTGGCATTTCAATACTTCTTTTAATTTGACATAAGTATTTTCTGCTTGCATACTACTCGAACAACCAGGTTCTGTGAAAATATTCCCTACATATGAGAACTCTAGTATTGAGTAGATTATTAACCCAAAAAAAAAAGAAGGTAATTACTGATATTCTGAGTAGATGTTGTTTAAACAAACCTTAACTTTTAGTCATACCTGTTCTTTTCTTTGATAAAGGCAACGGGTCTTTTATAATAAGAGAACTTTGGTTGGTAGAAACATTGGAATTACTAATTGAAGATTCAGTAGACCGTCGTCTTTTTAATTCAGCTCTGTTTGCACGTCGTCGTGCCAAAAGTTCCTCTTTTTTATCAGGTGGCATCAGTCTATATAATTCGCGTCTCCTAGCCCTTTTGTCAGCATGTGATTTGGCATTTTTATGGTTTCTATTTTCCATTAAGGCAGTTTATCTATTGCCAAGAAATTTTTCTTATTACTAAGGCTTTAAAAAGGAAAACACTAAAATTTTAGCTACATATAATGATGTGCTTATGAGTAATGTAACTTTAATCATACTCACATATATCACAAACAAAAGCAACTCAGATAATGATATAAATTTTATATTTGATTTTGAATAGAATAGATTACCTTTTAGTTGAAAATAATTAAAGTACGATGAGATGACCTGAAATGAATAAAATGAGTAAATTATTTAATCGTCAAAAACAATAATAAAAATAAATTAATGAATTGACCAAAGTAGCTACAAACTGAAGAGAGGGTAGAAAATATTTAAAAAAGCAAAGTAATAGGCATTTAATCGAATTAGTTAGGCAAATTTTAAGAAATAAAATTAATCAGTTCAGACAGATGCTACCATATTCTGTGTGTAAAACAGAAATAAAGAGATGAGAGGACAAAAAATGGCTTGCTACTACGTCTAAGGTTCAATTTGAGAAGCAATCAAACAGAGGAATTGATAGAATTTAAAAACCAAAATCAATAAAGGGAAAAGGAAAGAGCATAAATCAACTAACTTTCTCCGTATTAGACATCAAAAGTTACAGCAATAATCATCTTAGACCACATACATTTACTATTTTCCAA
The DNA here is from genome assembly GCA_032618575.1 of Nicotiana noctiflora. NCBI lineage: Eukaryota > Viridiplantae > Streptophyta > Magnoliopsida > Solanales > Solanaceae > Nicotiana > Nicotiana noctiflora. Next base: position 205,238 of record JASVEL010002326.1, on the reverse strand, counting down.
GTCAAAGTGGTTAAACTTCCATGATAATTGTAATTTTCCCCTACAAAATGTACAACTCCAGAAAACGAATCAAATCTCTACAGTAAGAGTAAACCTTGATGTAGAGAAAACAACTTACTCTTCTAGCAGTTTGTGACCTGAGAGTCGGATCTGAAATTGAAATTACCAAAGTAGATGGAAAAAATTGACAAATTCGTTCTTGGGAAAAATAAGTAGGAGACATACAAATATGAAATTAAAACATTCAAAGTAGATGGAAAAAACTGATAAAGTAATTTTTATTTTATAGAAATAATTCTTGATAAAAGTTTGAATGAACAATAATGGAACCTACAAAAAACTTCAGCATGAAATCCAAAATTTTGAAAAGAGATGGTAAGGAGATGAAAAACAAAATTTATCAAGAACAGATGAAAATCAAAGTAAAGGAGATGAAAGTGGTGACTTACATATGAGTAATGGAGATGGAAGGAAGGTTTTAGGGAAAATTCTAGATTAGTGTAGATAAAATAATTTTAAAATAATAAGATGAGAGGGTATAATGACAAAAAGTGAACGGTAGTAGATGAAAAGTCTAGAATAGTGTATAGATAAAATAATTTTAAAACAATAAGATAATAAGAGGGTATAATGATAAAAATAGCCTTGGTCGACCAACTTCTTAACTCAGATAATGATATAAATTTCATATTTGATTCTAAATAGAATAGATTACCTTTTAGTTGAAAAGAAAGTATGATGAGATGACATGAAATGAATAAAATGAGTAAATTCTTTACTCATCAAAAACAATAATATAAATAAATAAATGACAAACGACTAAAATAGAGGGAATGCTATTTCCAAAATCAATTTTTTTTGATGATCTGGTCAACACCTCCTCCTTGATACGAAGAAGGTAAGAGAAAGATATTAAAAATAAATAAATTGTGTCGAAGAGTAGTACTTACCACACAAAGATTTGCTACTAAAAGAATTGAACACGCTCTATCACAACAAAGAGTGAGTCCTACAAGGAAAATAAAATAAATAAAGAAATGTATCAATAATAGGCAACCACAAACAGAAAAAGATAGATAATATTTAAAATTACAAGAGCAGATATATTGTTTACATGATTAAGTTCATGAGTATATATTTGAACAATTGATGGCAAAATTAGGATCCCTAATATCACAAGTGCAAATATACTCGGATGCATGCAATCCTTCTCAATTTCTCATATGCTTGGACGGCTAAGAGCTGATAGGCTACGTCTACATATAAAATTTTCCATCTTATTGTGGCCTCTTGTTCTTAATAGATTCTTTTTGAGATGGGAGTCATATGTAAAGTCCATTTGTAACCAATGTTATAAGAGATTGAAGAATCGTTTTAATATTTTGCAAATACTACTAAAATTTTGTATAACCACTTAACCAAGTATTTATCGTATTTTATAAAGCAATTTCAGCACTTCTTTTTAAATAAATAACCTCAAAGTTACATGTACATTTTGATTTCATAGTCAAGAGACTATTACTACGCTAATCTTCTACAAACTTAGCCAGAAGTATTCTTTTGACATTTACCAAACATGTTTCTTCAAATGCACACCTCCAGTTGGAAATCTTTTTCGAATTACAAGGCTCCTACCCTCTAAACATTCAACTCGAAGCCCTTCCTCACACTAAAATCCCGAATTTGCCTTATACACAGACAGGAACGAGATAAAGTGGAGCGATATAGGGTATTCTTATAGATTAGTAGATTGATTGATTGCTCATTTCATGAGAATAGAAGCAGCTAATGCGCCTGCTATACACTTATAGTTTAAATTGATTCCTACCTCCTTATATTATTTAATTATTTTTGTGTACGACAATCATGGGCTGGCAAGGAGAGAAACAAGTATTAAGTTGAACTGTTGCCTTCGATAGAGAAGGTGAAGCTGCCTATCCTTTCCCATCTTTATGCTCTGTATCATAATTAACTAAAAAGTTCTATCTTATGTCAGTTTGCTCGTGGCATCGGGTGAGAGGTGAGAGAGTGAGTTGACTCCATTGTAATCTGAATCAGCATGACTATATGCACTTAAAGTAGATAAAAAGTGCTGCAGGATCTAGTCTTCAGCTCTAAAGTATTAAGCTTACTATAGATCTAAGATTAATCATTTCTATTGGCTGAAAGAAAACTAATTGAGCGAAGAGCTCATAATGAATTCACTGGCACGTCAATATACTTCAATGGCGGTTTAGCCTGCAGAATACTGTTTGGACAGTGCATAGTTGTAGAGCTAAAAGAGAAAAAGTTATAAGCTGGGTAGGAAACTGGGAATATGGTTAGTGGTTGCATAAAAAAATTCTGCTGGAATAAAAGGTTTGGATCAAAGTTATAAGCAGGAAAGACAGCTTAAACCAGAAAGGTGATAAGTAAATACAAGACAATCAAATTTTCAACCCTTTGTATAATAATAACACAAATGCATGCACGCATATGTCTATAAAGCTACACTTTCTGCAAATTTGAACCATCAAATCCTGTGGATCTGACAGTGTAAGTATTATGGATTGGAAACTGTCATATTTTCTTGTTCCCTCTCTTTTCAAAACCATAATACCCCTGTCTAAGAACAAATATTTGCACCTATCCAAAATTATAAGTAAAGAAGTATTAAAAATAACCTATGCCTAACTACCGTTTATTGAATCTTTAGCACAAGATCAGTAAATCTAATGGTGTACATGCGTGCTAACTTCCAATCTTTTATAACGTGCTCAGTTTCATTAATTCAGCCAAGGAAAATGACTGAAGAGACAGAGATTAAAATGACTGGAATAGTAATATAGTTTTAGGTCTTTCACTGGATGCAAGCTTTCTGAAGGAAGAGTCTAGAATAGTGTAGATATATAATAAATAATATTAAAACAATAAGATAAGAGGGTATAATGACAAATATACCCTTGGTGGTCGACCAACTTCTTCTTTTCTATATAATAGTAATAAGTAAAGTAAAGAAAAATGAAACGTTGTTGATTATTTCCCTTGCTGGAACGTAAGTATTTAATGTGTATTCTCCCTTGCTAGGATGATTGAACTATTAATTGTGCTCTCTTGCCAGGATGATTGAACTGTTAATTGTGCTCCTTTGCCAAGATGATTGAGTTGTTACATGTACTTCTTTGCCGGGATGTTTGCTACGTATTGGTCTGTTGTGTGTCCCTTGGTTTTGACTATTACTTGGAGACTCAGACTGTTAAATGGTATTGAGGAGCGGGTTGCACTCCGTAACAATGATAATTGATAAATAATGTGGGTTGGGTTGCACGCCGCAATAATGATAATTGATAAATAATATGGATCAGGTTGTACGCTGCAACAGTGATATGTGGAGAGGGTTGCACGCCGCAACAATGGTAATTGTGAAACGGGTTGCACGCAGTAACAGTTGTTGATATGTGTGGTTATGCTGGAATACTGATTTCTTGTTTCACAGTGGAATTAAGCTGTTTTTGGTTATTACTTTGGATTACTGTTTAATTGTATTTCCCCGCAGCATGTTACCCTCCCATGTTATTAATTTCTTGGTATTCAATTTTCCGCTGTATATTTTATAACTGCACAGGTTTATGTGGTGTCCAGTCTAACCTCACCACTATTTTACCGGGGTTAGGCTAGGCACTTACCAGCACATGGGGTCGGTTGTGCTGATACTACACTTAAGTGAGTTTTTGCACATGTCCAGGTTTTAGCAGCAGCATCAGTAGTTTGATAGCAGGATCTTATTATCACGAGACTGAGGTAGCCTTGCAGGCGTCCGTAGGCCCGATGTCTCTTCTTATGCTTTTCATTTATACCATGGTCTCATTGTTTCGAGATAGACAACTGTTATATTTCTTTCAGATATTTATATGTAGTTTATTCTTTGTCACGACACCAAATCTGGTCGTGATGGCGCCCAGCACATTCCTAAGCCAGTCTGACCAATCAATAACAAGAACGGAGCTAGAAGCTCGTTTTATCCTATTTAAGCATATCAAATCACGAAGCAACAACGATACATATAACAAAAACGGGGAACCAAGTCCCAAAATGTACCAACTCCCATAGACCGAAGGGTCAAGAGTCATGAGCCTCTACTGAACATAAGTGTATAAAGGTCTACAAGATACCAAGTGCGGAAAGAAATGTCAATACATAATCAAAAGACAGTAAGAAGGAATATCGGGTCCTGCGGACTCTGCAGCTACCTCGAATATTCTACCGATGTCGCCTCGCACAGCTACTGGATCACTGCTGAGAGGTACCTGGATCTGCACACAAGGTGCAGGGAGTAAAATGAGTACTGCCGGACTTAGTGGTAATAAACAAGGGTAAGACAGCGCAGATAAGAAATCCGCAATAAAGCACTATGTAAAGTCGTAATCAAATACCCTGTCACAGAATCAATATCGACTGTACCTGTACCAATAAGTACCAGCAAAACAGTATAACAGCTAGCAGATGTGGCTAAATGCAATGCAATGCATGATATGACCGCTACGACGCGTAGCCCGATCCAATTTGGGTACCCGTGCTCACCGTGGGGGTTCAGACTCCAGAGGGGCTCCTACAGCCCAAGCACAATATTACTGCGGCGTGCAGTCCGATCCAACATATGTACCGCTGCAGTGCGCAGCCCGATCCACTACCAGTCAGCTAATATGTAAATACAACCTCGCAGGCTCAAAAGTAGTTTTTGAAAAACTCTTTTATCATTTTTCAGTTGAAAACAGTAATATCAAGTTCCAGAGATTGGAAATAGCATGATAACAGAATTAGCTACGGACTGGTAGTAACTAACATGTCAATATGATAGGACAATGATAACGATCCTCACGGGATCCAAATAACTGGCTCACAGCCTACAAGATATCAACCGCCCAAGAAGGGGGTTCCCCGGCTTAATAGTGGCCAATATCACAATATATAGTATGCAACCATCCGAGAAGGAGGTTCGACGGCTCCAGAATAGCCAATATCATAACACAGTATCAACAAGTCGGACTAAGCCATAGTCCCCAATCACAATCGACCCCACACTCACATGAGAGTACGTGTCTCGCCGATATACAGCGTCACAAAGTGGTGTACCGGGGTTTCGAACCCGCTGGTCATTACCCACATCTATTACTCACCTCAATACAGCGCGATGACTACTCCGCAATGCCCTTGCCACGAGAATCAAGCTCCGCACGTGTAGAATCTGATCAAATACAGTAGAAACACAACAAATTGGGCCAATGGGACGACACCCAATCAATACAACTCAATTTACATCAAAATTCCCAAAGTTGTCAAAACTCGACTTTCGGTACGCTTCTCGAAAAATTACAAAAGTCACATATTCGGAACCCTCATCTCAATACGAGTCTAAGCATATCAATTTTACCAAATTCGGACTCCATTTGCCCATTCAAAATCTTGATTTTCTAAAGTTCAAGCCTAGGGTTAAATCTTCCATGAATCACCCCAAATTCCTCCATTTTCATGATATAACTGCATAATATTATCAATACTAATCATAGTTTAAGTCCATAGTTGATTACCTGATGATCTCCCTTGAGCTCTTCAAAATCGCCCAAATCGCCTCCTTAAGCCAAGACCCAAATGTGTGAAATGTTTCTGAAATTTTCTAACTTCTCATACACTTAACTCACTGCGATTTTTGCTTCTACGATACACGGACCGCTCCTGCGGGTCCGCTTCTGCAGAAAGTCTTCCGCTCCTGCGGAATGTTCCGCTTTTGCGACCAAGAGTCCGCTCCTGCGGACTCGCCTATGCGATCAATCACCCGCTTCTGCGGACTTTCCCATCAGGCCTCAAGACCGCTTCTGTGATCGCCCTCTCGCACCAGTGAAGCCTCCCCTGCGGGCCAGGCTCTGCTTCAGCGGTCGACCCCACTTCTGCACCTCATTGTCCGCTCCTGCGGAGTCGCTTCTGCGCTCCCATTTCCGCAAGAGCGAAAATAACAGAACCAGTGCACCAGGTCTGCAATTTTCCACATTTTCTCCCGTTTAGCCATCCGAAAACACCCCGAGGCCCCCGGGACCTCATCCAAACACACCAACACATCCTAATTCCTTATTCGAACTTGTTCCAATCATAAAAACACCATCCTAAACATCAAAATCACCAATTACCCACGGATTCAAGCCTAAATTTCTTAAAACTTTCCGAATTACACATTCGATCAAAAATCCGATCAAACGACGCCCGAATGACCTGAAATTTTGCAGGCACATCCAAAATCACATAACGAAGCTACTGCAACTGTCGGAATTCCATTCCGACTCCCGGATCGAAATCTCACCTACCATTCGGATTTCGCCAAAATTCAATCTTAGCCAATTCAAGCCTATTTCTACACCGGGCCTCCAAATTCCATTCCGATTGCTCCCCTAAGTCACAAATCACCTCCCGGAACTAACCTAATCATCAGAATTCAATTCCGAGCCATCTAACCAAATAGTCAACTCCAGGTTGACTTTCCTTATTCAAGTTTCCTTCAAAAAGGCTATATGCCTCATTTTCAATCCAAATCACTCCCAACTCACCAGATAGCTTCTAACACTGATATAAAAGCATAAAACATGGAATTACAACATAATAGGGTAGTAATTCCCGTGACGACGGGCCGGGTCGTCACATTCTCCCCAACTTAAACAAATGTTCGTCCTCGAGCGGACCCAAAGTGGTACTAGAAGCAACTCAATAGCTAAATGACCTTACCAAGCATATATTCGGGCGATCACACGTCACCCTATCTCTCATAAGTCCGAAAACACCATATAGCTGAAATCTCACAGACCATCTGAACCATAAAACACATTGCACTTTCCGAAATCATATACCAATTGTTAATCCCATGCCTATACTCAGGATACACTAGAATCTACTGCAATAACCCATACTCACCACTCCGGGTGACATCATATGATATATCAAACAACCCAATCACTCGAGACAATAGTCTCTAATCACAATAATTTCTCACGATAACCAAATACCAACCGAAAAACCTTTTTCATTAGATAGAGTCTATTTCCAGCACCTTCATATCATGTCCACGGCAACTGAACACGCGATATATCGAACCCATCTCTCAGGTCAAGCATTCATGAATCCATTTCACTTTTAACTGATACCACAATAGATTTTGGACCCAAATCTCGGTATTACCTTTCTAACCCACTGAAATCACATATGCTCGCTCTCCATAATGACTCAAATGATCATTTCGATTATAACACACGCACTGGTGATATGTCACCTCAACACCGGCCTAAGCCCCGACGAGCACAACAGAGGCTCCAATAGAGACATCCAAACATACTCAAATCATGACAACTGTCTTCAACAAGAGAGCTGTAATTCAATTCCTTTGTGCCATCATAACATAGAACTGAGATCGCGTCTCGCATTATAGAAATAGAGTACATGACTCCTTCTCGAAAGGTCATAACATCACGTGGCCTTGCCACGATTCATGATTCTATCCAAACACTATTACTCATGAAGCACCTCAATTAACCAAGCTCAAAATGATCAGCCACGCACATATTTAGGTCTGAACCCAAGCAATCAACCTCACCACGGTGAAACAATTAACGTATGCTATCAAATCCTGAAAGAACACAACCGATGTGCCATTCTCCAAGCGATACTCAATACAAACTCTTTCTCAGAAGCCAGGAGGTATTGTATACCAGGTAACATATAACTAACTTTATTTTCACATTACACTGTTGCGGTGTGCAACCCGCTCCAATGACATACCCGTGGCGGCGTGCCACCCGATCCAGATACCATACCCGTGGCGGCGTGCCACCCGATCCAAATAACAGTACCTGTGGCGGCGCGCCACCCGATCCATATAGAACCCTCGCCAAAGAAATGTTCGTCGAGTCAAGTTGCTCATTATGGTAAACATATATAGCCTCACGTTCGGCCACAAGAAACGCATCCGACAAAGTTACTCAATACCAGAACCAAATCAACGATAGAAACTTCTGCACTGATATCTGCCACAAAGGCCCAACCGACAAAGCAATACCCACCAGCCGTCTGCTGGTCCTGAGGTACAACTACCCCGCTGGAGCATACTCTGATGCACTCTGCTACACAATTTGTGCCATACCATCATAGTATATATCACATTAGTCTAGACAACCTGGCCCAATGATGACCAATCAGCAATCAAGTATCATAATCGAAATTCATCATATCGAGTTGAGAGAGAGCCTCTAGGGCTTCCGATTTCCAATAATCACAAAACAGTGCTGATACACACGATATACGACTACTGCATAGGCAGACTAACAAGAACTTCAAGTCTCCAACACATATATAACACATGAATCACCATGCCTGATTTGGTACTTCATCGTACATATACATAACGCACATCAAGTGTCCATTCATACCACAAAAGCCATTCAGAAATTTCACTGTGCCATTAGCGACTCAATTATTACAGTCGATTCAACAAGAGAATGCCACCATACCACTAGATATTATTACATTACCTTGTCCTTTTGGACCATATTCCCTGCCAATTCACTAGAATAGCTGTACCTTTTTCCTTAATCACCAGAAAGATCGATTCTTAAATCACCTGCAGCTGCCCGCGCTGCTCAATAATTTTAATGACTTGCTATATATTATGAACTGATCTCAAAACCTTAAATATGCCATTATCAACGTTTTCATAACACATCGCATATACAATACCATACTAAGATAACATGGAAATTCTTATCCCTTTCCTACGCCGCAAACATCGACGCACTCAACTAGTCAAGGACTTTTATGATCCCATATAGAGAAAACTCATTACACATTCCAAGCTTTGCATACCAACAAGAAATACACTCATTTTTCAAACCACATTAAAACACATCATAAACTCTTTCTCCCAATCACATTGCATAAGTTAAACTGCCAGGACTGAGTCCTTATACCCATATTATACCCATATCGGGTTACACGACTGCCAAGCACTCAAAAGCTTTATTGCACAATATCTGCAAGACTCATTACTTCAACCACATACCAGGAATTAGTCGTATTCCTTATCATACTGCTTCGGTTTATTAACAAGTTGTTCCATTTACCCAGTTTCCTTTCTGATTCATCTTTGATTTAATATTAGCCATTACTGTAGCACCATAACACATCAACTCATTCCACACGAGACTCGTACATAAGACCACACGGTCTAAGACATATAGGCCACTGAATACTCTCTCAATATTTCCAGAAGGATCACATCCTACAATACTTTATTTTGAAGAATCTCTTGCGATTTGAATTCGTTATCATTACCTTCCAATACGAATTACATAGAATCCCATCATTCACATAATATAACACAAGTACCGATCTCTTCTAATGAAACCACCATCTTTAGCCACATGCACAATCTTAAGACACCTGACTGTTACAAGCAAAATCTTGAACACCGTAAACAATTCTCGGGCGTCATTCGCCCTTATTCAGATGTAATTCAACTGTCTTATTGAACAGAACCACTCGTGCCTTGTTAGAACTCTGACACTACAGATCATGATTACATACGGATACAATTAGCTATCTTTCTTTTCTATACACCGAACATTCTTTACCAACATAAGTTCACAACATCCTAGTATTTCTTCATATCTACGAAGCACCATAACATTTATCAAAATTTCCCAACATACCTAGAGATAGAGCCAACACAGCACACGACAGTGCAATCAGTTAATCAATAACAACCTCCCCAACTTATCTCGGAGTCATACATCAAAGCACTTTTAGCCACTCATAGCCTTCTTACTCAAATGATGCAACAAAGTTCTAGTTAGATTAAACTCAAGTCATTTACAAGCTTCGACGGAGGTTCGAATCATCAGAAATATTAATTCTTTTGCAATTCTTGCATTCATTCACACACAACAATTACGCCCACTCTTTAGGTGACAAAAAGCTTTTCTAAGTCCCAAATTTTCCAAAAAAATTCGGCAGAGTTTCCTTTGTAAATTGGCCTATCCACCCGCCAGAGAATCACCAAACCATTCTAACAATACATCCACAACTCAACAAGATATCACAATGTATTTCAACAACATTAAATCTCAATACTATACGAATCATATTATCACAATTTATACTTGAACCTGCGTTGTACCTGCTCGAATCATAACAGATATCAAATACCTTTCAATTACACATGAGGATCAACCCTCCTACTTCTTCTCAATTTAGCATTTCATCACAATACCTTCCACCAGGATATACATAGCAAAATCACTTTAGTCTTCCTGAGTTTAAACTTGTTCCACTACAAATAAGGCATTTTACCTTCCAATTACGAGATATGATAAATATTCACCACGCCCATAGCTCGTGGCTACACAACAGTTTAGATAAGAGTCGAACAATTAACAACTCATCCATTAGTAAACCTTCCATAATACTCTACAGATCGGCACAAGGCCTCAAACATGGCTACTAGCCCAAGTACATAGATATAAGCCCAGTCTTAGTCACTTTACACATTAATTTATCAATTGGGAAGGATCAAGTCCAAATCCCCAGTCACAATACCACCATGCTCGTCACATGACGCGTATTCCATCTCAGCACAGCACTGTATAGTGCAAAAATACGGGATTTCAAACCCTCAGTACATTATCTATTGCCACCACTCACAAAATCAGCACCTTAATGCTCAAGTCATAAACAAGGTCCAGCCTCAAGTCATCCTGACTGGCCCAACATGAACTCACCGAGATTATATCTCGCCCCTCGTTCGAGGAAATCACAAGCCATAAGGCAATCACATTACCGAGCGCTCGATGCGTACACGGACGTGTGGAAGGAATTTCAAAAATTATATCTCAAGCTGAATCAAGTGCGCACGATAAGAATTCCAAGAAATGTGAAGTGTTTTCTAAAGGTTCGCAGCCTCCCGAGGATAAGTACGAGCGTCCCCGTACCGATCCACAAGACTCTACTAACCGGCTCAAGACTCATGAGGCCTAGTAAACCTAGGCTCGATACCAAGTTGTCATGACCCCAAATCCGGTCGTGATGGCGCCCAGCACATTGCTAAGCCAGCCTGACCAATCAATAACAAGAACGGAGCTAAAAGCTCGTTTTATCCCATTTAAGCATATCAAATCACGAAGCAACAACGATACATATAACAAAAATGGGGAACCAAGTCCCAAAATGTACCAACTCCCATAGACCGAAGGGTCAAGAGTCATGAGCCTCTACTGAACATAAGTGTATAAAGGTCTACAAGATACCAAGTGCGGAAAGAAATGTCAATACAGAATCAAAAGACAGTAAGAAGGAATATCGGGTCCTGCGGACTCTGCAGCTACCTTGAATATTCTACCGATGTCGCCTCGCACAACTACTGGATCACTGCTGAGAGGTACCTGGATCTGTACACAAGGTGCAGGGAGTAAAATGAGTACTGCCAGACTTAGTGGTAATAAACAGGGGTAAGACAGCGCATATAAGAAATCCGCAATAAAGCACTATGTAAAGTTGTCATCAAATACCCTATCACAGAATCAATATCAACTATACCTGTACCAACAAGTACCAGCAAAACAGTATAACAGCTATCAGATGTAGCTAAATGCAATGCAATGCATGATATGACCGCTACGGTGCGTAGCCCAATCCAATTTGGGTACCCGTGCTCGTGGGGGTTCAGACTCCGGAGGGGCTCCTACAGCCCAAGCACATCTCATAGAGATTTACTGCGGCGTGCAGCCCGATCCAACATATATATCTCGCTGCGGCGCGCAGCCCGATCTACTACTAGTCAGCTAATATGCAGATACAGCCTCGCAAGCTCAAAAGTAGTTTTTGAAAAACTCTTTTATCATTTTTCAGTTGGAAAACAGTAATATCAAGTTCCAGAGATTGGAAATAGCATGATAACAGAAATAGCTACGGACTGGTAGTAACTAACATGTCAATATGATAGGTCAATGATAACGATCCTCGCGGGATCCAAATAACTTGCTCACAGCCCACAAGATACTCAACCGCCCAAGAAGGGGGTTCCTCGGCTCAAGAGTAGACAATATCACAATATATAGTATGCAACCATCCGAGAAGGAGGTTCGACGGCTCCAGAATAGCCAATATCATAACACAGTATCAATAAGTCGGACTAAGCCATAGTTCCCAATCACAATCGACCCCGCACTCACATGAGAGTACGTGCCTCGCCGCTATACAGCGTCACAAAGTGGTGTACCGGGGTTTCGAACCCGCTGGTCATCACCCACATCTATTACTCACCTCAATACAGCGCGATGACTACTCCACAATGCCCTTGCCACGAGAATCAAGCTCCGCACGTGTAGAATCTGATCAAATACAGTAGAAACACAACAAATTAGGCCAATGGGACGACACCCAATCAATACAACTCAATTTACATCAAAATTCCCAAAGTTGTCAAAACCCGACTTTCGGTACGCTTCTCAAAAAATTACAAAAGTCACATATTCGGAACCCTCATCTCAATATGAGTCTAAGCATATCAATTTTACCAAATTCGGACTCCATTTGCCCATTTAAAACCTTGATTTTCTAAAGTTCAAGCCTAGGGTTAAATCTTCCATGAATCACCCCAAATTCCTCCATTTTCATGATATAATTGCATAATATTATCAATACTAATCATAGTTTAAGTCCATAGTTGACTACCTGATGATTTCCCTTGAGTTTCTCTTCAAAATCGCCCAAATCGCCTCCTTAAGCCGAGACCCAAATGTGTGAAATGTTTCTAAAATTTTCTAACTTCTGATACACTTAGCTCACTGCGATTTTCGCTTCTGCGATACACGGACCGCTCCTGCGGGTCCGCTTCTTCGGAAAGTCTTCCTCTCATGCGGAATGTTCCGCTTTTGCGACCAAGAATCCGCTCCTGCGGACTCGCCTACGCGATCAATCACCTGCTTCTGCGGATTCTCCATTTCGCCTCTTGCCCGCTTCTGCGGTCTACCCTTCGCTCCTACGACGCCGCCTCAGCGATTATTTTTCCGCTTACATGAAGACAAGAGCTCCTGCGCCTCCTCGTCCGCTTCGTCGGACTCGCTCCTGCGCCCCCATTTCCGCAGGAGCGAAAACAACAGAACCAGAACACTTCCCTGCAAATTTTCCACATTTTCTCCCGTTTAGCCATCCGAAAACACCCCGAGGCCCCCGGGACCTCATCCAAACACACCAACACATCCTAATTCCTTATTCTAACTTGTTCCAATCATAAAAACACCATCCTAAACATCAAAATCACCAATTACCCACGGATTCAAGCCTAAATTTCTTAAAACTTTCCGAATTACACATTCGATCAAAAACCCAATCAAACGATCCCCGAATGACCTGAAATTTTGCAGGCACATCCAAAATCACATAACGAAGCTACTGCAACTGTAGGAATTCCATTCCGACTCCCAGATTGAAATCTCACCTACCGTTCGGATTTTGCCACAATTCAATCTTAGCCAATTCAAGCCTATTTCTACACCGGACCTCCAAATTCCATTCCGATTGTTCCCCTAAGTCACAAATCACCTCCCGGAACTAACCGAATCATCAGAATTCAATTCCGAGCCCTCTAACCAAATAGTCAACTCCAGGTTGACTTTCCTTATTCAAGTTTCCTTCAAAAAGGCTATATGCCTCATTTTCAATCCAATTCACTCCTAACTCACCCGATAGGCTCTAACACTGATATAAAAGCATAAAACATGTAATTACAACATAACGGGGTGGTAATTCCCATGACGACGGGCCGGGTCGTCACATTCTTAGTGATTCGTGAGTATGTGACACCAAATCTTGGGTAGAGGATGTTATCGAGTATTTCGTATTTATTTCAAACTTATCAAAATTAGACTTCCATATTTATTGTTATTATTATTGTTTATGGTATTAAATTTACAACATGATGGTTTCACTAATAAAAACGGTGAGTAAATTGGCTTTCTTAGCTACCACGAGTAGGCGCCATCACAATCCTTATGGTGGGAAATCCGGGTCGTGACAAGTGGTATCAGAGCACTAGGTTACATAGGTCTCACAACTCATGAACAAACTTAGTAGAGTCTGAGGGGTAGGTATGGAGACGTCTGTACTTGTTCCCGATAGTCTATTGAGTTAGGAAACATCCCTTATTTGTTCTTTCTTATTGTGCGATTTGGTTCCTCAAATGCTGATTGAATTTATATTCTGTTCTTTCATAGATGGTGAGAACACGCGCATCCTCATCCGCTGATCAGCAGTCCGAGCCCCAGGCAGCTTCCACGAGGGGCAAAGGCTGCGGTCATGCCGAAGGCCGTGGTAGGGACAGAGTTCAACCCCAGGTAGCAGTTCCACAGGTGGAGCCTCATATTGTTAATGGCGAGGAGGTTCCAGCCCCAGTAGCTCCAGTGGGCCCAGCTCAGGTCCCAGGATGTGTCATGTCACCCCAGATCTTCAGGATGATCTAGTCCGGATAGCAGGCTTTATGGATAGTGTCGCCAGAGCAGGTTTACTGCTAGTACCACCAGCCACTTCTCAGGCTGGGGGAGGGTTTCAGACTCTTGTTATGCGTACTCCAGAGCCAGTAGCTCCCAAGGCTCAGGCTCTAGTGGTTCAGCCCACAGTCGTATCTTAGACAAGCATTATAGCTCAGGCCGGAGATGGAGCGGCCATGTCTTCGGATGCCTTGTGGAGACTTGATTGGTTTTCCAAACTTTTTACCACAAATTTCAGCGGTGCTTCATCGGAGGATCCCAATGATTTCCTATTCAGTTGTCATGAAATTCCCAGGACTATGGGTACAGTGGAGACCAACAGGGTCGATTTTTGCACCTTCAGGCTTGCAGGATCTGCCAAGACTTGGTGGAGAGATTTCTACCTATCTAGACCAGCAGGGTTCCCAGCTTTGACATGGGATCGGTTCGCAGAGTTATTCTTGGAGAAGATTCTCCCCGTCACTTAGCAGGAAACACTTCGTAGGCAGTTTGAGTGCCTCCAGTAGGGCTTTATAACCGTTACTCAGTACAAGACTAGATTTGTAGATTTGGCATGCCATGTAGTTGTGAAACTCCCTTCATAACAGGAGAGGGTCCAGAGGTTCATTGATGGATTAATTCGGTCGATCCAGTTTCAGATGGCCATGGGAGTTGGTAGTGACATTTCCTTTCAAGAGGTGGACAACGTGGCCCAATGAGTTGAAATGTCCCTCACTCGGGAAGGTGGTCAGATATCGGACAAGAGGCCTCGTCATTCTGGCCGATTCAGTGGTACCTCATCTGGAGGCATGGACTTTTATGAATGGGCATATCTTCCAGGCCTTTTCAGTCAGCCCTCCAGGCTTCATAGGGTGCTTCAGGTGATTGTGGCTTTTGTGAGCAGTATTCAGATCAGTAGCCCATTAGTGCACAGCCTCTTTAGAGTGTTCGTGGAGGCCATTCAGGCCGTCGGGGCCAGTCTCATTATTCTTAGGGGTGAGGTGAGTGTGGGTAATATGGTCACATCAGGAGAGCTTGCTTGAGATTGAGGGGTATACAACCACAGCAGCAGGGTCCTCACCCCATGATTCAGGCACCAGTTGACCCACAACCTGCCAAGCCAGCTAGGGGCAGGGGTAGGGATCATAGAGGTGGAGGTCGAAACAGTAGAACTGGAGGCCATCCATCCATGGCTAGAGGTTAACCGGTGGATGACCATCCTAGGTACATGGTTCAAGAAGGTGGTATTGAGCCCCGATTTTATGCTTTGCTAGCCAGGCCAGAGGTAGAGGCATCAGATGTTGTGATTACATGTACCATTGTGGTTTATGATAGAGATGATTCAATACTATTTGACCTTGGGTCTACATATTCATACGTGTCTTCTTATTTTGTACCCTGCCTGGCTATGTCTAGTTATGCGTTGGACATTCCTGTCTATGTGTCTACGCCATTGGGTGACTCCATAGTAGTCGACTGGGTGCATCATTCCTGCGTGGTTGTGTTTGAGAGTCTTGAAACCCGTGTTGATTTATTACTATTAGATATGGTGGACTTTGATGTTATATTGTGGATGGATTGGTTGTCCCGTATCATGCTATCCTAGATTGTGATGTCAAGACCGTGACCTTGGCCTTGCCAAAACTACCCTGACTAGAGTGGAAAGGGACCCCAGGTCATGCCACCCACAATGTTATTTTATACGTTAAGGCTTGACGCATGGCCGAGAAGGAGTTTTTAGCTTATCTGGCGTATGTTTGTGACTCTAGCACAAAGGTTTCTTTCTATTGACTCTATTCCTATTGTATGGGAGTTCCCCAGGTTTTTCCTTCAAACCTACCGTGCATGCCACCCGACAAGGATATTGACTTCTATATTGATTTGGCTCCGGGCACTCAGCACATTTCTATTCCGCCGTATCGCATGGCCCCGCCACAGTTAAAGGAGCTAAAGGATCAGCTACAGGACTTGCTAGAGTAGGGCTTTATCATGTCTAGTATTTCTCCTAGGGGTGCGCCAGTGTTGTTTGTAAAGAAGAAGGATGGTTCGATATGTATGTGTATTGATTACCGGCAATTAAACAAAGTGACGATAAAGAATAATTATCCACTGCCGAGGATTGATGATTTGTGCAACCAGCTCCAGGGAGCAAGGGTGTTCTCAAAGATAGACTTGAGGTCTGGCTACCATCAGCTAAAGATTTGGGCGTCTAATGTTATAAGACAACATTCCTCACTCGGTATGGGCACTATAAGTTTTTAGTCATGTCTTTTGTATTGACCAATGCCCCAACATCATTTATGGAGTTGATGAACCGAGTGTTCATGCCCTATCCAGACTTGTTTGTGATAGTCTTTATAGATGATATTTTGGTGTACTCCCGCAGCCAGGAGGAGCACGAGCAGCACCACAAAGTGGTTCTTCAGACTCTAAAGGATAATTAGCTATATGATAAGTTTTCAAAATGTGAGTTCTGGTTGAGTTCGGTTGCATTCCTGGGTCATATTGTATTAGTAGAGGGACCCAAAGAAGATTGAGGCAGTCAAGAATTGGCCTCGACCAGCTTCAGTGACCGAAATTTGGAGTTTCTTGGGGTTAGCAGGTTACTACCGTTGCTTTGTAGAGGGGTTCTCTTCTATTGCAACCCCGATGACCAGGTTGACCAAGAAGGGTGCCCAATTTAGGTGGTCAGATGAGTGTGAGGCAAGATTTTAGAAGGTCAAGACAGTTATGACTACGACACCAGTGTTGGTGTTGCCCATGGGTTCAGGCCTTACAAAGTCTATTGTGATGCTTCCCGTATTGGGCTTGGAGCAGTATTAATGCAGGATGGCAAAGTTATTACCTATGCTTCGAGACAGTTGAAAATCCATAAGAAGAATTATCCGGTTCATGACCTAGAGTTGGCAGTGGTTGTTTATGCTTTAAAAATTTGGAGGCATTATCTATATGGTGTGGCATGTGAGGTATACACGGATTAGAAGAGTCTCCAGTACTTGTTCAAGCAGAAGGAGTATAATGTGCGGCAGATGGGATGGCTAGAGTTGTTGAAAGCTTTTGATGTTACTATCTTATATCACCCAGGTAAGGCTAATATAGTGGCCGATGCGTTGAGTAGAAAGTCTTCCAGCATGGGTAGTCTTGCTTATATTCTGGTCAGCCAGAGACCGCTTGCTTTAGATGTTCAAGTCTTAGCCAACCGATTTGTGACATTGGACATTTCTGAGCCTAGTAGAGTGTTGTCTTGCACGGTCTCTCGTTCTTCTTTATTGGAGCATATCCATGATCGGCAGTTTGATGATGCCTATTTATGTGTCCTGAGAGACACGGTGAAGCGTGGAGGTGCTATGAAGGTAACCTTAGGTGAAGACGGGGTTTTGAGATTGTAGGGGCGAGTTTGTGTGCCCAATGTTGATGGGATTTGAGAGTTGATCTTAGCGGAGGTCCATTTTTCTCGATATTCTATTCACCCGGGCGCCGTGAAGATGTATCAAGACTTGCAGCGTCATTATTGGTGGTGTAGGATGAAAAAGGACATTGTTGCGTATGTTGCTCAGTGTTTAAATTGTCAGCAGGTCAAATATGAGCATCAGAGGCCTGGTGGTGTGTTTCAGAGAATTGAGCTTCCCGAGTGGAAGTGGGAGCGAATTACGATGGATTTCATTACTGGACTTCCACAGACTCGGAAGAAGTTTGATGTGATTTGGGTCATTGTTGATAGGCTGACCAAGTTAGCACATTTCATTCTAGTGGCAGTCTCCTATTCATCTGAGAGATTAGCGGAGATTTATATCCGAGAGATTATTCGCCTTCATGGGGTGTCGGTATCTATTATCTCAAATCGGTGTATGCAGTTTACCTCGCGCTTCTGCAGAGAGGTTCAGCAGGAGTTAGGCACCCAGGTTCAGTTGAGCACAACATTCCATCCTCAAACGGATGGTCAGTTCGTGTGGACTATTCAAATTTTGGAAGATATGCTCCGAGCTTGTGTCATTGACTTTGGAGGCTCGTGGGACTAGTTGTTTCCTTTAGTAGAGTTCGCCTACAACAACAGCTACCAGTCCAGCATTTAAATGGATCCATATGAAGCATTGTATGTTACGTGATATCGGTCTCCAGTCAGATGGTTTGGGCCGGGAGAGGCTCGATTGTTGCGTATTAACTTAGTTGAGGTGGCCTTAAATAAGGTCAAGACTATTCAGGAGAGGTTGCGTTCATCTCAGTCTAGGCAGAAGAGTAATGCTGATCATAAGGTCCGAGATGTAAATTTCATGGTTGGTGAGCGGGTATTACTCCGGGTGTTGCCTATGAAGGGCGTGATGCAGTTCAGAAAGAAGGGCAAGCTTAGCCCTAGGTTCATTCGTTTGTTTAAGATTCTTGATCGAGTGGGAGAGGTGGCTTATAGTCTTTCATTTCCACCTAGCTTATCAGCTGTGCATATATTTTTCCATGTGTCTATGCTTCGGAGGTATCACGGCGATCCTACACATGTGTTAGACTTCAGCACTATCCAGTTGGACAAGGATTTATCTTACAATGAGGAGCCGATAGCTATTCTAGACTGGCAGGTTCGACATTTGATGTCGAAAAGCTTTCCTTCAGTACATGTACAGTGGAGAGGTCAGCCTCCTGAGGCATCAACCTGGAAATCCGAGTCTGATATGCGTAGCCGTTATCCATATTTATTCCCCGACTTAGGTACTTCTTTCTCTTGTCCATTCAAGGACAAACGGTTGTTTAAGAGGTGGAGGATGTGATGATCCAAAGGGTCATCACCTGTTTTCTGTATCCATTCCGTGCTTTTGGGGCCTTGAAAACCACATTTTCTATTGCCTCAATTTGTGTGCACAGTCACGGCGCGTAGTCGAAAAGTTTTTATGTCTAAATATGTGAATTGTGTAAAAACTTTGAAGAATTTTGATATTAATATGATTATGGTTGACTTTTGGTCAACATTATTCGTAAATAGACCCGAACCCGACATCAGACTGTCTCGAAAGGTCCATAAAAAAATACGGGACTCAGGCATGTGCCCGGAGTTGAAATCCGAGGTCTAGAACCTGAGTAAATGATTTTTCTGTTAAATTGTTTTTCTGAAATTATTAAGGAAAATGAGAATGAAAAGTGATTAAAAGACTATGGTATCGGGCTCATATTTTGGTTCCGACACCCGGTACAAGTCCTATATAATGTTTAAGCATTTCCTATAAAGTTTGGTAGAAAACAGGCGTCGTTTGACGTATTTCAGACCTTAATAGCTAAAGTTAAGGTTTATGAACTTCGAAATGAAAAGTGAAGATCTTGGAGTTTAATTCGTTGAATTTGATGTTATTTTAGCGATATGATCGCCGAGCAAGTTCATATGATATTTTTGAGTTAGTATATGTGATTGGTTGGGAGCCCCGAGGACTCGGGGGTGATTCGGAGGTGGTTCAGGGTGTTTTGAACTTAGTGAAAATTGCACAAAACTCAGTTCTAGTGTTCCGGTATTTAGTTCTATGCGATCGCCTAGGTTGCTTCGCGATCACACAGTGCAGTCTTCCACGTGCCTGCATTTTTTCTATGCGATCGCATACACTCTAACGTGATCGCATAGGTTTGTCAGTTCCTTCTATGTGAACGCAATCGATACTCCGCTTTCGCACTTTGTTAAAGTCCAAAGCTGAACTACCTATGTTTTTCTTCTATGAGTTCGCATAATGACCTATGCGATTGCAATGCCTTGTCCGCGATCGCATAGGGCATTTTTCCCAATTAAATTTTATTAAATGAGACAGAACCAGTAGCTACGGGATTTTCACCTTTTTATCACGAACCCTCTTCTCTCACAAGCCCTAGGAAGCCATTAAAGCCCCCAAGCTTCAAGACCACTTGAGTAAGTAATTTACCACTTATTTCATTTATTTTTCCTTCATTAATTATCAAGTTTCTAAGCCTAAATCATGAAGTTGAAGGTAGAAATTATGGGTTTTGAGCAAAGTTAGGATTTTGAAAATTTTCGATAATTTGACCCCAATTTGGAGTCGAATCTTAAAACAAATTATATCTTTGGATTCATGGGGTTATGGATGATTGAGTTCTAGTCCGAACCTCGAGTTTCAAACACATAGGCTTGAGGGCATTTTGGGAATTTTTGAGTAAAACTTGGGAAAACCATTTTTATGCATTCAAACCAATTCATATAGTATATATTAAAGTAATTGAAC
Organism: Nicotiana noctiflora; assembly: GCA_032618575.1. NCBI lineage: Eukaryota > Viridiplantae > Streptophyta > Magnoliopsida > Solanales > Solanaceae > Nicotiana > Nicotiana noctiflora. Next base: position 184,498 of record JASVEL010002326.1, on the reverse strand, counting down.
AAATTGTGATTAGATTCGAGCGAATTGAAGGTTGAATCACGAGGTAAAGCAATAGTTGAAGGTTAAACGGACTTCAAGGCTTTGAGGTAAGTGTTTGATCTAACCCTAACTTGAGGGAATATAAGTTGAGTCTTGTTGCTAATTGCTATGTGATCGAGTATGATGTATATGCATAGTGACGAGTATCTATACATTGGTGTCTAGCATGACCGTGAGTCCTTATAATATGAATTCAATGTTATTTGAGAATGTCTATACACTGTGAATAACGTGTGAACAGTAAATGATCATTAAATTCTTTGTAGCGTTGGCTCAAAATAGTAAAGTGAATTATAAGATGAGTAAAGTAAAGAAAAAGGAAATGTTGTTGATTATTTCCCTTGCCGGGACGTAAGTATTTAATGTGTATTCTCCCTTGACGGGATGATTGAACTATTAATTGTGCTCCCTTGCCGGGATGATTGAACAGTTAATTGTGCTTCCTTATCGAAATGATTGAGGTGTTAATTATACTCCCTTGTCGGGATGTTTGCTATGTATTGGTCTATTGTATGTCCCTTGAGTTTGACTGTTTCTTGAGGACTCATACTATTAAATGATATTGAGGAGTGGGTTGCACGCCGCAACAATGATAATTGCTAAATAATGTGGGTTGGGTTGCACGCCGCAACAGTGATATGTGGAGCGGGTTGCACGCCGCAACAATGGTAATTGTGGAACGAGTTGCATGCTGTAATAGTTATTGATATATGTGGTTATGCCGACATATTGATTTCTTGTTTCACGGTGGAATTAAGTTGTTTTTGGTTGTTACTCTGGATTACTGTTTAATTGTATTTCCCCACAGCCCCCTCCCATGTTATTGATTTCTTGGTATTCGCTTTTCCGCTATATATTTTATAACTGCACAGGTTTATGTGGTGTCCAGTCTTGCCTCGTCGCTACTTCGACGCGGTTAGGCTAGGAACTTACCAGCACATGGGGTCGGTTATGCTGCTACAACACTTCTGTGCATTTTCGCACAGGTCTAGGTTTTGAGCAGCTGCAGCAGTAGTTTGATAGCAGGATCTTAATATCACGAGACTGAGGTAGCCTTGTAGGCGTCTGCAGGCCCAACGTCTTATGATTTTCATTTATGCTGTGGTCTCGTTGTTTCGAGACAGATAGTTGTTATATTTTTTTCAGACCTTTATATGTAGTTTATTCTTAGTGGTTCGTGAGTATGTGACACCAAATCTTGGGTAGAGGATTTTGTCGAGTATTTCGTATTTATTTTAGACTTATAAAAATTAGACTTTTGCAGTTATTGTTATTATTATTGTTTATGCTATTAAGTTGACAACTAGATGGTTTTACTAATAAAAACGGGGAGTAAATTCGCTTGCCTAGCTACCACGAGTAGGCACCATCACGATCCGGATGGTGGGAAATATGGGTCGTGACATCAGGCCTAGTGTTTCTCCTTGTGATGCGCCAGTTCTATTTGTGAAGAAAAAGGATGGATCGATGAGAATGTGCATTGATTACCGGTAGCTGAGAAAGGTGACGATAAAGAACAAGTATCCACTGCCGAGGATTGATGATTTGTTTGTCTAGTTACAGGGGCGAATGTGTTTTGAAAGATAGATTTGATATCTGGTTATCATCAGCTACGGATTAGGGCATCTAATGTCCTTATGACAACATTTCGCACTCGGTACGGGCATTATGAGTTTTTGGTCATGTCATTTGGGTTGACCAATGGCCCAACAACATTTGTGGAGTTGATGAACCGAGTGTTCAGGCCTTATTTGGACTTGTTCGTGATAATCTTCATTGATGATATTCTTGTGTGCTCCCGCAATCAGGAGGAGCACGAGCAGCACCTCAGATTGGTTCTTCAGACTCTGAAGGATAGCCAGTTGTATGCCAAATTCCCAAAGTGCGAGTTCTAGTTGAGTTCAATTGCATTCATGGGTCATGTAGTATCAACTAGGTAGACCCGAAGAAGATTGAGGCAGTCAAGAATTGGCCTCGAACAGTTTCAGCTACTAAGATTCGGAGTTTCTTGGGATTAGCAGTATATTAGCGATGGTTCGTGGAGGGGTTCTCATCTATAGTAGCCCCGATGGCTAGGTTGACCCAGAAGGGTTCCCAGTTCAGGTTGTCAGATGAGTGCGATGAGAGCTTTCAAAAGCTCAAGACAACTCTAACTACGATACCAATATTAGTTTTGCCCACAGGTTCAGGGCCTTATACAGTTTATTGTGATGCTTCTCGGATTGGGCTTGTTACAGTGTTGATGTAGGATGGAAGGGTCATTGCTTATGCTTCGAGGCAGTTGAAGATTCATGATAAGAATTACCTAGTCCATGATCTAGATTTGGCAGCCATCGTTCATGCATTGAAGATTTGGAGCCATTACTTATATGGTGTGACGTGTTAGGTATACACTAATCATAAGAGTCTGCAATACTTGTTCAAGCAGAAAGAAATGAACTTGAGGCAGCGGAGATGGTTGGAGCTACTAAAGGATTATAATGTTACTATTTTGTACCACCCGGGGAGAGCCAATGTGGTAGCAGATGCGTTGAGTAGGAAGTCAGCCAGCATGGGTAGCCTTGCTTATATTTAGGTCAGCCAACGACCGCTTTCTTTGTATATTCAGGCATTGGCCAATCGGTTTGTAAGGTTGGATATTTCTAAGACTTGACGAGTCTTAGCTTGTACGGTCGCTCGTTCTTCATTATTGGAGCATATCCGCGATCGGCAGTTTGATGACCCTCATTTGTGTGTCATGAGAGACACTATGCAGTGGGGAGGTGTCACAAAGGTGACTTTAGATGCGGATGGAGTTCTAAGGTTGCAGAGGCGAGTATGTGTGCCGAATGTTGATGGTATTCGAGAGTTTATCTTAGCGGAGGCCCATAGTTCTCGGTATTCTATTCACCTGGGCGCCACAAAGATGTATCAGGACTTGCGGTAGCATTATTGGTGGCATAAGATGAAGAAGGACATTGTTGTATATGTGGACTCGTGTTTGAATTGTCAGCAGGTCAAATATGAGCATCAGAGGCCTCAAGGTGTGTTTAAGAGGATTGAGCTTCCCGAGTGGAAGTGGTAGCGTATTACCATGGACATCGTTACTGGACTTTCGGTGACCCGAAAGAATTTTGATGCAATATGGGTCATTGTTGATAGGCTGACCAAGTCAGCACATTTCATTCTTGTTGCCACCACCTATTCGTCGGAGAGACTAGCTAAGATCTACATCTGAGAGATTGTTCGGTTTCATGGTGCGCCGACATCTATCATCTTTGATCAGGGTATGCAGTTTACCTCGCGCTCTTGGAGAGCAGTTCATCAAGAGTAAGGCACCCAGGTTCAGTTGAGTACAACATTCCATCCGCAGAGAAACAGTCAATCCGAGAGGATTGTTTAGATATTGAAGGTTATGCTCCGGGCCCGCGTTATTGATTTTGGAGGCTCTTCGGACATGTTTCTACCTTTAGCAGAGTTCGTCTATAATAACAGCTAACAGTCCAACATTTAAATGGCTCCATATGAGGCGTTGTATGTTAGGCGATGTCGGTCTCCAGTCAGATGGTTTGATCTGGGAGAGGCTCGGTTGTTGGGTACAAATTTAGTCTAGAAGGCTTTGGATAAGGTCAAGATCAATCAGGACATGCTTCGTTCTGCTTAGTCGCAGCAAAAGAGTTATGCGAATTGCAAGGTTCGAGATGTAGCATTCATGGTTGGCAAGCGAGTATTGCTCTGTGTATCGCCCATGAAAGGCGTGATAAGATTCGGTAAGAAAGACAAGCTTAGCCATAGGTTCATTGGCCCATTTGAGATTCTTGATCGTGTCGGAGAGGTGGCTTATAGGCTTGCCTTGCCACCTAGCTTGTCATCGTGCATCCAGTGTTTCATGTGACTATGCTTCAGAGGTATCACGACAATCCTACCCACATGTTAGATTTCAGCACTGTCCAGTTGGACAAGGATCTATCCTACGAGGAGGAGCCGGTAGCCATTCTAGACCGGCAGGTTCGACAGTTGAGGTTGAAGAGTGTTCCTTAAGTGCGTGTTCAGTGGAGAGGTCATCTTCTTGAGGCATCGACCTGGGAGTCCAAGTCTGATATGAGAACCGTTACCCTCATTTATTTTCCGACTCAGGTACTTCTTTCTTTTGTCCGTTCGAGGACGAACTGTTGTTTTACAGGTGAAGAATGTGACGACCCAAAGGGTCATCACCGTATTTCTCCCTTTTTCGTGCTTCAGCGGCCTTGGGAACCTAGCTTTTGGTTGGCTCAATTTTCGTGTGCAGTCCGAGAGCGAAGCCAAAATATTTTTATATTAAAATATATGAATTCTTTGAAAAATTTAAAAAATTATTATATTAATATTGATATAGTTGACTTTGGTCAATATTTTGGGTAAACAGATTCGGACCCGTGATGTGACGGTCCCGAGAGGTCCGTAGAAAACTATATGACTCGGGCATGTGCCCGGAGTCGAAATTCTAGTTCCAAAACCCCGGTAAAAGAATTTTTCTATTAAATTATTTTCTGAAATTAATAGGGAAAAATGGAAATGAAAATGTGTTAGAAACTATAGGTACCGGGCTCGTATTTTGGTTCCGATGCCCGGTATAGGTCTTAAATACGCGTTAAGTGCTTTTTGTGAAATTTGGTTGAAATCTGACGTCGTTTGACATGTTTCAGACCTAAATAGCTAAAGTTGGAAGTTTAAGAACTTTGAAATGAAAACAATGAGTTTTGAGGTTTGATTCTTTGATTTTGATGTTTTTTTGGCGATTTGATCGCTCGAGCAAGTTTGTAGAATGATAATGAGTTAGTCTGTGTGTTTGTTTGGGAGCATGAGGGCTTGGGAGTGATTCGGAGGTGGTTCGGGGTAGTTTTGCACTTGAAAAACTCATCAGAATATTCTGCAATTTGTCACAGTGATTTTGTTCTTTGCGAATGCGGCCCCAAGCTCGCGTTCGCGGTGCCTTTGTACTCCCCCACTTCGACTTCTTGAACCAGACCTCGCGTTCATATAGAGTAGTGGACTTGGGAGACATTTTATTCATCGCATTCGCGCTTGCTCTTAGCATAACCCTGTCCTTCAACGCATTCGTGATTCCCATATTGCGTATGCGTATAACCAGCCCCTGGGACCCTAACATTTTCTTCTATGTGTTCGTATTACCTTTCACGTGAATGCGATGCCTGCCCATTTTCATTCATCGCGAACGCGATGAAAAATTTTGCCCAGTTATTTTTAAAGCCTAAAAACAGACCAGTGACGAGTTATTTCACATAATACACACGAGCTCATCTTCTCCACAGCCCCTAAGTGATTTTCAGAGCTTTTCTTCACCAAGTTTCCTTTGGTAAGTATTATTTAACTCGCTTTCTTCATTTTTCCATCAAAATCTCTTGAACTCCTAGACCTAAAACATGTAATTTAGGGTGTAAATTGGGGGAATTGGGTAGAACTAGGGCTTTGGGAATTTTGGGCGATTCAACCTCAATTTGGGGTCGGATCTTGACACAAATTATATGTTTGAACTTGTGGGGTTATTGGTGATTAGATTTTGGTCCGAACCTCGAGTTTGGACCATGTGATCCCGGTGTCGGATTTGGCTATTTTTGGAAGAATGATGAGAATTTCATTTCTAGATTGTGGGATTATGTTTTTGAGCTCTTATTGATACTATTGAACCAAATTGTGCCTAGATATCATTTTTCGGAGTCAGATTCTAAAGGAAAAGCGGTTTTAGAGCTTTAATTGCTATTTTCAGACCGAGGTAAGTGTTTGATCTAACTTTGGCTTGAGGGAATAGGATTAGAGTGTAATAATTGCTGCTTGCTAATTGATCGAGTGCGGTTTATAGGCATGGTGATGAGTATCCATACACCGGAGTCTAGCATGATAGTGGGTTTTGTTCGCACTTGTTTTTGAGATAATTTAGAACTCTTCTAAGCTAAATAATGATTTCTACATAATGTGAAGAGTTTGAGGATAAATTATGAGTTATTAATACTTTGGAGCATTGGCTCGAATGATAAATATTACTGAGTAGGAGATGAAAGTATTGAAAGGAGTTGTGATTGATCCCTTGTCGGGGTGGTTTGAATTTATTGAATATTTCCTTTGCCGGGATGTGAAAGCTCTTGGTATTGTTCCCTTGCCAAGACTTAGTTGTTAATTGTGTTATTCCCTTGTTGGGACATTTCTTATTATTGTTTATTTTCTCTCGCCCATTTGGTTGTGACTGTTGTTTGGGTGGGGAAGAGTGATAATGCACGAAAGGTCATTCCGTGCCATTTTTATTATATTTGCACGAAGGTTCATTATGTGCTATGTTTTGACTATTTATGCATGAAGGGACATTTCGTGCTCTGATTTGACTAAGTTTGAACGAAGGGTCATTACATGCCATGAAATGAGAGTGATGTGAGGAAAAGTACGAAAGGTGATGTCGTGCACTTTATTCGATTGCTTTGGGTGAGGATGAGAGTAAAAGCACAAAGGTTAATATCGTGCAATTATTGGATTTCTTATTCTTCGATAGTATTGTGCCATGTATTTTAACGCTGATGAATTTTATATTCGGATTGTACTCCCCCATAGCAAGTTTCCCTCCCTTTTAACTGTTTAGTTCTGGTATTTCTTTTCCTTTTATTGTATATGAATATATAGAATTGTACAGGTTGATTTGGTAGTCCTGTCTAGCCTCGTCATTACTTCACCGGGGTTAGGCCAGGCACTTACCAACACATGGGGTCGGTTGTGCTGATGCTACACTCTGTGCATTTGTTTGTGCAAAGATCTAGGAGCATCTTTTGGACAACAACAGTAGGATTTTTATCCGGGAGCTATCTTCAGTCCAGGGATTCTCGAGGTAGCCTAGCTGGCGCTCGCAGGCTGAAGTCCCTTTCCTTTATTTTAGTTTGTTTTCATCGTACCGAGACAAACATATGTATTTTATTTTCATTCCGACTTTGCATGTAGCATTCTATAGTAGTCCGTGAGCTAGTGACACTAGATTTTGGGTAGTGATGTGTTTCAAACTTCCGCATTTTTATATAATTTTGTTAAACTTAAAGCCTTCCACATTTATTTAATTGTTGTTAGTATATTATATTGTTGAGGTCGGATAAAGAATGTTTAATATTTGGCTGGACAAGCTCCGTTAGTAGGCGCCATCACGATGCTCGATGGTGGGAAAAATTTGGGTCGTGACATTGAACTTCAGAATGTTTGCCTGAGGTGTCGCAAACCTTCGGATATTCTTGCATGCAGTTTGGTCTGACTTGAAAAGGCAATCACGCAAGTTTTTAGTTGTAATTGGTGAACTTCAACATTCTGGTAGCTGAAGCTTTGTTTTATATTTGCTAACTTCAGCATGTCTTAGCTGAAGCTTTGTTTTATATTTGCTGAACTTTAGCATCCTTAGAGCTCTAAACAACAATAAATTTAATAAATTATTATTAGTAGCAATTGATGTGGTTCATTTCAAAGATTAAATGATGAAAAATATTTTCGATATGAAAATAGTTTACTACAGAAAAACTAGAACCAAAAACCAATGTGCTTGTAAAGCTAAATATCTAAGAGGTTAAATTATTGTTAATAAGACCAAACTGAACATAATGGGACAAACATATATATATGAATTATCAATCTAGAACGCATAACAATATCTCAAGCTTCAGCATTCAAAAAACAAAATAGGTGGAGGAGGAGGAGGAGGAGGGGGAGGAGGAGAAAGATACCTAAAGTTGTTTAAACAGTAAGTACAAGTAAAAAAATTTTAAAAAGTAGGTATAGATTAAATGGGGGTAACCAAATTAGGCACCCCGTATAATTTTTACGATTAGGTGTGGGATTGGTCTAGTGTTTTGGGCAGTTGGGGCATTGATATTGCTTGGTCTAGTTAAGAATGTCAACAACCCAATCTTTCTTTTATTTTTAATTGCTAAATTAATCACTCTAGATAAAACAACTAAACTGGACCTATTTGTTTTTGCAAAGTTCGCCTGTTAACTATCATTTAACCAGTTATTTAACTAAATATGCATGTAAATTGACTAATATATTTTTGTTATTAGTTATAGAATTAATTCCTAAAAATGTAATTAAAACCTAAAATGATATGGAATTAATATTTGGGAATTTTTCACGTGTTTTCTATGAGTTTAAGACATTAAATATGCACAAAAATGTTACTAAATGCAAACACAAAAATAAAGAGAAATTCCTAAAAATTCTACAAAAAATAAGAAATAACTAGTTTTATTTGTTTATTTATTATTTCTTTTATTTTGTAGGAATATTTGCGTAGGGCAAAAATTGCGTACTCACAACCGGCCTCCCCCTTAGGGTAAGCTTTTCCGATTTTTCTTTCAAATTATATGCTTTGTACTTCATTCGTACTTGTTGTTTGTCTTTGTTTTCAGACCGTGATTTTGGAAATCGAGAGTGTCAGCCTAGAGGAGAGGCGCAAGGCCATTTTTCAAAAGATGAAGTCGAAGTATCGTGTGTACCGCAATATGCACTGCTAAATCTGCAGGCGATTTGGTGAGGGTGTCAACTTCCAGACTCTCCGAGACGAGCTGAAAAAGGATAGATGACGAGTTGGTGAGAGTCATCAAAAAATGCAGCGTGCTCGAAGGGGCATTGAGAGATAAAGAAGAAGAGCTCGAGGTGAGCAAGGAGTTCGAGGCCCATTGTGCCAATATCCAAGCCCGATTTATGTTGTTGCGGGCCGAGATTGAGGAGGGTCTAATCAAGGTGGATGCCCTTAATAGAGAGGTCATAAAGAACACAACAGACTTAGAGAATGCGGAGTTGGTCCGGTTGGGGGCAACGAGGAAAATGGAAGCACTGTGGTCCACGTTCTATGTTTAGAGTGGGAGAGCACTATAGAGACGGCCAGGGTTAGAGAGGAGCGACTTGATGAGCGAATAAGGGAGCTAGAAAAAAGATGTTTCAGGCCTTGATGATAAATTTGTTGTTTTCGAGGTCGACAAATCATAGTTATTGGCTTGCTTTCTCTAATATTTTGCGGGATGTGTATGAGATGTGGATCCACTTTGAGGCCCAACCAGATATATATTTAGAGATCTCAGGGGGACAAGGAAAGTTTCTGAGGCCGACTTAGAGGATGCTCGTGGTAAGGCACGTACAGCTCGTGTTGCTTGTGGCTATGACCTCGCTACACTGAGGTCGATAATGACGAAGAGATGGGGCATAGATCAGATTGAAGAGGATGCTTGGTACGATGATGAATATCTCGATGGCGATAGTGGAGAGGCGGATGGCGGTGGCGATGGTGTAGAGGCAGATGGAGCTGCTAGGTTAGGCGGCGATTAGTCGTTTTCCTTCTTTTTGTTTGTAGACTTTTGTGTACATATTATTGTGAGAATTTGTTCTAGCCTTCGTAAAAAGAATATTTCAAGTATGAAATGCTAGTTCTGTTGCTCGTACCTTATTCTGTTCTTTCGTTCAGGTTTTATGCCTCTTTCTTTAGTTTTGCTTTTTGGTCATTTTAGTCAAAAAAATTGGTTTATGTTGGTTGAACGAAGTTGAAATAGAACTCAGTTTTGAGCAGGCCGAGGGCCAATAGATGTTGATTCAAACGGGTCGAATTGCAACCTATTGGTTAATTTGAGCGAGGTTGACAATAACCCATAGTTAATTTGAACGAAGTCGAATGTAACACGTACTTAACTAATTCTAACAAGGTCTAAAGTAGCTTTTACTTAGTTAATTCGAACAAGGTCAAATGTATCTTTTACTTAATTACGGTCAGGGGGCGAGTAGGTATTAATTTGAACGGGGTGGAACGTAACCTGTACTTAGTTATTCGAATGAGGTCGGATGTAACTTTTAATTACTTAATTCGAACGAGGTTGAATGTAACTTTTACTTAGTTAATTTGGACGAGGTCGAATGTAACTTTAACTTAATTAATTCAAACAAGGTCGAATGTAACTTTTACTTAATTAAGGCCGGGGGTTGAGTAAGTGTTAATTTAAACAAGTTTGAATGTAACCTGTACTTAATTAATTTAAATGAGACTGAATGCAATTTTTACTTAATTACGACTGGAGGCCGAGTAGTTGTTCATTCGAACCAGGTTGAATGTAACATGTACTTAGTTAATTCAAATGAGGTCGAATGTGACTTTTACTTAATTATGGCCGGACGCCGAGTAGGTATTAATTCGAACGAGGTCGAGTGTAACCTGTACTTAGTTAATTTGAACGAGGTAGAATGTAACTTTTACTTAATTATGGTTGGGGGCCTAGTAGATTTTAATTCGAATGGGTCAAATATAACATGTACTTAGTTAATTTGAATGAGGTCAAATATATCCTTTACTTAATTACGGTCGAGGGCTGAGTAAGTGTTAATTCGAACGAGGTCAAATGTAACATGTATTTAGTTAATTCGAATGAGGTAGAATGTAACTTTTACTTCATTATAGATGGGGGCCAAGTAAGTATTCAGACAACATTGATGTGGCTGTGCGTTTGGCGAAAATATGGGCAAACTTCATGCATTTGTGCTTTGTTCATATACGTGGAGAAATTTACATATTTTTCAGGTTAGAATTCCAGTCCCAGTCTAATTAGTCCCTTCATTGGTCGACCTGGAGAAGTATTAAGAGGTTGGGCAATGAACTGACCGTCCAGTGCTTCCGTTTGTTCGCACCTCCACTTGAAGAGTTCCCCTTGCTGCCTCGTTAAAACCCTCATTGAGAAAATTCAATTGGAAAAAAACTCAAGTGAGGGAAAAAATAGTACTACTTAGAGAATGCTTTTCCTTAAAAGTTGAAGTACTTGATGGGGGTGTCATTCCAGTTATTTGGTAGTAGTTATCCTTCCATTGTTTCTAGTTGGAATGACTCTTTGTTTGCTTTTGTCGTGATTTTGTATGGGCCATCCCAATTCGCTCCAGTTTGCTTTACCGCGGGTATTTGCTTGCTTGTGTTTTAGCTTTGAGCATGTAGTCCCCAACTTTGAGTGGTCTAACCTTTGCCTTTTTGTTATAATAGCGTTCTGCTTGTTGTTTTTGGGGGATCATCCTTATGTAGTCCATGTCTCTCTGTTCTTCGATTTCATCGAGCTCTTGCCTTCTACTTTCATCATTCCTTGGCTCGTTCTTGTGGGAATATATCAAACCGGGCTCTCCGACTTCAACTGGTATTACTTCATTAGTCCCATAGGCTAATAGTAGGGCGTCTCTCATGTGCTCGTCTTTGGCATTGGTCGGTAGGCCCAAAGTACTTCTGGTATTAACTCCGGCCATAGTCCCTTGGCGTCCTCAATATTTTTCTTCATAATGTTTAATATTGACTTATTAGAGAATTATTTTACCCGTTTACTATGGGGTGATAAGGTGTTGAGAGTATTCTTTTGATATTCCACTTCTCAAAACATTCTGCGACCTTTTTGCCTGTAAATTGGGGTCTGTTGTCGCAATTGATCTCTTTGGGGAGGCCGAAATGGCATATGATATTTTTCCATATAAAGGAAATCACTTCCTGCTCGCGTATTTGGGTGAATGCTCCTGCTTATACATAGTTATAAAAATAGTCATTTAAAACCAAAAGAGATCGTACGTTACCTCGCCCTGCGGGGAGGAGGCCAACAATGTCCATTCCTCACTCGATGAACGACTTGGGGGAAGTGACTGAATGGAGGTGCTCGCCCACTTGGCGGATCATCGGGGTGTATTTTTGGCATTGGTTGCATTTTTTTATGAAGTCTACGACCTCTTTTTTTATGGTGGGCCAGTAGTAGCCTGTCCGTATGAGACATACGACCGAAGCCCGATTATCGGAATGAGCTCCGATAATGGCCTTAGTGGACTTCTTCAAGGACACTTCGTGTTTGATTTGGGCCTAAGCATTTTACTAGGGGGCTGCCATACATCCTTTTGTATAGGTCATTATAAATGATGTTGTACCTGGATACATGCATTCTAAGATTCTTGGATTCATTTTTTTGATCTGGGAGTACGCCATCCTACAAGTATGTAACAATATAGTTGCGCTAGTCCCAAGTATGATTTATGGTCCTTACCTCAATTTGATATATCGATGAGTGGAGAAGGGTGACCACGTTTCTTTTTTTCGGTTATGTTTTTGGTGGCTGCTGCTAATTTGGTGAGGCCATCTACTTTGATGTTTTGTGCTTGAGGAATCTAGTCGAGTTGACATTCATTAAACTTGGCAAGAGTTTACAGATGTCGACCTAGTATTTTTGTAACCTTTTCTCTTTGATATGGAAAGGTTCTATGAAGTAGTTGACGACGAGTTAAGAGCTGCATCATAGTCTGACCTGCCTCGCCCTGTACTTGAGTGTTAGCCTTAATATTGCAATCACACCTCATACTCGGCTTCGTTGTTAGTCATGTCCGGGCACCTAATGGACTAGCGAATCACTTTGCCTATCGGGACTTCGAGTACGAGTCCCAATCCAGGCCCTGACACGTTGGAATTGCCGTTGATGTACAAAATCCATAGATCTTATGTTTGATGAGAAGTGTAGGCGGCTTCATTTTTGACTTCGAACATTATTTTTATGATGAAGTCGGCAAGGACTTGTGACTTTATCGTCGTTCATGGTTGATATGTGATATCGTGCTCGCTTAATTATATGGCCCATTTGGATAACCTGCCCGATAGCTCGGGTTTATGCAAAATACTTCTTAAGGTAAAAGTCATGACTACCAAGAAGAGGTGTCACTAGAAGTAGGGTCTAAGCTTTCGTAAAGCTACGACTAAGGCCATAGCTAATTTTTGAGGCGGGATACCCATATCGACCTCAACTAGTGTTTTGATAAAGTAATATGGGAGATTGCATACCTTTATTTTCTCGGACCAAGACTGTACTCACAGCCACCTTAGACATAGCGAGGTAGACGATGAGGCATTCCCTAGGTTGTGGTTTTGAAAGTAGTGGGGCGATGACAAGTAATCCTTTAACTCTTCTAGGTCTTGGGCACACTCAGAGGTCCATTGGAGGTTGTTATCCTTCTTGAGCACATCAAAGAATTTGTGATACCTATAAGATGACCGTGAGATGAAACTTAAAAGGGTGTCGATGCGGCCAGTCAACCTTTGAACCTTTTTTTTGGTGGTTAAGTGCTCTGGTATCAGCTTCAATGGCTTTGATCTGGATGGGGTTAACCTCGATACCTCATTGTGAGACTAGGAAAACCAAGAATCTTTCTCAGGCTACACCGAATGCACACATTTTGGGTTTTAGTTTTGTTCCATATGTCCTGAGTATGTCAAAGGTTTCTCTGAGATGGTTTTTTCTTTTGGGCTTGACCATCATGTCATCAATGTATACTTCCATTGTCTTACCGATTTCGTTCTTGAACATCGTTTTTGCCAATCTTTGGTACGATACTCCTTTATTTTTCAGTCTAAATGGCATGACTCTGTAGCATTACGTTCCTTGGTGGGTGATGAAAGTATTTTTTTTCCCGATCCTCCTCCTCCATAAGGATCTTATTGTAGCCTAAGTAGGCGTCTAAGAAACTCAGCAGTTCGTTCCCGGTAGTTTCATCGATAAGTTGATCGATGTAGGGTAATGGGAATGAATCTTTGGGAATGCTTTATTTAAATCGGTAAAGTCTACACACATTCGCCACTTTTCATTTTTCTTCTTTACCATGACCATATTGGCAACCCATTAGGGGTATATTTGACTCTGTGATTGAGCCATTTTCCAATATATTTTCAACTTCATTGCGTACTGCATCATTTATCACGGAGTTGAACTTACGGCTAACCTACCGGGGGGATAGAATGGGTCAATGTTTAATTTATCTTTAGGATTTACTTTGGGATACCTAGCATATCTTCACGGCTAGAAACAAACAAGTCTACGTTAGTAGTTAAGAATTGAAGGAATTTACTTGGTTCTCGAAGTTTGGAGCCAATGTAAGCTTTCTTGATGGGTTCATTGCCGTCTAATTAAACGGAGTCGAGGTCTTCTATGGTCAATTCCAAGGCTTCTAACCTATCATGATCTCTGATGACGTCTTCTCTCTCATCATAGCTTGACCTCGACCCTGTTAATTACTATTCCTTTTTTGATTTGCCCTTCATTGGTTAAGTGGTCATATAATCCAGGGCGATGCAGTAGCATTCCCAAGATGTGCATTGTTCTCCTTGTATACTAAATATTTCCTACGGAGTTGGAAATTTGATGACTTGGTACAAGCTAGAGGGTATGACCCTCATGGCATATATTCGCGGTCGCTCTATTATTGTGTTGTATGTTATGTCCTGATCGATGATATGGAATGTGGTTTTTAGAGTGACGCCACTGGACAGGACAGGGAGTATGATTTCTCCAAATTTTCGTTCAACTACATTGTTAAAACATGTTAGTGTGATGCAACACGAAACTATCTTATCCTCGAGTTTCATTTGTGCAAGTACCCGAGGGTGGATAATGCATGCATCGCTCCCATCGTCTACCATAATTCATCTCACATCCGTGTCTAAAATTTGTAAAGTGATAAAAGGTGCATCACAATGAGGGAAAGCCAAACCGTGGGTATCTGACTTATCGATGATGGTACTTTCTTCGAGGTTGTCATATCGTTCATGAGTGATCAACTGTTTGAGCTTATCGGTTGTGATGAACTATATGTTGCTGATAGAAGCATCATCACAATCATCAATTATAATTTGGATGGTGTGGGTTGGTGAGGGCGGCTTCGGTGATCCCTGAAGTTGTTTGCGTCCTCTGGCAAAGTTGTTCCTTCCCCAGTCTCTTAATAACTCCTTGAGGTGTCCTAGTCGGAGCATGTTTAAGACCTCTTATCTTAGGGTGATGTAGTCTTTGATTTTGTGCTTGTTATTGGTGGAACTCGTAGAGTGCATTTGACTTTATGGTACTTGGGTATGACCTCATCTTTCGTGGCCATTTTACCTTTAACCCGAGCTTCTCCAATGTGTAGACTATTTCCGAAGGTGACACACAAAGTTGTGAGCAGATGACAAATGGGGCATACCTCTCTCATTCCGATGAGTCCCTGTCCTTGGTTTGGGTGGGCGTTTTTAATGGTGGTAAGGAGGTGCAATGGCACCTCTAACGTATGGTAGATGTCGTTCTCGATTGGTTCGTGGAGCCACGAAGTCCTTTATGTTATAACTTCTTCAATTTTTCTTGGACTCGGCTTGTAACGAGGTCATTCGGTGAGTCATCCCATTAAGCTCGTCCTCATTTTCTCTAACCTCGGCACAATAGGCGTTGTGTATATCATCCTAAGTTGTTGGGGTATACTTCATAAGCCAACTCAATAACTTTCTTGTCGCCCGTGAACCACTCCTGCTCAGCCCATTATGGAAAGTTGCGACATCCATTCCTTGCGATACATTTGGTAGGGTCACTCTTACTTGGTTGAATCGATTGAGGAAGTCCCTCAGTCCCTCTCTAAGCGACTATTTGACAGCGAATGTATCATTTAGTCTCGCCTCCACCTTTTTGGTCCTGGCATGGGCCCTTATGAACTTATCGACCATCTCTTAGAATATTTTGATGGACCGCACGAAAAGCTGTGAATACCAAGTCAATGCCCCTCCGGTGAGGGTTTCACCAAATATTTTCAACAAGATGGAGTATACTTGTTCCTTGGGAGATCATTGACTTTTACAACAGTGACATAGTGAGCCACATGATCTTTAGCATCAGTCATACCATTTTATATTTTCAACTAGGGAAGCATTTTGAAAGTGTTTGGTATGGAATGCGAGGCGGTTTCATCACTGTATGGTTGCTCAACAAATCGACTGGCATCTCTCTTTGGCAAGAGTTTCTGGGCACTTGATATTTGTCAACCCTTTCTTTGTGCTCTCTTATTTACTCCCGAAGCACTTTGTTCTTGTTCTCCATTTCCTCCATCTTTTTCAAAATGGTTGTGAGGGTATTGTCACCTGCATTATTAATAGTATGTGTAGTACCTGTTATTAAAGACGGGCAAGGGCCATGCTGTCCACCATAGTCATTGTAATTCATGTCCTTGCATTTTCTATGATTTTATCCTGAATAGGCTCGTAGAGGATGTTGGTTAGTGTGTTAGTTAACCAAGCCTCAAGGAGCATTTTCACCGTTGGTGCCGTCTCTTCCTTCATGGACGTAGAGGCTCATTTACCGCGGGATGTTGCAATACTGCCGTGAGGGAGAGGCGACCCGCCTCGCCTGGAAGAGGAATTAGGCATTATGTCCTCACCTTTTGTCTCAGAAACCTCATTGATGGTGTTCAAGATATTGGTGGTAAGGTCGATCACTACCCTTATACTTTCTTCTCTGTTACCACCCATGTCAGATCTGTGTGTGCAAAGAAAAAGGAGTTTTGTTCGTGTGCAAAGAAAAAGGAGTTTTGTTCTCTGTGTGTTTTTTTGTTAGCAATCCGTGCTAATTAAAGATCTAGAAGCAACTAAAAATTTAACTAGAAAATTCCCACATACGACGCCAAATTGTTTGACAAAAAAATACAAACTTTCGATTAAATTATTAAATCTTATGTAATAAAGGGTTAAATCTAGTTAATGATAATATCTCTAGATTTAGAACTAGTTAGCATAACTAACGTGAGATAATGCTGGTGGGGAACTGAAAACAGTGCACATTTAATATTTCAAAGGATTTGAGCAATAATAGAGGAACATTAAGTAATAAATAGCAATGAATACCATTTATGTAAATAAGGTGAATAATTTATCCAATAATTAATGAGGTAGATGATTCCTCTTTTTGAGAGTGATGACTTACAGATAAATCCTAGAACATTGGAACTATTCTCGGATCTAATGGAAAAGTATGAAATAATAGATGATGAAATCTTAGTAAAAAGGTAGAGTTTGTATCTTTGCTAGAGAGAGAGAGAGTCTTCTTCTCAAAATGTATCTTATCAAATAATTATTACATTCCTTATCAACTTATCTTTTTTTTCTCTTTATATGAAGAGATTTCCCTAATCAACCCTAATAGTACAAGTGAAGAAAATATTCAATAAAATATTCTCTTTAATATCTTGTTACAGAAACTAGCCGTTGGTGCTCTATCTTTGATGCTCAACCTCGACTATTGTTGACTGCTCCGTCACGAATTCCAATATTTCCTAGTCGACATCGATCGCATCTTTTTCCTTAATACCACTTTATGCTAAATTCCCTTAGGACAGATTTTGGCCTATACACTCAGTTGTTTAGGTCAGACCGCAGAGATAATTATCTTTGATGAGTGAATCTAGTAAGCTAAAATTTAGAAACAAATATGGTTACAACAAATTAAGAAAGCTTTTTAGAAGATGCTTGTCCTTTAAAAAATTGCAGAAATATTACCTTTTGGGGGTTTTCTTTAACTTTTGACCCCAGCTTATTCCGACTTCAAGGTTAAATATTAAAAATGTAGCGTATTAGCAAGGGAAATACTTATTAAACTTAAAGTTTTGCCACGTAATGTGACGGACAAAAATTCAAGATACATTTGTTTTAAGAACTATTTGTGTACTTCACCCGTCATCTTTTACTAGAGATTATTGAGTCCTTGTACGATGAACATGAACACATCTTTTTGCTGTTTTCGTACTACAAATATGGCTCCAGTATTGCCTTTGTGTTGATGACCAAATATTGAATAATATGTTACAACAAATTAAATTGCATCGTTAATAATTTTATCTGTAGCTAAAGAATTACGTAACTAGAAACAGACACCGTAAACTATAATCATGTGACATGTCAAGAACTAAATATTAAAAAATTTTCAAAAAAAATATTTATTATATTTTATTTTCCTTATTTTAACAACAAAACAACAATAAAAATCCAGTGTATTCCTATAAGTGGGTCTGAGGTGGGTAGTGTATATAGAGATCTTACTCTCACCTTTAACAAGATAGGGAGTCTGCTTTTGATAGATGATAATAGGTGAATTGAACTATGATTAAGACATAAAAGAACCACTTTTTTGTAGTGTTTTTATGGTAAAAGTGATAACAAAATGCTCTTATTAGTGCTTTTCATGTTTTGCAGGTTACATACAGTAAAAGAAGGCTATGGAGTACTTTTAGGATCAATAATGGAGGAAAAAAGAGGCCAATCGCACAGTATCCGCCAATTGCACCATGTGAAATGCACAAACCATAGCTGGAGATGAACTGCCGCGGTCCCGGCGTAATCGCAGTCGGACCGCGGCAAGAAGCTATGGCAGATTCAGAGAGGTCATTTGGCCACAGTCCTAGCGTAACCGCGGTAGGACCGCGGCAGGCGGCGAAAAGTTGAGGGACTAAAGTGTAATTCTACAATTCTAAGCCCAAAACCCTATTTAAACATTAGGACTCGCCCAAGGGAGGCATGTAATATTTTTATAGAGTAATTTGGCAAGAAAAATAAGTGTGAGAGATCACTCAAAACATCATTACTCTTATTCTTCTTTATTTTTCTTGCAATTTATGATTATGAATCTTTTAGTAGTTTATTTTCCCATTATCATGAGTAGCTAAAAATGTTAATCTAAGGTTCTGGTGGAATCCGTTGGGAATAATTTAGTTGTTTTATTAATAATTGGATTTGGTTGTTAATATCTAATTGTTCATCTATATTTTGATTGTGGATTAGTGGAAAGGGCCCTCAATAATTTGTTCCTATTTATTATGTATCTTCTTGAGAGAGTGTGCATATTTAGGTGATTGTATGAACAACATCACTCCCGGAGTATAGACGAGAGTCATAACCGAGGTTCTAGGGGTTGGATTAGAGATAATAAAACTCTGGGTGCAATCTAAGTGAACTGTATTGTGAAATTAGCTAGTGTGGCTTGAGAGAGTGCGTCTAGTAGATTATCATAATTACTTGAGAAAGGATTATGATAGGTTGAGAGTTTATGATTGTTAGAGACAACTAAATCGTAGTTATAATACATATACAACCAAAAAAATTACCAACGGGGAAAACCATTGCCTTAGACCTTATTTCTACTATTTACACACCACGTTTAATTAATTTTCAGTTATTAATTACTTTCAATCTTTAGTTGTTGGAAAATCAACCATTGTGAATTACAAAGTTTGAGAAAACAGATTGTGTGAATTTAGTGAATCCGACAGTAGTAATTGATAGATTAATTCTCTGTGGTTCGACCGTGGGCAATAATACTCAGATTATATTTGCAACGCCCGCGTAGTCTTTTGTGAGACTCAGGTGAGCGTGATCAAATTTTAGCGTCGTTGCCGAGGAATTAATGGAGTTATCAATTACAATTGAAAGGAATACAACAATTCTAAGTGTAGTCCATTTTCTCTATACTAATCTTTTCATTGAAATTCTAATGTTGAAATCTTGTGGAAAGCAGGTGTATGCCTAGAAATTCTTTGAGGATAGGAGAACTATAGAAGGACTCTTAGACCCCGAGTAAATATTCAGGGCATTGAACCGTGCCAACAAAGGACTTCAACAAACTCAACCAACACACCAACTCAAATTTGACATGGGTGACGTGAACAACGCCAATGTAAACAGCATGAATGAGCAAGTTGACTTAGATGTTAGAGGAGTGGCACCTCTTGTGCCCAAGACTGCACTTTATGACTGGGCATAGCCTACAGCTGATAATCTGGCCAATTCCATAGTTGTGCCTACAATTCAATCAGAGACATTCCAGATCACCAACAACATGCTGCATCTGCTGCAGAATAAAGGATTATTCTCCGAGTCAAGCATTGAAGACCCACAACAACACCTGATTTTTTTTTGCCAATTTTCTTGACCCAAAGGCGGCCTAATGTGACTCCTGAAGTTATCAAGCTGCTAATGTTCCCATTCTCAGTAACCGGGACAGCTCAGACTTGGTTAAATTTTCTCCTGATCAACTCTGTTACCACTAGGAGGAATTAGTCAAGCAGTTCTTGAACAAGTTCTATCCGCCTAATAAGACTGCACATCAAATTGATAACATATTGCAATATAGGCAATATTCCATTGAGTCCTTACAAAAAACCTGGGAGGGATTTAAGGGGATGCTTGTGAAGTGTCCTCATCGTGGCATTCCAGACCAGATGCTCGGCCAGAGATTCTACACGGGTCTAACTGACAACTTGAAAGTGAATGTGGATGCTTCAGCTGGAGGTGCGTTCTTAAGCAAACATTCACCGAGTGTAAAATTCTCCTCGATAAGATGTCATAAAATAGGGGGTGGATGACTAGAGGTGCAACACTGGCACCCATAGTGCATTCAGTTCCACTGGATCCCAATAATTTGCAGGAAGAGAATATGGCCATACTCCTTACCTAGATGAGCTAACTGACAAAGAATATTGATGAGATGGGTGCAAAATAGGTGCACATCATTGATACGACGAATAGAGGTCTATGTAAACTGTTTATTAATCAGTCCTATGTGTGTTCATAGAGCAGAGAAGGTGAAAATCAAGGGGTCTGGGAAGATATGAATTATGTCAACAACTATGGCGGCCAGAGACAAGGAGCACAATAGTGGAGATTGCAGCAAAATCTGCAGTACATGCCTAATATGCAGCAGCCTGGGGTATGCACCCTTAAAACCAACTAGTGCCAGTGCCTTATCAAAAACCACAGGGTTATCCACATCAGAATCAGCAGGAACTAGTTTATCAACCACCACATCATCAGCAAGATAACAACATGGTGGAGATCAGGGCTATGCTTCAACAACTCACCGGGACAAATAATAAAGTGTAGGAAAAATTGGCAGTGCATGATTCAACCATAAAGAATATTAAAATGCAACTGGGTCAGCTGTCCATGGCATTGAACAACCGTCCTCCAGGAACTTTACCTGCAGACATAAGCACCCAAGGAGCAAAACCTGAATCAGCTGATGGCAGTCAGTTTTAGGAATGGTAGAGGTTTAGATAAAGAGCAGGAAATTGCACAGGCCAACAAGAATACTACACCGGCTACTCCAGTTCAATTAGAGGAAGAAGAACTAGTGAAACTCACTGAAGTGGTGGTTGATCTGAGTCGGGAGGAAAAAGGCAAAGAAACGGAGACAGAGCAAGTTGCACAACAGGTGCCAAAAACTCCTAACAAAGAGAAGACAGCAAGCAATGCGCAAAGGGTGATCCCTGCACCCTTTCCTCAGAGATTGGTCAAGCAAAAAAAGTCAACCAATAAAAAAAGTTCATGGAGATGCTGAAACAAATCCAGTTGAATATTCCATTGATGGATGCCTTGAGGGAGATGCCCGGTTATGCCAAGATGAAAGATTTAATGTCAAGGAAGTTTGACTTTCAGGAGCGTAACTCTAACACAGACCTGCAGCACAGTGGTGGAAAAATCGATGGCCCAAAAGATGTTCGATTTAGGTAGCTTTACTATTTGATGCACCATTGGGAGTTATGCCTTTGCAAGGGCATTATGTGATTTGGGAGCCAACATAAATTTGATGTTGCTGGTAGTATACACCAAATTGGGCATCGAATGAGCCAGGCCGACTTCTATGTTGCTCCAGTTGGCTGATCGCACTACAAAAAGGCCAACTAGTATTCTTAATGATGTGCTGGTGCAAGTGTGGAAGTAATTATTCCATGCAGACTTTGTGATTCTGGATTGCCAGATTCGTGAGGAGATACCCCTGTTTTGGGGAGACCATTTTTAACCACTACGAGAGCACTGATAGACTGCGAGACTGGGAACCTAAATGAGATTGAACTATGAAGAATTAATATTCAATGTTCAACAATCAATGATGAGGCCCAACGAATATGCACATTACTCTCTAGTGGAAACAATGGATGTAATTTTGTAAGAGAATGATATGGCCCTAACCGTGAGGGATTCATTGGAGGCATGCCTGACAAATTTAGAAGAAATGGATGGAGATGGGTTAGCTGAATGGGTAACGGCATTAGAAGACTGAGGGTTTTGGTCAAGGGAACCTCAGTTCGAGTCCCTTGAGCTGGAGAAAAGGGTCACTACTCCAGCCAAACTATCAATAGAGGAACCACCTGAGCTGGAGCTGAAGCCACTCCCAGATCACCTCAAGTACGTATTTTTAGGCCCGGATTCAACCTTACCTGTTATTATATCATCCTGTTTGCGAGATGTTGTCATGACCCTAGTTCACCAATCGTGAACATGTCATGACGGCACCTAGTCCCCATGATTAGGTAAGCCTAACACGTTGCGGAATATACAAGTTTATGAACTTTAAACAAGAAATAGCGGAAAAACGATATAAATAGGAATGTAATCCGTGCCGCTTGGCACATACACTCGTCAACACACTGTATAAAACACCACCAAGACCCGGAATCCCACGGGCAACACAGAGTAAAAGAGAGTATACAACTGTGGCTCTATGTGTGAAGAGTATCTAACAACGACATGAGAGAAAACATCTACTAATACTATCAGAATAGAAGGAAGGCCTCCGGATCCGCGGACGTAGCAGATCATACCTCGAGGTCGTCCAAAATGCTGCTGAATCACCTAATATGAGCCTGTCCCGATGTACCCGGATCTGCACAACAAAAGTGTGCAGAAGAGTAGCATGAGTACACCACGGCGGTACTCGGTAAGTGCCAAGCCTAACCTCGATGGAGTAGTGACGAGGAAGGTCAGGGCCCTACTGAGAGAAACAATAACATTATGATATTAACAATATTAAGCAGTTTAAATGATAATAATTCTGAAATAACAACAATAAAGTGATTACTGCAACCGTCTACAATTAAATAACAGCAAGTAACAAACTCAATCAATAACTCAGGATCTCCGGGAATTGAACCCGCAGTCCACAAACGCAAACACAATCAGTAAGAGGAAAAGCACAGAGAAATATGTAACAATAACTCAGGATCTCCGGGAATCGAACCCGCAGTCCCTACCAATAACTCAGGATCTCCGGGAATCGAACCCGCAGTCCCTACCAATAACTCAGGATCTCCAGGAATTGAACCCGCAGTCCACCAACACATCAATTAAAGAAAACACATAGGGAGAGTATAATATGTTTAATTACAACTTCTCCGAAAACTAGTGCCAACAATTTATCAAGAAGTTCAAGTAAGTCAACTAGGCAATTAAACATATTGAATCCTAGCTAATCATGCTTTTCTAACGAATACCGGGTAAAAATAACGCCTTTATCAGCTAAGAGCAGGAATATCACTAATCGGACAATTCAAGTAAAGTGTGTGTTACAACATACAGCGCATGTACACGCCCGTCACCTCGTGTACAAGGCATTTATACTATCACATAATATCCTAGGGGTGAAAGTTCCCCCACACGAGGTTAGACAAGCCACTTACCTCGACTCCGGTACAAAACCGCTAAGAGACAACTCTCTTGCCGCGAATGTCGGCCTCCACAGGTGTAGTATCTGGATAAAAATCAATGGAATCACATCAAAATAGGCCAATTGGGCATTACCCAATCAAAACAATCGAATTACACCAAAACCACAAAGTTGCCAAAACCCGACTTTCGGTACGCTTCTCGAAAAATTACGAAAATTACATTTTCGAATTCCTTATCTCATCACGAGTCTAACCATACCAAGAACACCCAAATCAGACCACAAATGGCCCATCAAATCCTTGATTCTATCCAAGAGGGTTTTCTACCCTTTTTAACAAAAATTCTCAAATTAAAGACTAAAACTTGCAATAGATTCGAGTTATACAACCAAAATTGAGTTAAGAGTACTTACCCTTTTGATTTCTCCAAAAATCTCCCGAAAAATCGCCTTACCCGAGCTCCAAATCGTCAAAAATGGCAAATGGGATGAAGTTTGGACTTTATTCTGCTGCCCAGGTATTTGTTCTTCGCGTTCGCGGTCCTTCTCTCGCGTTCGCGAAGAACAAACTCCCAAAAATATATTTTTCCAACTTTGCTCGGACAGCCTCTATTGCAATGGTCATAACTTTTTACACACAACTCCAAATGACTATTATCATATGTTTCTGAAAATTAAATTCAAAGAGCTACAACTTTTGTTTTTGAATCGCCTCAAAATTCCTTGTAGATAAAACGATATGAGCTTCCAAAGTAGGACCTGTGCGACAGAAAAATCCTTATTCGCGAACGCGAGAGACTGTTCGCGAACGCGAAGAACAAAGTCCCTGATGGAAAATCCTTCTTCGCGAACGTGATACCTTCATCGCGAACGCGAAGAACAAAGTCTTAGAGGCCAAAATGTTTTTCGCGAAAGTGATAGGACCCTCGCGAACGCGAAGAACAATACCAGATACCAGAACAGCAGTTCAAAAACTTCCAAAAATGACCCGTTGGGCATCCGAAATCATCCTGAGGCCCCCGGGACCTCAACGAAAAATACCAACCTACTCCAAAACATCATACGAACTTGTTCCCATCATAATAACACGTCCATAAACATGAAAATCACCAAATCAAAGCGAATTCAAGCCTAAGTTTCATCCAAAACTTCCGAAAACTACATGCTATCAAAAATGCGACCAAACGATGTCCGAATGGCCTGAAAATTTGCAGACATATCCAAAATCACATAACGAAGCTACAGAAATTTTCGAAATTCCATTCCGAGCCCCAGATCAAAATCTTACCTATAGTTCGGATTCACCAAAATTTCAAACTTCGGTATTTCAAGCCTAATTGAGCTACGGACCTCCAAAATACATTCTGAACACGCTCCCAGCCCCGAAATCACCTAACGGAGCTAATGGAACCATCAGATTTCCATTCTGAGGTCGTCTTAACACTGTTCCGACTAGGGGCTATTTTCCAACTATAAAGCTTCTAGTTAGGGACTAAGTGTCCCAAAACACTCTGAATTCCAGAACCGAACCTCACGGCAAACCACAATAGCAGAAATGAATGTAGGGTAACAGTTAGATTGGGATCGAGGCGTAATTTTCTAAAACGACCGGCCGGGTCGTTACAGATGTGCAGGTAGAGCAGCTTTTGCAGGTACTGAAGGATAACAAGAATGCCATTGGTCGGACCATGGCAAACATAAAGGGTATTAGCCCAACTTTCTATATGCATAAGATTCTCCTGGAAAAAGGGCACATACCTTCGAGCGAACATCAGCAAAGGCTGAACCCTAACATGAAAGAGGTTGTAAAGAAAGAGGTGATCAAATGGTTAGATGCATGAATCATTTTCCCCATCTCTAATAGTAATTAGGTCAGCCCTATCTAGTGTGTCTCGAAAAAGGGGGGATGACTGTTGTGAAAAATTACAACAATGATTTGATCTCTACTCGTATAGTCATAGGGTTGCGAATCTGCATGGATTATCAGAAATTAAACACTGCCACCCGTAAGGACCGTTTTCCCATGCCTTTCATTGACCAAATATTAGACAGGTTGGCTGGAAGATCTCACTTTTGTTTCTTAGATGGATATTCGGGGTAGAATCAAATTAATAGCCCTAAAATATAGCGAGAAAACATCCTTCACATGTCTGTATGGCATATTTTCCTTTCTGAGAATGTCATTTGGGATTTGTAATGCACCAGCGACTTTTTAATGGTGTATGCTAGCCATCTTTGCAGATATGGCGGAGGATATCATGGAGGTCTTTGTGAATGATTTCTCCATGGTGGGAGATTCATTTGAAAACTGTCTTCACAACTTAAACAGAGTGCGTAAAAGATGTGTGGAGACAAACTTTATGGTAAACTGGGAGAAGTGCCATTTTATGGTACAAGAAGGGATAGTCCTAGGACATCGAGTGTCCAAAAAAGGTATTGAGGTCGACCATGATAAAGTTGACGTGATTGAGAAGTTACTAATGTCCACTTCAGTCAAGGCGGTGAGAAGTTTCCTTGGTCACGCCGGGTTTTACCGATGTTTCATAAAAGACTTTTCTAAAATTGCTAACCTATTGTGCAAACTCCTTGAAAAGGATCAGCACATTATGTTTTCTAATGATTACAGGTTGGCATTTGATGAACTAAAGAAGAAGTTGATAACTGCACCCATAGTTGTTGCGCCCAACTGGGAGCAACCATTTGAGCTCATGTATGATGCAAGCAACTATGCTATAGGAGCAGTTTTGGGGCAGCAAAATGATAAGTTGATGCACTCGATTTATTACGCAAGCAGAATCCTAAGTGGTGCACAACTTAAATACACAGTGACGACGAAGGAGATGTTTCCAGTCGTGTTCTCATTTGAAAAGTTCTGATCATATCTGATTGGTTCCAAGGTAATTGTGTATACTTATCATGCAACTCTTAGGTACCTTATTGAAATAAAGGAGTCTAAGCTGCACCTGATTCGTTGGGTGCTGCTATTGCATGAATTTGACCTCGAAATTCATGATCATAAGGGCACTAAAAATCAAGTTGATGATCATCTATCACGTCTTGAAGGAGCTATCAGTCAAGGTCGAAGAGATTCTGGAAACCTTTCCAGACAAGCAGCTGAGCGCAACCAGTCTTGATGATGCGCCATGGTATACAAATTTTGCAAACTACCTGGCCTGTGGTATTGTTCCCTAAGACCTTTCACCTGTCCAAAAGAAAAAGTTCTTTCGTGATTGCCTCATGTATGATTGGGATGAACCTCATTTGTTTCGAATATGTTTTGATAATATTATCCGGAGGTGTGTCCCCGAGATAGAAGAAACTTCAATTTTGCATGCTTGTCATGCATCATCATATGGAGGACATTATGGAAGGGTCAGAATAGGTACGAAAGTGCCGGAGGCCAGATTCGTTTGGCCAACTGTGTTTAGAGATGCACATCTCTGGGTAAAGGGCTGCAACGATTGCCA
The DNA here is from genome assembly GCA_032618575.1 of Nicotiana noctiflora. NCBI lineage: Eukaryota > Viridiplantae > Streptophyta > Magnoliopsida > Solanales > Solanaceae > Nicotiana > Nicotiana noctiflora. The sequence continues at coordinate 157,728 of JASVEL010002326.1, read as the reverse complement.
GAGGAAGGGAAACATTTCCCGTCACCATGAAATGCCAATAAAACCAATTCAAGAAGTAAAGGTGTTTGGAGTTTGGGGGATTGACTTCATGGGTCCCTTAGTCAGCTTATTCGGCAATAAGTACAAACTTGTGGCGGTGGATTATGTGTCTAAATGGGTGGAAGCTGCAGCCTTGCCCACCAATGATGCACGAGTGGTGGTCAAATTTCTGAAAAAGTACATATTCACCCGATTTAGGATACCAAGAGCGATCATCAGGGACGGAGGCACTCACTTATGCAATAGATCCTTCGAGAAATTACTAGCTAAGTATGATGTGCACCACAAGGTGGCTACTCCTTACCATCCACAGACCAGTAGGAAAGTTGAAGTGTCCAACAGAGAGATTAAGAGTGTACTAATTATACTGTGAATGCCACCCGAACTGATTGGGCAAAGAAGCTAGATGACACACTCTGAGGCTATAGAACTGCATTCAAAACACCAATAGGTATGTCACCATACAAGTTGGTATTTGGGAAGCCATGTCACCTACATGTGGAGTTAGAACATCGTGCTTGGTAGGCGCCGAAACAATTGAATATGGATCCTGAAGCAGCTGGACAAAATCGACGGACGAAGCTGCATGAGCTGGAAGAATTTAGGTATTAGGCCTTTGAAAGCACGAGGCTCTTGTCGATGCCCCCCTTTTCACCCTCCCCCAAAGGGGCAGAATCGGGTTTACGACATTATGGACAAAACAACTCTCGTTCCCTTTGGAGGAACCGGGTTATGGAATTTGAAGAGTCGCCACCTAATGATTATAGTGCATTAGGACACTTTTTAGAGAAAAGAAAAAGATTTGAAGGAAAACCAGAGTTCGGGTAAGGGATTGAGATTTTCTCGAGGGGAAGGTGTTAGGCACCCCTCAAGATCCACTAGTGTTGTTCCCGGCCTTGCTGAGTTGTGACTTTAAGAAGAGTAGGAGTAAACAAATAATGCTTGCACATAGGGAATACAAATAAGTTGAAAGTTTTTGAAAGAAAATCGAGAAAAGCCACAAGTGGTTTTGGAAAGAAAACATAAATTTATTAAGAAAAACATCATATCACATAAATAAAGGGAAAGGGTATTAGGTTTAATTATAACATGGATCACATCGGTGAAATATCTAGTAATCATTCTCGCACGAGATATTAGCGCACCATCATCATCTCCATGTCTACCCTTCCCGCCTCGTAAAGGTTAATTAAACGCGTGGATTGGTCACGAGTGCTTATTGCATGCTATTACCTGTCCCATCCTATAGGTCCTAGAGGGTATTTAAGACTGTTGTTCCTATAATGTAAGGACTAGGCTGAACCCCTAGGTTTAAAGATCAAAATGCTAAGAGACATTCATAACAAATAGGACTACACGTAAAGGAATCATATAAAGGAGCATGTAAAAGGCTCACACATCCCTCAATAGATAGGCATATAATCAGCACGTCTCAAACACATTTAAAGTCTAAGGAAATGATAATTAAAACTGGAACATTCGAAAGTATATTAAGACTGGAGCTGAAGACTTTAAACAAAATTTGTAGGAAGGAGTTGTACGCAAATTCTCAGAACTTGTAAAAAGGCAAGAGATAAGTAATAGTTTGGGAATCAGAGAAAACGTTTAAAGCATATCGAAATTATACGTTAGGACCTGGCAGATACAATATTATAAAATAATTTCGGATAGTAGAGTAGGTAAAACGTTTAGCACAAATGTAAAACCATGTAAAGATGGGAATATATTACTAAATTAGTATTGAACTATAATTTTGGAAAATCACAAGGGACATAGTGTCCTGATGAGTTTTAGAAAATAGTAACGGAATTCTGAAAAAGTAGCTAAACAGAAGGTATTTATACAACTATGATTATTTAGAAAATAGGACAGAAGTTTAGTAGGAAAACCAAGAGGGCTTTAGAGAGGCTAAATTCAAAGAGTTAAAAGAGGTTGAGTAGCCTAAAACATGAGTAAAAAAATGATCAATCAATTTTATCTGGCCTAGGGCTTGCCTAGGCGTTATATACGTTGCCTATTTACCTTCAAGGCGAGCATACATATTAATCTAGTTTTAAGAAGAAGACACAATTAATTAGACTTGTGTTGTTAAATAAAACTAGCGAGGCATTCAAGCAATTTGCAACTAAAATGAAAATCCTAGGTAACATGATGTCTAATGCACATAAATGTCATAAAACATGGTATCTAAATGCAATAGCAACCCTTGTAACAGTCATTAGTTAATTATCTGCTAATTGTAATTACGAAGTGAGTATAATAACAAACTGGAAGTATAAGAGCCTAATACTGGATTTCTAATCGTGTGAGATGCATGTCCTATGCATGATATCTATTGCACAAATAAGTAGTAAAGCCCTACAAACATGTTTTCCATCCGTAATCCTTAAACTAGCATGCATAACCCTCCTAATTTCACTATAAACCCCAATTGTGCAATAAAAGTTGTTCTGACCAATGCGATAAAATTATTGGCCAAGTAATTAAATTACGGCAGTAAAGAGAAAAATAAGAAGTTAATCTATAGGGATCCTTTTAGCTAGGCCCAAATCTCCAACCTCACTTCTTCAGAATTTCATAGCCTTTACCAAGGGTTTGGGTGCAGCAAAGCTCCCTAAGGGCCCATTGGGCCCTTGGCCAATGCCAGACACCCAAAATCAAATTAATAAGACAAGCGCAAGTGTGTAATTACAAACCTTGTGCATCGGAGTTCAATGGGTACTCGAGGTGCCCAAAGCAATGCTTACACGAAGGGGGTAGAACTTAAATTCTAGGAATGGTGAGATTATGATAGAATTTGGAGGAGTTGAGTTGAAAACAATTGAAAGAGGATTCACATAAAAACAGTTTTGACAGAAAAATTATCAATTAAGTTTGAAAACGGTTGATATGGAACTGGTTTTTTTTTTTTTGAAAGCAAGGAATCACATAGTACTCAGGAAACACCAACAGGGGTAGGGGGAAAGAGAATAAATTACTCACAAGCAAGAACGCAGTTACAAGTACATAGAATAACAAAGAGAAGTACTTTAGAATAACCAAACATGTTTCAAACAAAGGGGGTCAGGGTCTTAACAACATTAAGTTGACAGAGTCAACATCAGAACAGGTTCAGGGCTATTGAGTAGCTAAGAGGGTCCTGAATATATGCTAATAATGTGCAGGAGTAAGGATACACATGCATTGGGATAGGAAAAAGGGTAATGAACATGCCAGTCTAAGCTAGGCCTACTAATTAACATAGATAAATACTAGTTACAGGAGGAACAATAGAACCATAAATAGAAACACATAAGGAACAAAAGGAAGACAAATAGAAGCATATTAATTTGGAGCTATAAATCAAATAGGAGACATACCAGTTGATATTAAGGTAATGCGGAGCAGTAGGGAGAAATTAATATCCAGGTGGTGAGAAAGAGTGCAGAAAGTATGCAACAGAGTAGCAGCAGTATAGAGAGAGCGATGGAAGTGAGAGAGGTTGTGTAGGAATAAGAGAAAGCAATGAGAGTTCAAAACAAATAGTTATGTTCGTATGTGTGTCTTAAGTGAGAAAAGAAGAGGAGTACTTATAGTTTCTTGAAAACCAGTAGAGAATAGGGTAACTAGTACATAGATATAGAAACAGTACCAATTTGAATCAATCACAGGGCCTAATTCCTTTAAGCTGGGGATTCATGATTCGAATAAAAGTATAAGATAATGAAAGAACCAATCAGATGATTAATTACACCACAGTAAGAGTAATAGGCATGCTACATATAATAAAGGCCAAATACATAATGCTCCAAATAAGGAAAATATATTCTGAGCATTCGAACAATATGTTTAAGTACACAAATATGGTAAACATATAAATTAACTCTGAAATTAGTCAAAGAATCACGGGCGAGGCCAAAATCAGAGGGAATCAACCTAGTATAGAGAGCATCTCACAAGTAAGGAAATTACTCAAAAATCAGTGTAAGGACACTTAAGGAAAACACATACAAATCAGGGATTCAAAGAGATGCACAGGATCATTCGAATAACAATTAGACCTATAAACACAATAAGCATGAAAAAATCAGAGATCATTATGCAAGAAATCATAGAACCAGTAGAGGGTTAGAACCCTAGTTAAATAGAGAACATAAACAAAATAGGCTCGTAACAGTAGATATCACAATTTTGAAAAAGGGGTTTGTAAACCCTAGTTTTGAAAAGAAGAACAAGGCGTTGAAAAGAACTTGAATAATCAGAGAAATCGAGTATTGAGTAGTGTAAAACAGAAAAAATAAACTAAGAATCAGTTTAAAAGATAGAGTTTAAGGGGCTTAGGCAAAAATTAGGGTTATTTGTAATAAAATCGGTGAGATAAAGAACCTGGCCATGAAACTCTTTAATAATGGAGTTTAAAGCATTATCGAACCAAAACCCATCGGAGAAAGACCGGAGATAAGCCAGGCAAAGCTTCAGTGACCATCTCGCATGGTAAAGGCTTCTGGAGTCTCAATGATAGAGGGAATGAGTGAGACAAGGTTTCACGATGGCTGGTGGTCGAGAGAAGTGAGGCGGGAGGTGGCCAGAGAGGCGGTGGATCCATCGGAGATGAGAGAGAGAACCAGAAAGTTCTTGAAAGAAGGGAGAACAAGAGTTAGTAGAGAGAGAGAGAGAGAGAGAGAGAGAGAGAGAGAGAGAGAGAGAGAGAGAGAGAGAGATAGAGAGAGAGAGAGAGAGAGAGAGAGAGAGAGAGAGAGAGAGAGAGAGAGAGAGAGAGAGAGAGAGAGAGAGAGAGAGAGAGAGAGAGAGAGAGAGAGAGAGAGAGAGAGAGAGAGGGAGAGAGAGAGAGAGAGAGAGAGAGAGAGAGAGAGAGGAGGGGTTTGGGGGGGGGGAGGGGTTGTTAGACTCTAACTTTGGAAATAAAACCTGGGCCGTTGATCTCACTTGATCAACAGCTCAGATTAGATCAAGGTTTGACTGGGTTGGTTGAATTAGGTTATGGGCCGGGTTAATATGAAACTAGGCTGGGGTGATTTGGGCTCAATTTTGAGGCTAAATTGGGTTGAATAGGGGTGCCAATTGGCTATAATTGAAATGTTATTGAGGCCGAATTGTAAATAGCTAATTTTCCTTTTTTAATTTAATAAAATAGTAAAATATGTTTAAAAATCAAATTAAAAACACTGAGTTAGTAAATAATGTGTAAGTATTAATTTAAAAATATTGGTATTGATTTCGTAATAAAAATGCTATTAAATTGAGAAATAGGCTAAAATTGCAATTTCATGCAATTTTAGTTTTAAAATACCACATGGACTTGTAAAATTATGTAAAAACCATGTAAATTATATTTTTGTGCAAATGAGAGAATAAAAAATAATTATTCACCAAAATGATGAGTTCTGGGAATAATTATTGATTTTTATAGTGCAAAATAGGGCGTAAATTGGTTTTTAAAAATCTTAAAAAATTTGGGAAAATACCAAAACCTTTGGGGATGCTTGTATATGCATATACATGATATTCTGAAAGTATTTTGAATATAAAAATACATAGGAAACAATTGGGTATCAACAGCTGCCCCTCTTTACCCGAGGAGGATGAAAGAGTTGTCAAGTAAAGATAAGATGACCAATTTTGACCGAAAATGACAATTGTGAAAGGATTTCGACCGCGCTCTGGTTTCTGAGCTGCCTACATATCCTTGGTTTTACGTGAACCAGCCATATGTAGTTCAATAACCATTGACAGAATATGCCGATGGGAATTCGAAAAGACAGACGCGATGGTTATATCTGAAAGGGTGCTTGGAATCAAACAGGCTACAGAGAACTGGAGCGGGATCACTCCTGTCGAGACAAACGTTAACCAGCTGAAGTACTTGCAGATGGGTGATGCATATATATTGCATAATTTGAACATGATGCAAGTTCCCGTTGGACCATGAATGCTTGTCTTTGGATGATTTGGATGACGTCCACAGACTATGATGTCCTGGGCCATGAAGAGCATAAAAGTTAGGGTTCCCAGGCCATGAAATGATGTTCTTGAGCTATACAAATGGTGCCTCCAAACTTTGATTCCTTTGAACGAGTTAGCGATCTTTCAGCCTATGAGAAGGTGATAATCTTTCAGCCAAATGAATGCACATGGTGGCGATCTTTCAGCTAGAATGAGAATTTAAAGTAGGTGGCGATATTTCAGCCGAATGAGAATGTAAAATGCAGGTGGCGATGTGTCAGCCAGTCGAAAAATAAAGCGGCGATATTTCAGCCATGCAAGATGGAGACAAAAGCTAGTCTCGAAAGGCAGATATGTAGCCTTATGCAATGCAGATGGAGATAGAGCTTAGTCTTGAAAGGCAGATAGTAGCCTTATGCAGATGCAGATGGAGATAGAGCTTAGTCTCGAAAGGCAGATAGTAGCCTTATGCAGTTTGGAAGTAGAGCTTAACCTCGGAAGGCAGAGAATAGCCTTATGCAAAATACAGATGGAGATAGAGCTTAGTCTTGAAAGGCAGATAGAAGCCTTATGCAGATGCAGATGGAGATAGAGCTTAGTCTCGAAAGGCAGATAGTAGCCTTATGCAGTTTGGAAGTAGAGCTTAATCTCGGAAGGCAGAGAATAGCCTTATGCAAAATACAGATGGAGACAGAGCTTATTCTCGAAAGGAAAATAGCATCCTTATGAAGATGCATATGGAAAAAGAGCTTAGTATCGAAAGGCAGATAGTAGCCTTGTTGTCACGCCCCAAATTTGAGGAACATGACCGGCGCCCGATCGGGTATCCCCCGCCAAGCGGACTTGGGTGCCTTTTCTATCCCACGTGTTACCCCTCATTCTCATTACTTAATAACCAAGTGAAATAGCTATTTATAGGATATGGGCTCCATTAACCAAATTTTATAAACATAACAATAACAATTTCCATTAGCAACTTCATTCACCATAATAAAGGTATTCCAATATTTTTTATACATCATTGCCACACATCAATATTTATCTTTAAAATTACCATCCCCGACACTACCCACAACCTGTCTACGGAGCCTCTAAATACAATTAAAGAATAATATGGAAATGCCGGCAACAAGACTCCGGCTATACCTTATACACATCAAAATAAGATCCCAAAACAGAAAGTGGCGTGAGCCACATAGGGCTCCGATTAGAAAGGGGCTCGCCGAATCAGCTGACGGGAAGTGATGAGGAGCTACGGCCGATGGACTGGAGTACCTGCTATGGATCCACCTACAATCACCACACAAATGTAGCACCCCCGACAAAAGGGACGTCAGTACATTTGAATTGTACTGGTATGTATGAACAAACTTTGTCCCAAGTAAAATCAAGCCATAGACAAATAAGTCATGGTAATAGAAACAACCAACAAATACGTAAAGGAATAACAAGACAAGCCAAACAATTTTTCAAGACTTAATTTTGTTTCGAGTAGTCCTCAACCCATATATAAGTAGAAACAACAATAGAAGCAACAACCAAACACATATGGAAATCTGAATCAAGCAAACAAAGGGACAATCAGCGCCCCAATAGGTTACAAACTCTCCTGCTATCTCCTTTCATGATGCCTCATCAATAATTTTACAATTGGTACACATATCGATTTTAATGGCGATTTCGATCGCTTTCCACCCTTATTACCTCGGCCACCCTTATCACCACAACCCACACCTTATTACTTTGTGTTTCAGTGCGCAACTCGATCCCACCATACAATTACAATTCACAAACAACACAACAACAATCAACAATTCACAATGATCAACAACAACACTTCTTAAGAACAACCATAACAATTTACTAGTTTACATAACCATCAATACCATTTTCCTTCATTTTCAACAATTCATATGCAATTTAAGTCACCACAATAATTTCCTACAACAAGCCAAATATGTTATTACCACAGTTGTTCCAATTGCATCGTCTATGATTTTCCTTCTATCATTTGTTTCTCAACTCTTACCACATAATACTTTCACAATCACGCATTTAGTTTATTGTCAATTACTTGAACCATTAAACCACAAATACTCAATCAAACCAATCAACACCTAATAAACCAACCACAGGAATTTTACAATAATCCACATAGATATCACACACCAAGTATTCATACACCAAACAAGGTGATCTAACAAAGATCAAAGTTAGCCATACATACCTCGAAGAGCTTTTCCTTAAGTTACTACAACGTTCCAAAAATTCTAGCAACTTCAATCTATTTTGAGACATAGCAAAATTGAGCAAAAAATTAGAAAGGTATTCATGGTTTCAGCTCATTTGAGCATTCTATCAAACACGAGATGAGCATCTTGATTTCAAATTCCCTTTTCAAGATTTCCTTCATTCCCTAATCCAATCTTTACTTATTTAAGTTGATAAATCTTCCCATAAACCTAAGTTGTAAATGCATGTATATACAATACTAATAAACCCAAGAATAATACCTCAATAACCCATCTTATACACCAAACTCGAAATTTAAACCTAGGGTACAGAATATTACCTCTTAGATGAAGATCTTGTGATTGGGTTCTTCGATTCTTGATGGTTGATGCAAGATTTGGATGATTTAGATGATGGGTTCCTCCTTCTCTCTCTAAAATACTCTCACCTCACTCTTAAATCAGTAGGAAATGACCCCAAATAAAGCCTCAAAGGTTATATATCAAAATGAGGTCGGGTTATGAAAATAAAAAAATAACCCTACGATGTCAATTTTGCTATAGCAGAATGGACATGCGGGCCACAGAATGCACCACAAAATCGGCAGCCAAAAATGAGCTATACTAGTTTGATCTGCGGTCAAAATGTGGACCGCAGAACAAAAATGCGGACCATAGAGAAAAAATGTGGATCGTAGATTTGACCTGACACGGGATCGCATTTTCCAGCCTTTGGTAATTTGATCATAACTTTGTGTGGGAATGTCCAAATGAAAAACGGGTTGAAGTGATGGAAACTAGACTCAACGATCTTTCATTTGATATGGTATTCACCACATAAAACCTTACACATAATTATATATGCTCCGCTGAAGTGGAGCCTTGTGCAAATCCATTTGGAATTTTGGCACCTATTTCAAAAAAATTTCCGTTTGGCGTACACCTAGGCTTCCATTTGGACCTCACATCACTTACCACAAAGACTTATACTCATATTTACCAAGTCTAATTGATATCCACCATGTTAATAGTATGTAAAAATATTATAATAAGCCTGTGTGATACTACAAAATCCTAAATTACTTAGCGAAATTTTTCGGGGCCTTACATTCTCCCCCTTAGGATCATTCGTCCTCGAATGAGGAGTAGAGTCTTACCCAAACACTTTAACATAACCCATCTCTTTTCTAACCTACCTCCAGTCTCTAAACCTTTCACTAACTCCCAAATTTTTCAGAAATTTCGACAGAATTTCCTTTGTTACTAGGCCTATCCACCTGCTAGAGAGAATTACCAAATTCATCTCAACAACACATCCACAGTTATACATACCACCACAATGTATATATCCACAATCTTAATCCTAGTATTACAAGCACTACATTATCCTAAGGATGCTAGAACATGGACTACACAGTTTTAGATCAAAACGCCTATATAGTGCCTTTCAAGTCAAAATTAATTGACATACAATCAAGCAAAAACATTTTCCTTGCACCACAATTTTAGCCTTCCAGACAACATTCTTAACTTACGAGCTCTATCATGACACATTCTCGGAAATAATATTGACTCCCAAAAATATATAACAAGGATGACATATAATCATCTTGCATGAGATAACTATCCATTGACTTTACCTTTTGATAACTTCCACTGTACAATTTACATTCCATCGGATATTGCAGTTCATTATAAAAATAACAACCCACAATTCCATAACATGGCATCATACCATCAAGAATGTCATTTCATGGTAACCAACCAATCATGTGTTCATAATAGTCCTTACCAACCATTAATGTAATCATGAAGGTGTTCATCAATAAGAATATAATTTCATTTTAATCAAAAATCCATATGAAGTCAAGTCACGATGATTCTTTCCAGTAGTGCTCACATAAGATATTACCATGATCATATAGTTCAATCAAATCAATTCATACCCCTCGTTTATCACTACCTTCCTAGACATACACATACGAAAACATAAAGTACATGATGAATAGTTATGGGGAACATCATACTCCTAGTGCAACCTGATGTGTAATACACTCATGTTACCCTTATTATCAACTCACATAACATCTTCTAAATCTCTAGGCGAACTCTCACACTAAACCCTTAGCGACCTTCAATAATTACTCTAAGGTGTGCTTTCATAAACTGACCATAAAATTACCTACCCAATATATGTGATCATACTGTGAAGCTTCATCTTTGACTTGTCTGAACTTACAATATCCAATGGATCTAATACAGCGAGGAAGAACAAAGTTCAAGATCAGGCTAGAGTTATTCAGAAATCCATTAATGTGTTGAGCAGAGCATTTCACGAGGTTATGTGCTAAGAGACACAGAAGGTTACTACTAACAATACTGATATGGTTAATTATTTTAAGGAAATCAATTATTATACAAATAAGTCTTGGGCGGTAACTCGTACATTGACAATAGGAACCATTAAGGAGAAATACTCTAGTACAAGAACCACTAATTTTCTAGAGTGTAAGGAATATCTGTCTATTAAGAATAAGAATACTCTGGCATCTTGAATGTGATATGGGTTTCAAAATAAATTAAGTTGAATTACACTCTTAACATGTAACATTACTTGACACACAGAATCTGTGATACAAGACCGTGAAGATGACAAGAAGTAGAATGCTTATGTATCATATTTCTGACAGCTTAGCCCTTCCTGATAATTGATCATGTATGAGGGAACCAAAAATATGACCATTTGTCTTCCAAATCCATGTGTCCATGATACGTGTAAAAATCTGAAGTCCTCTAATCTCAACCTTTCACGAGTGAAACTCCATATCTAGGGCATCTTGATATTAGGACAAAATCATGAATTGGTTAGATGGTTCTAATAGTTAACACGACACTCTGGGGACTAGGCAAATAACACTCATATCCAGCCAAGAAGGTGAGATACCAAGGGTAGTAAAACTCTTCGCACATAACAACAACATAGTCCATGATTCTAGAAGTTGAGGGTGTAAAGAAAACCAAACTCAATGAGACGGTGCACAATAATCACTGAAGGTTTGCAGATGTTCATGATGAGATCTCCATAGGTATTGACTTGAAAAAGGAAGTGTCGTAGTGATACATAGAAGGGCATGTTCTCTTATGGTTGTCGTACAAGTGTTAGGAACTAGCACAATGAATTTACTGAATAAGGAATACAATTAACACATTGTGGAGACATAAAGAGAAAATAATCATTGGTTATAAGCTGGACACACTTCGACTATATTAACTCCCCACTGCAATACATACCCATGCCACGAGCAACCATAATACTAGGACAGAGTGAGCTACTTACTGCGAGATGTCCCAAGTGGGGATGAACCATGACGACACAAGATATCTATGATGGGGATGTGAGGATCTCAATGTTTTTCAAAGAGACTTTATGCACACAGTGACCATTTCGATTGATATGTACGAGTAGGATAAGTGTTGACGCATGCTCTCATGTTACTTTATAGTAAGAAGGCTTTCATGATGATACTTGCAAGAGAGTGGATTGGTTGATCAAGCCATATAAGCCATACACAACTGATTAAAAGAGAGACTCGAGAAGGATAACAAATCTTGGATACTTTGCATGGAACTTGACACCACATGTACAAACTTTATGATGGTGCATGTATAGACACAAGTGAGCAGATGTTGTCCATTTAAATAAAACATTTCTGCAAGGATTTCATCGGGAATAGAACCTTGATGAATATTTAGGAAACACAAGTGGGAAGTATCAATAGTGTTATAACTCAATTCAGGAATATACTTATAGAGCTCAATTCCATAGGAGGTTGTAAACAATCCAACTATGATCGGGAGACTTTGTAGATAATACGTCTCATTCAAAGAGCATGTGCATGAATTGTTTTGTAATTTTGATTATTTTTAAGAACATATCTATGCATGGACAAGAAAGTCATAAGGGTTTAACAAAAGGTCTAAACAATCACCACATTACCAAATAAAATGGATCATATAGCTTTCACATAATTTCTATACCTCTAGGCTGCATTTCATAGCCCTTCCATAGGGTTCACATATCAAATTATTCACCTATGCGCAATAATAAAGAAATCACAAGTACAAATCAAACACTTTAAATGATCACCACATTATCAAATAAAAGAATCATTCCATTTTCACGTATATTAGTCCATCGGCTCTTGGGGCCATAATTATCACATCAGACTTAGCACTAGGCCACATTTCATAACACAGTCTCTTATTCCCCGCATTTCACATCATTTTCGCATATCTCACATCAACATCATAATTTGTTTCATATTCACTCATGTCACAAGTATCACCAGGTACAATTTCATTTCAAGTTCTTGACACATTGTCTATACTCTATTTCTCAGACACATTTGACTTATTTCAACATCTCTATGCACAGAGGACTTCACACAGTTTTATTTAATATACGCTGCTTCAATTTCAATTTAAGGCCTTCACATTTCAATACATGATTCATACCCCTTGCACCCATTTTAAGTTATCAATACTAGAACATTGATCATATTGGAATGCATCTTTCACAAAACATCATGTCACAACACCAATTCATGTATAGTATCAATCACAGCTAGAATCCAACATTTAGTCTTACCACATTTACACAGTCGCTTACCTCATTTCCAAATATCTTTAGACATTACCAACAACTAGACACAATCAATCAAATACCTTTGGTACACGTAAGAACATTTTGGAAGATTCAACCATAACAAGTTTTCTCACACAATTTGGCATCAAAATCTCAATTTAAACTTAACTTAAAGTCTACGCATTTTAGCACATAGTTCACATTCTTCACACATCCTCATTTACCAAGAATAACATATTAAACATATGAAGAAGTACCTTCCACGTATATTTGCACAACAAAAATTCGCTTAACATAATTAAACGAGTACTGCATCAATTATATTTTGAACATACAATATTTATGCGAGCACCATTTAAGCTCGATTTCTAAAAGGTGGGGTTTTAACTATACATACTGATGATAATTACATGATCTGGTGGTGCAGTGACATTAGTTGGAACAAGGGTACTCCCCTTCACAAAGAGTTCTACCAATCACTCCATGGCCCAACACATTATCGTAACAAGTCCTTGGGTAGTCCACTTGGACTCAATGGTGGGATAAAACCCTTCTTACATGCTTCAAATTCACATATTATGGTATCAAAATTACCAATTTTGAGAGTAATACTTAGAGAGGAAATTAGCTCCCTATCTTGAGCCATATCGCACTATCTGGAATATAAAAGAAGGGTGAAATTCCTAAATGTCCAATTGGCCTCCAACTTATAGATGTGGTCGATAACACACCGATAAGAAGGACTCTACTAGACATGGCTCCGAGACATCCTAGGACACTTTAAAACCTTAGGCTCTAATACCAAGTTTGTCACGCCCCAAAATCAAGGAACATGACCGACGCCCGACCGGGTATCCCCAGTCAAGAGGACCTGGGTGCCTTTTCTATCCCACGTGTTACCTCTCATTCTCATTACCTATTAACCAAGTGAAATAGCCATTTATAGGATATGGACTCCATTAACCAAATTTCATAAACATAACAATAACATTTTCCATTAGAAACTTCATTCACCATAATAAAGGTATTCCAATTTTTTTATACATCATTGCCACACATCAATATTTATCTTTAAAATTACCATGCCCGACACTAGCCACAACCTGTCTATGGAGCCTCTAAATACAATTGAAGAATAATATGGAAATGCCGGTAACAAGGCTCCGACTATACCTTATGCACATCAAAATAAGATCCCAAAACAGAAAGTGGCGTGAGCCACATAGGGCCCCGAATGGAAAGGGGCTCACCGAATCAGCTGACGGGAAGTGATGAGGAGCTACGGTCGGTGGATTGGAGTACCTGTTATGGATCCACCTACAATCACAACATGAATGTAGTGCCCCCGGCAAAAGGGATGTCAGTGCATTTGAATTGTACTGGTATGTATGAACAATCTTTGTCCCAAGTAAACTCAAGCCATAGACAAGTAAGTCACGGTAATAGAAACAACCAACAAATACGTAAAGGAATAACAAGAAAAGCCAAACAAATTTTCAACAATTAACTTTGTTTCAAGTAGTCTTCAACCCATATACAAGTAGAAAACAACAACAGAAGCAACAACCAAACACACATGGAAAGCACAATCAACCAAACAAAGGGACAATCAGTACCTCACAGGTTACAAACTCTTCTGCTGTCTCCTTTCATGATGCCTCATCAATGATTTCACAATTGGTACACATATCGATTTTAATGGTGATTTCGATCGCTTTCCACCCTTATTAACTCGGCTACCCTTATCACCACAACCCACACCTTATTACTTCGTGTAGCAGTGTGCAACCCAATCCCATAGTACAGTTACAATTCATAAACAACACAACAACAATCAACAATTCACAAAGATCAACTTCTTAAGAACAACCACAACAATTTACTAGTTTACATAACCATCAGTACCATTTTCCTTCATTTTCAACAATTCATATGCAATTTAAGTCACCACAATAATATCCCACAACAACCCAAATATGTTTTTACCATAGTTGTTCCAATTGCACCGTCTATGATTTTCCTTCAATCATTTGTTTCTCAACTCTTACCACATAACACTTTCACAATCACGCATTTAGTTTATTGTCAATTGCTTGAACCTTTAAACCACAAATACTCAATCAAACCAATCAACAACCAACAAACCAACCACAAGAATTTTACAACAATCCACATAGATATCACACACCAAGTATTCGTACAACAAACAAGGTGATTTTACACAGATCAAAGTTAGCCATACATACCTCAAAGAGCTTTTCCTTAAGCTACTACAACGTTCCGAAAATTCTAGCAACATCAATCTATATTGAGACATAGCAAAATTAAGCAAAAATTAGAAAGATATTCATGGTTTCAGCTCATTTGAGCATTCAATCAAACACTAGATGAGCATCTTGATTTCAAATTCCCTTTTCATGATTTCCTTCTTTCCCTAACCCAGTCTTTACTTATTTAAGTTAAACAATCTTCCCATAAACCTAAGTTGCACATGCATGTATACACAATACTAATAAACCCAAGAAGCATACCTCAATAACACATCTTATACACCAAACTCGAAATTAAAACCTAGGTATAGAATATTACCTCTTAGATGAAGATCTTGTGATTGGGTTCTTCGATTCTTGAAGGTTGATGCAAGATTTCGATGATGTAGATGTTAGGTTCCTCCTTCTCTCTCTAAAATACTCTCACCTCTCTCTAAAATCATTAGGAAATGACCACAAATTAAGCCCCAAAGGTTAAATATCAAAATGAGGTCGGGCTATGAAAATAAAAAAAATAACCTGATGTCAATTCTGCTATAGCAGAATGCACCGAAGAATGGACATGCGGGCCGAAGAATGCAGCGCAAAATTGGTGGCCAAAAATTAGCTACACTGTTCAATTTTTGGTCTAAATGCAGCCGCAGAACGAAAATGCGGACGGCAGAGTAAAAATGCGGATTGCAGATTTGACCTGACCCAGGATTGCATTTTCCAGCCTTTGGTAATTTGATCATAACTTTGTGTAGGAATGTCCAAATGACGAACAATTTGAAGCATTGGAAATTAGACTCAAGGGGATTCCATTTGATATGATATTTACCACATAACACCTTACACATAAATATATATGCTCCTTTGAAGTGGAGCCTTGTGCGAATCCATTTGGAATTTTGGCCTATTTCAAAAATTTTCCCATTTGTCGTACAACTAGGCTTCCATTTGGACCTCACATGACTTACCATAAGACTTACACTCATATTTACCAAGTCTAATTTATTTCCACCATGTTAGTTGTATATAAAAATATTATAATACGCCTGTGTGACACTACAAAATCCTAAATTACTTAGCAAACTTTTTTGGGGCCTTACACTTACGCAGGATAGAGGTAGAGCTTAACCTTGGAAGACAGAGGATAGCCTTATGAAAAATGCATATGGGGATAGGGCTTAGTCTCGAAAGGTAGATAGTAGCCTTATGCAGTGCAGGAACATAAAAGAATGAATGGCAGTGGTTTGCGATATTAGGACTGCTGGGGAGCATTAAGTGTGGATAGTGACTTTGCGAATGAGCGATTTTTCCTCACTCTTGAAGATCACGAGTGTGTGAATTTATCCAATAAGTTGTGACCTAGGGTGCCTGCATTCAAAGAAGAATCGTGAGTTCTATAGAGGGGAAAGGTTTGTTCGTATCCCCCAGCCCTTGACGTCAAGTATCCTTGGGGAGCGTTGCTAAACGATGGTGATGCAAATGATGTTTATGCATGAATTAATAAATATTATGTAAGTAAAAATTTAAAAACGGTTTATTTTGGATGAACCAACAACTGCAACATGGTTCAAGACACGACAACCTTGCTTATTCCGTAATTTTGAGGGTACTCCTCAAAATTCTGCCCCGGTTTACTAGGTAGCTACTGACGGCAGTGCTGAATAATTGAACGTAGATCGATTCAAAAATTTTGAGGGTCCTCCTCAAAATTCTGCCCCAGTTTACTGCGTTGGTGCTGATGAAAGGACTTAAATTCTCACTTCGAAATTTTGAGGGTCCTCCTCAAAATTCTGCGCCAGTTCCAGTTGTGGGGGAAAGATAGAATTTTTATTAAGATGTGACCGAACCCATAAGGCTGCCTACTGTTGATACCCAATTGTTTTCTATGTATTTTTATAGTCAAAATACTTTTAAAATAGCATATATATTCATATATAAGCATCCACCAAGATTTTGGTATTGTTTCACATTTTTAAGGATTTTTAGAACCAAGTCATGACCTATTTTGCACTATAAAATCCATTAATTATTACCAAAACATTTTATTTTGGTAAATAATTTATTTTATTCTGACATTTACACAAAATATAATTTACATTATTTTTACATTATTTTACAAGTCCGTTCGGTATTTCTAAATTAAAACTATGTGAAATTGCAATTTTAGCCTATTTCTTAATTTAATAGCATTGTCATCGAAAAAATCAACCGTAATATTTTTAAACTAATACTTACATATTTTTTTATTGAATCAGAATTTTAATTTGATTTTTAATGTCATTTAGTATTTTTATAAATTCAAAATGGTGAAAAGTGGCTATTTCAATGGTAGCCCACTTCAATTTCAATTATAGCCTAATTTCAACCCCAATCTAACCCCCCAATTACACTACCCAATTTCAAAATCTACCCGACCCAAACCCAATTAAATAAACCCGACCCATGTACCCCTTAATCTCGACCGTTGATCATTTAGATCAACGGTCCACGTTAACCCCTTCCCTGTTTAATCAAATAGCCCCCCAAACCCTAATTATTTCTCTTCAGTAGCTGCCCTTGTATCCCCTTCGTCTCTCAAATGCTCCCAAGCCCCTCCAAAACCATAGCCATTTTCCGCCGGTCTCCGACCTTATTCCACCGGAAATCATGGCCTCACAGGCCCTATGTAACCTATACCTACCCTCACCATTATCCTCCTTTTGCATGAAAATTCAAGGCTTGAACTTGAAGACCCCAGCTCAGAAACTCTCTGATTCAAGTTTTATGGCTATTGCCAGCTCGTCTCCGGTGAGTCCTAGCTCTGTGAGTCCATCTCCGACTCAAGACTAGCCCGTTCCAGGTCTTTCTTATTTTTCTAGGGTTTTCTCTGAAACCCTAAGTTTCAAGGTTCTTCGTCCTTGTTTCTCTCTAGATCTACTTTAGATCTGTGTTATTTTCTAAGATTTCAAAGGTTTTCCACTTTTTATCGATTTTTGTTCTCAAAGCCGTTCGTCTTCTCCGACGTAGGGTTTCCCTGATTTTACTTGTTCTACTGTGATTTTAATGTGATATTCTTACTATATTTGTCCTACGACTCCTTCTTATTTCAACTCTGACTCCTATGTGTTTTTTACTATGTTTCCTCCTAATGTTTCTTTTACTGTGTTTTCCCTCAGCACGTTTTCACGGAACGATTGATTTCCTTTGGATTTTTTGAGTTTGCTCTTGTCTGATTTGTTCATGCATACATTGGATTAATGATGAAAACACTAGAATTTGGGGTTTTTCGAACCACTTGTATGTGACTTGCATGTTCTCACCTCTAAACTAGTTTGATTTCAATTTCTCTGTTTTTCATATGATTCTGACCTTTTTGTCAAAAGCTTTTCTACACTGGATTTTCCTACTGATTCTTTACAATGACAGTACAACCTTCTTTCATGTTTGACGTGTTCGTATGCTCCTTATATACTATAAATTTTCCCCTAAAGTGGTTTTTCAAATCTGCAATTAGTTCAAAATTTCTTCTGAATATAACTTGATTGATTTCTTTCCATTGTTGCTCGCGACTCAACCTAAGTAAAATGTTTCTTTTTTTTTCAGACTTGATTCATTCGTATAAAAATATCAAACCTTTTGATTTACTATTTGTTAATTGTTTTTCTTGCCTTATTTTTCACAATCCGTGTATTTCTAAAATATCTCCTTAAATAACTTTTATGTATTTACCCATATTTGTATACTATGCACAATGTTGTTTATTTTATTCCCTTTCCTTAAATACTCCTTGTCCTTTACTGGTCAAATTGAGATTCCTTAATTAAAGGAACCGCTGTTAATTGATTGATCTTAATTGATACTCAACTAATTGTGATGACCCGGCCCGTCATCACGTGAGTAATTACCCCGTTACCCCCGTTATCCGCTTGTTAATGTCGTAATATGCATGTTGGGTGAGTTTGAGTCAATCCGGGTTGAGTTTGGTTGAAATTGAGACAAATAGTCTCTTAGAGGAAGAAATAGTTGAGAAAAGTCAGCTGGATGTTGACCTGTGAGTTAGAGAGCTAGAAATCAAATTCTGATGATTTGGTCATCTCCAGGAGGTCATTTGTGAGCTAGGAGAGCGATCAGAAGTGAATTTGGAGGTCCGGTGTAGTGTTAGGCTTGAAATGGCTAAAGTTGAGTTTTGGCAATATCCGATTGATAGGCGAGATTTTGATCCGGTAGTCGGAATGGAATTCTGACAGTTGCAGTGGCTCCATTAGGTGAGTTTGGATGTGCCTACAAAATTTTAGGTCATTCAGAGGTCGTTTGGTCGGGTTTTTGGTGGAATTTCGGTTTCAGAAGTTTGAATGGAAACTTAGGCTTAAATTGGTTGAATTCGACGTTATTCCGTGTTATAGTATGTGTTTTTATTATTGGATCAAGTTCGTATGGTGCTATGGAATATGTTTGTGGCTTTCGTTGGGGTCCCAGGGGACCCGGGTTGGTGGTTTCGGGAGGTTGAACGGGAGGAAATTGGAGTTTGGGAGCTGCTGTCATGAATTGCAGCAGCATTTTCGCTCCTGCGGATTGGGAACCGCAGGAGCGGGACAGCAGAAGCGGAGATTTCATCGCAGAAGCGAAAATGGGTTTGGCCAGGAGGTTCCGCAGGGGCGGATAACGAGTCGCAGGAGCGGACTCGCCTCTGCGAGTCCTAGGTTGCAGAAGCGGAAGGTGGGAAACTGGGGGGAGATCGCAGAAGCGGAGGGGTTTCCGCAGAAGCGGTCTCGTAGGTGCGAGACCTGGACCGCAGAAGCGGAAATGGGATCACAGAGGCGGCATCGTAGAGGCGGCATCGCAGAGGCGGATTTTTGTCCGCAGAAGCGGAAATCGCGCATGTGTTAAAAATAACGGAAGGGTTAATTTCAGAAGTTGTGAAAAATATTTGGTCTCGGTTTAGAGAGGGGAATTGGGCGATTTGGACGAGGAAATTCAGGGAGATCATTGGGTTATCATCAGAGGTGAGTTTTATGGTTCCTTTATGCGTTTTTATCTTGAAATCCTCCTTTATTTCACGGAAATGGGATCAAATTGTGAGGAAATTTTGCCTAAGCCAGGGTTTGGTAAATTGTTGATTTGAGTGGGCAATCGGAGTCCGATTTTGGAAAACTTTATATGCATAGACTCGTATTGAGACGAGGGTTCCGAATATGTAACTTTTATAATTTTCGAGGAGCGCACCGAAAGTCGGGTTTTGACAACTTAGTGGGTTTTGGTGCAATTGGGAGTTACTTCGTGTGGATTGTGTGTCATTGCATGTATTGACGTATTCTCTATGCTTGTGAGCAGATTTGGCATCTGAGGGGATTAATTCGCGAGGCAAGCGTAAGGCAGGCTGAGGCTTCTATCGGTCGAGGTGAGTGGTAGTAGTAAATAATGTACTGAGGGTTTGAAACCCCGTACTAACACTTTACAGTGCTATGTTGAGATGAGATACGTGTCTTGTGATGGGCGTGGTGACATTGTGATTGGGGACTTGGACGTGGTCCTTCTCGGCTTATAGTATACTGTGTATTATGACTATTAATGAGATTATAGCTGTGTAATTGGGCTAATAGCCATGTTTGGGGCCTTGTGCCGATCTGTAGATCACTAGGGGACCTGTAGAGCTAAGTGACCCTTATATCGTGTTGGAACTTATACTCAGTCGTGAAACTAGCTAAATAGCCTGTTAAGAGCCAGTACTAGATGTGTACCGTGAGAGATGAATCACTTAGGGTGGAAGCCCCCTGATTTAGCTAAGTGAGCCTGAAAGGCCAATCCTATACTAATTGAGACAGGGTCGAGGACCCGTTAGGAGGTATTATATACATACATACATATATACATACATACATACATATATACATACATACATATATATATATATATATATATATATATATATATATATATATATATATATATATATATATATATATATAAATATTGGATCGGGCTGCACGCCGCAGTAGTATATATATTGGATCGGGCTGCATGCCGCAGCAGTATATAAATATTGGATCGGGCTGCACGTCGCAGTAGTATATAAATATTGGATCGGGCTGCACGCCGCAGCAGTATATATATTGGATCGGGCTGCATGCCGCATCAGTATATATATTGGATCGGGTTGCACGCCGCAGCAGTATACATGTTGGATCGGGCTGCACGCCGCAGTAATATACATATTGGATCGGGTTGCACGTCGCAGCGGTATATATATTGGATCGGGCTGCACGCCGCAGCATTATACTTATTAGATACTTATGCTTTATGGACACATGTATAGGGAGATAGTTGTACTCCGTTGTGGTACGAGAGGGGATTTAGTCAGTATGGAACCTTAACGAGATAGGTGTGGACTGGTGATCGGAGTACTATTGTAGTGATGACTTACCTGTGGGGGTTTGCCTTAGAACTGTTTAGTGATAGTATATGAGTTCTTATTTTCAGTTATTGTTTATTATTATTACTCACTGAGTTGAAATATACTCAACCCACTCCCCTACACTTTCTGTGCAGATCCACAGGTGCCGAGAGCAGTTGAGATATCGTAGCTGCTGATCATTATCTATTTTGCAGAGACTCCAAGGTAGCTGCCGGCGTCCGCAGAACCTATTTTCTCCTTCATTATCATTTTGTTGTTTCATCTTGCTTAAACTTGCTTGTACTAGGATTTTTATTCTGTAGAGGCTCAAACTCGTGACACCACGATATAGTTGGGACCGTACTTTGTATGATTTTACTATTACGTTGCCATTTTTATATGATCACTTCCTGTTTAAGTTTAACTGGATTAACTGGAATTAATAATTGGCTGGTTTAAGAGGTAATATGGTCGAGCTTGCCTAGCATTATGTTGGGCGTCAACACGATCGGGGTTTGGGTCGTGACAAGTTGGTATCAGAGCCTAGGTTAACAGGTCTCGCGAGTCATGAGCCGGTTTAGTAGAGTCTCGTGGATCAGTACGGGGATGCCTGTACTTATCCTCGGGAGGCTGCAAACCTTTTAGGAAAAGTTTCAATTCTTGGAATTCTTGTCGTGTGATTACTTTTGACTTGAACTGAACTTTGACATTCTATTCTCTCGCAGATGGCGAGAACTCGAGGTTCCGGACGTGGAGGACGACCACCACTACCACCTGCTAGAGGCCGTGGACGCGGTCGTGGTCGTGGCGGAGGTCGGGCAGCTGATGCAGTACCAGCTAACCCACAGCCCCCAGTTGCAGAGGTGCCAGCAGCATCAGTTCCAGGCACCAGCTATGCCCATTGTCATTCCGGGTCTACAGGAGACCCTGGCTCAGATACTAGCAGTTTGCACTGGCCTGGCACAGGCGGTTTCAGTTTCTACCGCAGCAGCTGCATCAGGGACCGGGGGTGGTCATCAAACCCCCGCAGCACACACACCAGAGCCAGTAGTGCAGGGCTTGCAGACACCAGAGGCTCCTCCAGTTCAGCCTGTGGTTCCGGTTTAGCCAGCGGATCAGGTTCAGGGGGCTAGGGTCCCAGCTATGTCGGACGACGAGCAGTGTCATCTCGAGAGGTTCACCGGACTATCTCCTCCGGTGTTCACTAGTGCTCCGGGCGAGGACGCCTAAGGTTTTCTGGAAAAGTGCCTTCGGATGCTTCGTACGGCAGGGATCTTGGAGTCCAGTGCGGTATCTTTCACCACCTTTCAGTTTCAGGGGACAACTTTCGCTTGGTGGGAGTCTTATGACCGCCGCAGGCCAGCAGGGGTAGCACTATTATCTTGGCCAGAGTTCTCCACCATGTTCTTGAAGAAGTGGGTGCCTCGATCTCAGAGAGAGGAGATGCGTAGGCAGTCTAAGGGTCTCCGTCAGAGGGATATGACAGTGTTAGAGTACGAGATCAGGTTTATAGAGTTGTCTAGGAATGCACAGTGGTTGGTTTCTTCCGATAGAGAGAGGATTGGACGATTTGTGGACGACCTCATTTACCCCATTCGTATTCTGATGACTCGAGAGAGGGTTCTGAGTCGTACATTTGAGGAGGATGTGGATATTGCTCACGACATAGAGTCAGATCATCACAGAGAGCGGGATGAGAGGGAGGCCAAGAGGCATTGAGGTTCTGGTAGTCATAGTGGCGCTCCTTCGATGGGCCAGTTTTAGTAGGGCTAGGAACGTTCTTTCATGCCCGCACAGTCATCTAGATCTGAGTATCGTGGTGGATCTTCTGGTCGGGGTTATCGGGGCTCTCAACAGAGTCAGCCATCTCTTAGTGATCTTCTAGCATAGAGTTCTTCACAGGCCCCATCTGCTCAGGGTTCATCTCGGCCTAGTTCTTCAGCTGGCCACTCTAGTGCTAGGGGCCCTTATCATTCTCAGCCCCCAGCACCGAGGAGTTGCTATGAGTGCGGAGAGCTTGGGCACCACCGTAGGGAGTGTCCCCGCCTTGTTTCCAGATCTTATCAGCAGAGGGGGCAGCCCTCATCATCAGGTCCGTGTACTTCAGCACCCGCCCTGCCAGCTAGGGGTAAGGGTCAGTCAGTTAGGGGTCGCCCTCGAGGGGGAGGCCGATCAGGCGGACAGGCTAGATGCTATGCTCTTTAGGTCCGATCTGAGGCCGTTGCTTCTGATGCAGTTATTACAGGTATTATTTCAATCTGCCACAGAGATGCCTCAGTGTTGTTCTATCCTGGTTCTACTTATTCTTATGTGTCTACATATTTTGCTCCTCATTTGGGCACGACCCGAGGGTGTCTTGAGCTTCCAGTGCATGTATCTACCTCGGTAGGGGATACTATTATTGTGAACCATGTATACCGGTCCTGTTTGGTCACTATTGGGGGTCTGGAGACCCAAGTGGACCTGTTGCTTCTTAGCATGATCAATTTTGATGTTATATTGGGCATGGATTGGCTATCTCCATGTCACGCTATTCTAGACTATCATGCTAAGAAAGTCACCTTCGCTATGCCAAGCATTCAGAGGATCGAGTGGCGAGGCACGACTGAGTATATACCTAGCAGGGTAATATCTTTCCTTGAGGCCCAACGAATGGTTGGGAAGGGATGTCTCTCTTATTTAGCATTTGTGCGGGAGGTCGAGGCCCAGACTCCCAGTATTGATTCTGTTCCCATTGTGCGAGACTTTCCTGATGTGTTTCCCTCAGACCTGCCGGGCATGTCGCCGGACAAGGATATTGATTTTGGGATCGATTTGGTGCCAGGCACTCAGCCTATTTCTATTCCTCCATATCGGATGGCACCAGCTGAGCTGAAGGAATTGAAGGAGCAGCTCCAGGAACTCCTAGATAAGGGGTTCATTCGGCCGAGTGTGTCGCCGTGGGGTGCACCGGTCCTGTTTGTTAAGAAGAAGGATGGATCCGTGAGGATGTGTATTGACTACAGGCAGCTGAACAAAGTAACAGTGAAGAACAAGTATCCTCTACCTCGTATCGATGATTTATTTGATCAGCTCCAGGGAGCTAGGGTGTTCTCGAAGATTGATCTTCGTTCATGCTACCATCAGCTGAAGATTAAAGAGTCCGACATTATGAAGACTACATTCAGGACCAGATATGGTCACTATGAGTTCCTTGTGATGTCTTTTGGGCTGACCAACGCCCCAGCAACATTTATGCATCTGATGAACAGTGTGTTCAGGCCCTATCTTGATTCATTTGTGATCGTGTTCATTGATGACATTCTAGTCTACTCTCGTAACCAGGAGGAGCATGTTCGGCACTTGAGTATTGTATTGTAGAGATTGAGAGAGGAGAAGCTGTATGCCAAGTTCTCCAAATGTGAGTTATGGCTTGAGTCCGTGGCATTCTTAGGGCATGTGGTGTCCCGTGATGGTATTCAGGTAGATCCGAGGAAGGTCGAGGCAGTGCAGAGTTGGCCCAGACTGACCTCAGTTACTGAGATCCGTAGCTTTCTGGGATTGGCAGGGTATTATCGCCGATTCGTTCAGGGATTCTCTTCTATTGCTTCACCCTTGACTAGATTGACTCAGAAGGGTGTTCCTTTCTTATGGTCCGAGGAGTGCGAGGAGAGCTTTCAGAAGCTCAAGACAGCACTGACCACAGCACCAGTTTTGATTCTGCCGTCAGCTTCAGATCCTTATACTGTGTATTGTGATGCCTCAGGAGTTGGAATTGGTTGTGTGTTGATGCAGGAGGGTAGGGTCATTGCTTATGCTTCTCGTCAGTTGAAGCCCCATGAGAAGAACTACCCTGTTCATGATTTAGAGCTAGCAGCCATAGTTCACGCTTTGAAGATTTGGAGGCATTACCTGTATGGTGTCTCATGTGAGGTGTACACGGATCATCGCAGTCTTCAGCATTTATTCAGATAGAAGGACCTTAATTTGAGGCAGCGGAGGTGGTTGGAGTTGCTTAAGGATTATGACATCACCATTTTGTATCATCCGGGGAAGGCCAATGTTGTGGCCGATACTTTGAGTCGGAAGGCAGTTAGTATGGGCAGCCTAGCTTTCATCCTAGTTGGGGAGAGGCCATCTGCTTATGATGTTCAGGCCCTAGCCAATTGGCTTGTGAGGTTGGATATTTCGGAGCTGAGTCGAGTGTTGGCTTGTGTTGTTTCTCGATCTTCCTTATACGACCGCATCACGGAGCAGTAGTATGATGACCCACATTTGCTTGTCCTTAAGGACAGAGTGCTGCATAATGATGCTAGAGATGTGACTATCGACAATGATGGTGTTTTGAGGATGCAGGGCCGTATATGCGTGCCCAATGTAGATGGTTTGCGGGAGTTGATACTTGAGGAGGCTCACAGTTCGCGGTACTCTATTCACCCAGGTGCCCCGAAGATGTACCAGGACTTGAGACAGCACTACTGGTGGAGGAGAATGAAGATGGACATTGTTAGGCATGTAGCCAGGTGCCTCAATTGCCAGCAGGTCAAGTATGAGCATCAGAGACTGGGCTGTGTTCTTCAGCGTATGGTCATTCCCGAGTGGAAGTGGGAGAGGATTACCATGGATTTCGTTACTGGACACCCTCGGACATCGAGGAAGTTTGATTCTGTATGGGTAATTGTTGATTGGCTAATTAAGTCCACATATTTCATCCAAGTTAGTACTACTTACTCATCGGAGCGGTTGGCAGTGATCTTTATTTGGGAGATTGTCAGATTGCATGGGCTCCCAGTGTCTATTATATCTGACAGAGGCACTCAGTTCACTTCTCAGTTTTGGCGAGCATTTCAGCGAGAGATGGGTACGCGAGTTGAGTTGAGCACCGCATTTCACACCCAGACAGACGGGCAGTCGGAGCGCACTATTCAGATCCTGGAGGATATGTTGCGGGCATGTGTGATTGACTTTGGTGGTTCATGGGATGAGTTCTTGCCACTTGCCGAGTTTGCCTACAACAACAGTTATCAGTCGAGTATTCTGATGGCCCCGTATGAGGCATTGTATGGCAGACGGTGTAGATCTCCCGTCGGATGGTTTGAGCCTGGTGAGGATAGGTTGATAGGGACTGAGTTAGTTTAGGATGCTCCGGATAGAGCAAAGTTGATCCAGGAGAGGCTTCGCATGGCACAGTCTCGCCAGAAGAGTTATGCAGACCGTAGAGTTCGAGAGTTGTCTTTCATGGTCGGTGATAGGGTATTGCTAAAGGTTTCACCCATGAAGGGTGTCATGAGGTTCGGGAAGAAGGGGAAGCTGAGTCCGAGGTACATTGTTCCTTTTGAGATACTCAGGATGGTCAGAGAGGTGGCATATGAGTTGGCCTTGCCACCCAGCTTATCCAGCGTTCATCCGGTATTCCATGTGTCTATGCTCCGAAAGTACATCGGGGATCCGTCTCATGTATTAGACTTCAGTACCATTCAGCTTGATGGTGATCTATCTTATGATGTGGAGCCAGTGGCTATTCTGGGTAGACAGGTTTGAAAGTTGAGGTCCAAGGAGATTGCCTCAGTCAAGGTGCAGTGGAGAGGTCGACCCGTGGATGAGGCTACTTGGGAGGTCGAGCAGGAGATGCGGAGCAGATACCCTCAGCTATTTGAGTCTCCGGTATGTTTCTTGACCCGCTCGAGGATGAGCGTTTTCTTAAGTTGGGGACAATGTGATGACCCGGCCCGTCATCATGTGAGTTATTACCCTGTTACCCCCGTTATTCGCTTGTTAATGTTGTAATATGCATGTTGGGTAAGTTTGAGTCAATCTGGGTTGAGTTTGGTTGAAATTGAGACAAGTAGTCTCTTAGCAGGATGTTGACTTGTGAGTTAGAGAGCTCAGAATCGAATTCTGATGATTCGGTCAGCTCCGGGAGGTCATTTGTGAGCTAGGAGAGCGATCGGAAGTGAATTTGGAGGTCCGGTGTAGTGTTAGGCTTGAAATGGCTAAAGTTGAGTTTTAGCGATATCCGATCGATAGGCGAGATTTTGATCTAGGAGTCGGAATGGATTTCTGACAGTTGCAGTAGCTCTGTTAGGTGATTTTGGATGCGCCTGCAAAATTTTAGGTCATTCGGAGGTCGTTTGGTCAGGTTTTTGGTAGAATTTCGGTTTCGGAAGTTTGAGTGGAAACTTAGGCTTGAATTGCTTGAATTCGACGTTATTCCATATTATAGTATGTGTTTTTATTATTGGAGAAAGTTCGTATGGTGCTGTGGAATATGTTTGTGGCTTTCATTGGGGTCTCGGGGGACCCGAGGTGGTTTCGGGTGGTTAAACGGGAGGAAATTGGAGTTTGGGAGTTGCTGTCATGAATTGCAGTAGCATTTTCGCTCCTATGGATTGGGAACCGCAGGAGCGGGACCACAGAAGTAGAGATTTAATCGCAGAAGCGAAAGGGGTTTGGCCAGTTGGTTCCGCAGGGGCGGATAACGAGTTGCAGGTGCGGACTCGCCTCTGCGAGTCCTAGGTCGCAGAAGCAGAAGGTAGGACTTGAGACAGCACTACTGGTGGAGGAGAATGAAGATGGACATTGTTAGGCATGTAGCCAGGTGCCTCAATTGCCAGCAGGTCAAGTATGAGCATCAGAGATCGTGCTGTGTTCTTCAGCGTATGGTCATTCCCAAGTGGAAGTGGAAGAGGATTACCATGGATTTCGTTACTGGACACCCTCGGGCATCAAGGAAGTTTGATTCTGTATGGGTAATTGTTGATCGGCTGATTAAGTCCGCACATTTGATCCAAGTTAGTACTAGTTACTCATCGGAGCGGTTGGCAGTGATCTTTATTCGGGAGATTGTCAGGTTGCATGGGGTCCCGGTGTCTATTATATCTGACAGAGGCACTCAGTTCACTTCTCAGTTTTGGCGAGCATTTCAGCGAGAGATGGGTACGCGAGTTGAGTTGAGCACCGCATTTCACCCCCAGACAGACGGGCAGTCGGAGCGCACTATTCAGATCCTGGAGGATATGTTGCGGGCATGTGTGATTGACTTTGGTGGTTCATGGGATGAGTTCTTGCCACTTGCCGAGTTTGCCTACAACAACAGTTATCAGTCGAGTATTCTGATGGCCCCGTATGAGGCATTGTATGGCAGACGGTGTAGATCTCCCGTCGGATGGTTTGAGCGTGGTGAGGATAGATTGATAGGGACTGAGTTAGTTTAGGATGCTCTGGATAGAGCAAAGTTGATCCAGGAGAGGCTTCGCACAGTACCGTCTCGCCAGAAGAGTTATGCAGACCGTAGGGTTCGAGAGTTGTCTTTCATGGTTGGTGACAGAGTATTGCTGAAGGTTTCACCCATGAAAGGTGTCATGAGGTTCGGGAAGAAGGGTAAGCTGAGTAACAGGTACATTGGTCCTTTTGAGTTACTCAGGAGTGTTGGAGAGGTGGCATACGAGTTGGCCTTGCCACCCAGCTTATCCAGCGTTCATCCAGTATTCCATGTGTCTATGCTCCGGAAGTACATCGGGGATCCGTCTCATGTATTAGACTTCAGTACCATTCGGCTTGATGGTGATCTATCTTATGATGTGGAGCCAGTGGCTATCCTAGGTAGACAGGTTCGAAAGTTGAAGTCCAAAGAGATTGCTTCTGTCAAGCTACAGTGGAGAGGTCAGCCCGTGGAGGTCGCTACTTGGGAGGTCGAGCAGGAGATGCAGAGCAGATACCCTCAGCTATTTGAGTCTCCAGGTATGTTTCTTGACCCGCTCGAGGATGAGCGATTTCTTAAGTTGGGGACAATGTGATGACCCGGCCCGTCATCACTTGAGTTATTACCCTGTTACCCCCGTTATCCGCTTGTTAATGTCGAAATATGTATTTTGGGTGAGTTTGAGTCAATCCAGGTTGAGTTTGGTTAAAATTGAGACAAATAGTCTCTTAGAGGAAGGAATAGTTGAGAAAAGTCAGCTAGATGTTGTCCTGTGAGTTAGAGAGCTCAGAATCAAATTCTGATGATTCGGTCAGCTCCGGGAGGTCATTTGTAAGCTAGGAGAGCGATCGGAAGTGAATTTGGAGGTCCGGTGTAGTGTTAGGCTTGAAATGGCTAAAGTTGAGTTTTAGCGATATCCGATCGATAGGCGAGATTTTGATCCAGGAGTCGGAATAGAATTCTGACAGTTGCAGTAGCTCTGTTAGGTGATTTTGGATGCGCCTGCAAAATTTTAGGTCATTCGGAGGTCGTTTGGTCGGGTTTTTGGTGGAATTTCGGTTTCGGAAGTTTGAATGGAAACTTAGGCTTGAATTGCTTGAATTCGATGTTATTCTGTGTTATAGTATGTGTTTTTATTATTGGAGAAAGTTCGTATGGTGCTATGGAATATGTTTGTGGCTTTCGTTGGGGTCTCGGGGACCCGAGGTGGTTTCGGGTGGTTAAACGAGAGGAAATTGGAGTTTGGGAGCTGCTGTCATGAATTGCAGTAGCATTTTCGCTCCTGTGGATTGGGAACCGCAGGAGCGGGTCCACAGAAGTAGAGATTTAATCGCAGAAGTGAAAAGGGTTTGGCCAGTAGGTTCCGCAGGGGCGGATAACGAGTCGCAGGAGCGGACTAGCCTCTGCGAGTCCTAGGTCGCAGAAGCAGAAGGTAGGAAACTGGGGGGAGATCACGGAATCGGAGGGGTTTCCGCAAAAGTGGTCTCGCATGTGCGAGACATGGACCGCAGAAGCGGAAATGGGCATTTAGGTGTGGCCTCGCAGAAGCGACCATTTGGTCGCAGAGGCGGCATCGCAGAGGCAAATTTTGTCCGCAGAAGCGAAAATCGCGCATGTGTTAAAAATAACAGGAGGGTTAATTTCAGAAGTTGTGAAAAATATTTGGTCTCGATTTAGAGAGAGGAATTGGGCGATTTGGACGAGGAAATTCCGGGAGATCATCGGGTTATCATCGGAGGTGAATTTTATGGTTCCTTTACGCGTTTTTATCTTGAAATCCTCCTTTATTTCACGGAAATGGGATCAAATTGTGAGGAAATTTAGCCTAAGCCAGGGTTTTGGTATATTGTTGATTTGAGTGGGCAATCGGAGTCCGATTTTGGAAAACTTTATATGCATAGACTCGTATTGAGACGAGGGTTCCGAATATGTAACTTTTATAATTTTTTGAGGAGTGCACTGATAGTTGGGTTTTGACAACTTTGTGGGTTTTGGTGCAATTGGGAGTTACTTCGTGTGGATTGTGTGTCATTGCATGTATTCACGTATTCTCTATGCTTGTGAGCAGATTTGGCATCCGAGGGGATTGATTCACAAGGCAAGCGCAAGGCGGGCTGAGGCTTCTATCGGTCGAGGTGAGTGGTAGTAGTAAATAATGTACTGAGGGTTTGAAACCCCGTACTAGCACTTCACAGTGCTATGTTGAGATGAGATACGTGTCTTGTGATGGGCGTGGTGACATTGTGATTGGGGACTTGGACGTGGTCCTTCCCGGCTTATAGTAGACTGTGTATTATGACTGTTAATGAGATTATAGCTGTGTAATTGGGCTAATAGCCATGTTTGGGGCCTTGTGTCGATCTGTAGATCACTAGGGGACCTATAGAGCTAAGTGACCCTTATATCGTGTTGGAACTTATACTCAGCCGTGAAACTAGCTGAATAGCCTGTTAAGAGCCAGTACTAGATGTGTATCGTGAGAGATGAATCACTTAGGGTGAAAGCCCCCTGATTTAGCTAAGTGAGCCTGAGAGGCCAATCCTATACTAATTTAGACAGGGTCAGGGACCCGTTAGGAGGTATTATATACATATATATATATACATATATTGGATCGGGCTACACGCCGCAGCAGTATATAAATATTAGATCAAGCTGCACACCGCAGCAGTATATATATTGGATCGGGCTGCACGCCGCAGCAGTATATAAATATTGGATCGGGCTGCACGCCACATCAGTATATAAATATTGGATCGGGCTGCACGCCGCAGCAGTATATATATTGGATCGGGTTGCACGCCGCAGCAGT
Organism: Nicotiana noctiflora; assembly: GCA_032618575.1. Lineage (NCBI taxonomy): Eukaryota > Viridiplantae > Streptophyta > Magnoliopsida > Solanales > Solanaceae > Nicotiana > Nicotiana noctiflora. The sequence continues at coordinate 126,247 of JASVEL010002326.1, read as the reverse complement.
ATATATATTGGATCGGGCTGCACGCCGCAGCAGTATATATATTGGATCGGGCTGCACGCCGCAGCAGTATACATATTGGACCGGGCTGCACGCCGCAGCAATATATATATATTGGATCGGGCTGCACGCCGCAGCATTATACTTATTAGATACTTATGCTTTATGGACACATGTATAGGGAGATAGTTGTACACCGTTGTGGTACGAGAGGGGATTTAGTCAGTGTGGAACCTTAACGAGATAGGTGTGGACTGGTGATCGAAGTACTACTGTAGTGATGACTTACCTGTGGGGGTTTGCCTTAGAACTGTTTAGTAATAGTACATGAGTTCTTATTTTTAGTTATTATTTATTATTATTACTCACTGAGTTGAAATATACTCACCCCACTCCCCTTTACTTTCTGTGCAGATCCACAGGTGCCCGAGAGCAGTTGAGATATCGTAACTACTGATCATTATCTATTTTGCGGAGACTACAAGGTAGCTGCCGGTGTCCGCAGAACCTGTTTTCTCCTTCATTATCATTTTGTTGTTTCATCTTGCTTAGACTTGCTTGTACTAGGATGCTTATTTTTTAGAGGCTCAAACTCGTGGGACCACGATATGGTTGGGACCGTAGTTTGTATGCTTTTACTATTATGTTGCCATTTTTATATGATCACTTGTTGTTTAAGTTTAACTGAATTAACTGGAATTAATAATTGGCTGGTTTAAGAGGTAATATGGTCGGGCTTGCCTAGCATTGTGTTGGGCACCATCACGACCGGGGTTTGGGTCGTGACACTCATTTACTTTCCTTGCTTGAATGCCCGATTTCAGGTATAAATACATGCTCTTCTTTTCACTTCATCATGGAATTCAGACAAAAAATCAAATCAGAATTCACCTCTCTGTCTTCTTTACTACTACTATCAATACTCTCTATTTCTCTACACTATTACCGAGCATTCTACATCTGTACTCCCTGCTGCCTGAATTTCTAAACACTTGGGGAGTTTTCTTAAGTCTGTTCCTGTTGTTCTTGGCTGTCTGTCTGTTTTTACTATCCTGCTATTCTAGAATTTACAACTGGTATGTTCTTCTATGTTAAATAGCAACCTTTGTTATATGTTCAACTTTTGTACTTCTACCCCTTCCTTCTTTGTATGTTTATTTATACTTTCATGCACTACGTTATTTACTTCAAGGATGCTATGTCTCTTTAAGTTATGTTTCAATCCATTACCCTCTATTCCCTTTGTATGTGAGTGTTGTCATGGGACACAGTAGCACTTTGAATTGATGCCTGTGATCCAGAACTAGACTCTTCTGAGTTTTTACTCGATTGATTTCCCATTCCTCTTCCCCTCTATGTGCTGAGCTCTAATTTTTGTCTATTGGTGTCCTGATCACCCTTCAGACCTGAGTTTGACTCTATAAGAATCTGCCCTTATTTGTTTGAATCCGAGCAAGAGGTTAGGAGTATGCTAGTCTATGCCATGGCTGGGTATGCCTACCTCCTGCTAAGGTTCCTCCCTCACTTTGCACTTATTCTTAGTTCTTTAAGTCCTACCCCCATGTAGTAAGCCATGTTTAGGGACCCTAGAGCTCCATCTGAACTTGGATGCCTAAGGGCTGGTAATTCCACACATTGCACTACTTAATCTAATCTCTAGAGTGTAAGCATTTCCCGGGTTTCCTGAAAACCCTTGGAACTTTGAAACACTCTAAGAGAAGGCCTTGAAACATGGAATCTGGATTTGGTGAAACACATATTATTGGATATCAATATTGAATTAGGCTACTCGGTTCTAGCTGTAAGATATGATATATTTCTCTGTTATTTATTTTATTTTCAGTAACAATCTTATAAAAAGAAACTCGGGGAAAGTATTAGTAAAGGGTGCGGGATGGGGTTTACTTTATTGTAATTAAGGGTAGATACCTTACCTATAAGATCTAATGTGTTAATCAGTCACCAAGATACCATACCTATAGGATTAATGTTATAATTCAGTCACATAGATACCATACCTATATGTTCAACGCTTTAAAATCACCTAGATACCATGTCTATAGGTTTTAATATTTCCTAAGCCAATCATTTAGAAATCATGTCTATAAGATTTAATGTTCAATTATGCTTAATCATTAGAGATCCTACCTATAGGACCTAATAACCAAACAATTAGTTGCATATAGAAATCATGCATATAGGAAATGCATAAACGCTAGGCAAATTGTAGGATGATCAAATGCTCATTTCGTACCAGTATAATAACCGCAACAAGTTTTAAAATCAAGGTGTGGATAACATGCCTATAGGTTATCAAACTTGTCTATATTTGTATAAGCAATAATATGGCAATTAGCTTTCGCGTTTTCAGTAAAACTCGTCCAAACTTGTTTATTTCAAACCCTTACCGGTGTTAAATTTTCTAAACTTGCATCTTCTAAAATAGTTTTCAACTTTCTGCCTGAATTTTATTCCTACAGTCTTTAACTCATCCTTACTGTCAAAGTCTTTTCACTTTCTGAACTTTTATTCATAACTCTACTGTATTTTACTTAAACGATTTTGCTTATTTTCAAAGCCATCTCTGAACTTGTGTAATTTTCAATCTATTGTTTCAAACTTCCCTGCATTAGGTTCTTAATCAATAACTCATTTGAAATGCCTCAATTTCTGAAAATTAGATCCGGGTTGCCTAATTCAGACTTTTTATCCAACTTTATGTGTTAAATTAATACATCAGCCGTTTAATTTTAATTTTAAAGACCATATCAGTAATTACAAGTCGTGCTAAAGTAATTATTGTATGGCTTAAGGGGTATTATGTGCAGCTTTTGTATGCTTGTTTACTCCCCTATGTGCTATTTGTATTGATTGACACCTTAGCATTTTTACCTTTAAACTCCATGCAAAGCCCAATCCCTTTCTTTCCCTTTTAGGATTAGGAGTCCTAGTACCCCGGGACTGATAGGTTGGGACGGGTATTAGCATGCAATAAGTAAACAAGACTAAACGCGCTTATATACTATAACGGGGTGGGAAGGGTTGAATATGGAGATGATGACAATGGTGCGCTAATATCCCGAGCGGGAGTGACTTTGCTAGATATTGCACCAACGTGGTCATTATTATATTTAACCTAGGACCCTCTCCTTTTTATTTATATGGCATGCTTTTTTTCCTATATAATTTTATGTCTTCTTTCCAAAAGCACTTACGTCTTCTCTCTCTTTTCAAAACTTTCAACTTATTTGTATTCCCTATGTGCAAATCTTGTTTGTTTACTCCTATTCTTCTTAAAGTCACAACTAAGCAAGGTGGGAAACCACTCTAGTAGATCTTCAGGGGTGCCTAACATCTTTCCCTCGAGATAATCTTAAGCCCTTACCCGAACTCTAGTTTTTCTTACAAATCTTCTTCATTTCTTTAAAGTGTCCTAATGCACTATAATTATTAGGTGGCAACTCTTCAAGTTTCATAACCCAAATTCCTCAAAAGGGAATAAGAGTTGTTTTGTCCATAATGTCGTAAACCCCGATTTCTCCTTCTTTGGGAAAATGGGGGCGTCGACAGCATGGCGACTCTGCTGGGGATTTCTTTTAGGCTTTTACCATTACGTGCTTTTGTGACTTTATTGCTTCCTTAAATGCATTTATTTCTGCTTTGATTATTTTTCATCATGATTACTAACTTGGATCTTCATGTTTTTCTTTCCCTTTAATTTTTTCTTTTACCGCTTTATTATTTCAATTCTGTTGTAATTTTTGAGTATTTATTATAATTTTTATGAACGTGAAAATACATGCAATTTGTTCATTATTGTAACTGCATTCCTCAACATCATATTATACTCGTGCCAAAACAAATCATATAGCAATGCTTACAATGAGTGGTTTCACTCTTCCAATATTATAAACCCCCTAAATATGGCAAAGACATATTTGCGGTAAAATCAGTCAATCAATGGTGTAGTCGATGGTTCCGCGCCTTTCCCTCTTGAGTTATCCGGTCAAGGGTACCTTGTCTAGCACTTCAAAAGTAGAAACCCTATTCTATGTCAATTGTGCATGCATCATGGTCAAATCTAGCCGAATCAGGTATGTTGTCCGCATAATGACTCATTAAGATAGCCTAAACCAAAGTCCATCAGGTCTCCTTGGGACCTAAATGGACGCCCTCACGTTATGTGCATTTATGTGGAGAACTTAAATGCTTTATCATGCTAATTATTGGTTAAATAGGCCGAGTTTGGCGGGGGTAGTATCTAACCTTTTGTTTTGTAGGAATGAGGCACGAGGTCCCCAGATTCGGCATGGTATCCAACATTTACCCAAAGTTGCTAACTGGTGGGAGGATCTTCATAGTAGTGATCAGACCCTCATCCGAAAATACTTAGGAACTTGCCCACTCTTCTGGAAATCCAACCCAACAACAAGATTATTGAGGCTGCCACTTTGTTTTGGAATGGAGATCGGTCAGTGTTCCGCCTTGGGGAATTGGAAATGACACTTTTTCTAGAAGAAATAGGGGGTCTAGCTGGAATACATTGGGAGACGCTGGGACTACTTATCATAAGAGCAGGGGTTTTCTCAAGATGATGGTTTTGAAGAATAATTCAGATTTGACATGTTTGAAGGAGTCCTACATACCCTTCGACAGTATGAAAGGTTTGGTCATAGAAAATTCTACCGCACCTACATGGATGAGTTCGCTCTCACTTCTTTGGGACATATACATAGAAGGGTGTTTGTGTTCATGTTTTGCTTCTTCCCTATGAAGAAGACTAGGATCCACACCAGACTTGCCATGGTGACCAAAACCTTGATGGAATTGATGGGCAGGTTTTCAGCATAGTACCCATGATCATTGCTGAAATGTATCGAGCTTTGGAAAAGTGTCAGCGAGGAGCTCCGCACTTTGAAGGATGCAAGTTGTTACTTCATCTTTGGCTTGTAGAACACCTTCAGAAGGGAAACTACATGCAGGAAATCATACGCAGGGATTGGGATGATCATATTGCTTTCATCACCCAAAGTGAATGAACTTTATACCCAACATGTTTGCTCAACCATAAGACGCCAGTGTGTGGGTAGAGCTGTTTGAGAATTTGAAAGAAGAATAAGTACAGTGGATATATGAGTGGTTCCCAACTAAGGAATTTATTGTTCGTTCTAGGGATACGCCATTCCTTATACTCCTTGGCTTAAGGGGAACTTACCCTTATGTCCCTCTTCGAGTCATGAGGCAAGCGGGAAGGAAACAAATCATACCAAGGATAGAGAAGATGTGTCATTATAGAGCTGACTTTTATGATGACGACAACCCATACAGGTGTCAAGCTCAGCACATGTGGCACTGTAAGCTCGTCTTGGAGAGAGAATCCATTATGCTAGACAGGTATCATACAGGATGTGTACTATACTACACAGGTTGGTTGGAAGATGATCACATTGGTTTGGGTCGCCTAGGTTTTGTCCATGGTCATAGGCTTATCGATGAGAAAGGTGCAGTGCAAGTCAAATACAATTAACTGCGCAAGAGGATGCAGGAATGTGAAAATGAGCACCGGGAAATACAGGAACCCATGAATGCTGATCAGCAAATGGAAAGATATGGCTATCAACACCAATAACCGGCTAGGATATTTGGAACGAGGTTTGGTGGAACTGGAAGGTAAATTTCTGAAAAGGATCAACGACTGCCAGAATGCTGAAGTTAACAAGGGTGGACATATGGACCTAGCCTATTTGCTGCAGGGACTGTGCGAGTTGGTGCAGCTGTACGAGGTAGGCAAGAATACCGAATCTGGGGAAGGTCCTTCTGGGACCAAGTAGTTAGGATCTTTTATTTTCCTGCTTTCATAATGTAATAAGGTCATTGGCCATTAGTGACATCTTTTATTCAATTAATTTAGATTTGTCTTGTTTTTATCAATAAAATGAGGCATTTAGCATTATAAGTTCTCCAAATTTCATTTGTCGCTGGGCCTACCTCTGGCTCAATAAGGCATCCAAAATTAGGAAGCGATTTAAATATTTTGCACAATGTGTTTAAATATCGCAAAATTTTATTTCTCAAATTCTACACTAACTTTTTACCTTTTTTTTTATTTATTATTCCCCTTCCCAAAGGTTAGTTCATGAGTTCTGGCACCATTAGCATACTCAACAAGATCCAAGGGTCCTCCACCTCCTACTCCCCCGAGTCCTACCAGAAACAGAAACAAAGGAAAAATGGAGATACAAGCGCTAGGAAGGAACTTGAGGAAACTTCTCAAAACACTGCAATCATTAAGGAAACTACTGCTCATCTGGAGAAAACTTGGCTATGGTTCCGAGAGGAGCTAGACCAAGTCAAAAACTTGGCAAGCCTATCAATCACTCTTGCCGCTCCTGATGTCAACACTCAAAATCCCGCACCGCCACAAAATATCCCATAACCACTAGTGGAATCTACTCATAATACTCCACTGCACATTCCTGAGGCACAAAAGACTACAAGCAATTATAACACCCCTAACTTTGTGGACACTATACCTCACTACACCCAGCCCATCTCAGATGCACCTGAGTAAGACTACAAAGACTCTCTAATTTAGAATTTAGCCGCTGAGCTCAAGAAATTGACTAGCCGGATCCAGGATGTTGAAGGTAGCAAAGGTGTTGAAGGGTTGAACTATAAAGATCTTTGTGTTCAGCTAGATGTTGAATTGCCGGAGGGATACAAACCTCCCAAGTTCGAAATGTTCGATGGTACAGGTGATCCCAGGGCACACCTCAAAATGTATTGTGACAAGTTGGTAGGAGTTGGAAGGGATGAGAAAATCTGCATGAAGTTGTTCATAATGAGCCTTAAGGGTGATGTGTTATCTTGGTACATTAGCCAAGACACGAAAAACTGGACTTGTTGGGTTAGCATGGCATCCGACTTTATGGATTCATTCAGGTTCAACACTGAGAATGCACCAGATGTGTTCTATATTCAGAATCTCAAGAAGAAGCCTACAGAGACTTTTATGCTACTCGTTGGAGGTCAGAAGTTGCCAAGGTCATGCCGGCCTTAGACGAAGAACAAATGAACAGGTTTTTCATCCATGCTTAGATCCCGCAGTATTATGAGAGGCTGATGTTAATAGAAGGCCAAAAGTTCTCTGACATTATCAAGTTGAGAGAAAGGATCGAAGAAGGCATAAAAAATGGTATGGTCACTAACCTCGAGGCATTGCAAGCTACCAACAAGGCCTTAGAGTCAGGTGGCTCATCGAAGAAAAGGACATGAATTCCGGAATGGCTACGCAAAGAAACAACTCCCCTAGGAAATACCAAAACTATCCCTCAGCTCCACCCACATATCATCCTACCCCAAACTACCAAGCAACATCGCCCACTAACTAGATTCCACCAACTGCATACCAATCACCTCCACCACCCACATATCAACCCACTTCACCAAGATATTCCCAACCTGCACCAGTGTACCAAGCATATAATGCCCAACCTTCTCACTACCCGTAACTACCTACCCATCAAAACTTTCCTCGACCTAGACCAAGCTTCAACCGCAAACCTCCTAGACAATATACTTCCATAGCCGAACAAATTGACCAACTCTATGAGAAACTCAAAGCAGCCGGTTACGTTACCCCCCATCCCAGATGTGACACTCGAAAACCCTTCTCAATGGATCAACCCGAACAAAACTTGCGGATACCATTCTGGGATGAAAGGCCGTACCATTGATGAATGTCGCTCGTTGAAGGATAATATTCAGAACCTGATCGACAACAAAATTATTGTAGCAAAGGAGCCTCCACCCAATGTCTGTAACAACCCCCAGCCTGACCACAATGGGGAAGGTATCCATATGATCGAGGTTGAAGACGATGGGACCCCAAAGGTTCAATTGGTCTAATAGAAAAAGGAGATGAACCTAAGAAGCGAGCAGTTACTCTTAATCCCATTATTGTTCAGGTTCAGTCCTCCGAGGGCGAAGTGGTAAATGTGTCTGTGCCGCTCGAGTTTAAAGCACCTTCTACTAAGGCTCCAAAACCAATTGAAGTTGAGTTCAGGGTTCCAGAGGCTCCTACGCCGTTTGAGGTTACAGTGGGTACCAATTCTAGTCTCCATGACAGACATAACCTCATTCAAGACAAATGTTATACCTTGGGACTATACCGCTGAGGCTAGAAGGAAAGTAATGACATACACTGAGGAAGCAATTGTTGCACAATGAATGACTAGAACAGTCAGGGTGTACACCCTAGAACATTTAGCTAAGTCTATGTCACGCCCCAAATTGTGGGACATGACCGGCACCTAATCGGGTAGCCCTAGTCAAGCGGACATGGGTGCCTTTGTATCCCACGCGTTACCCCTGTGTTGATTATTACTCACAAGCCAAAGATCTTACCAATTTTAACTGAATTCACAATGTAGAACATAACCATATGATTGATTTACTAACAAGTTTACAATTTACATTTACAACGCCCAACATATATACATAGGCCATAATCCCACAGTTTACATGTCTACAGAACCTCTAGGGTACAAAAGGGGATACAGTACTTGCCGGTAACAAGGCTCTAGCTATACCATATAAAATCCAAAATAAAGTCTAAAATAGAAGTGGCATGAGCCACACAGGGCCCCGAGGAAGAAAAGGGCTCACCAAAACGGACAGAGGAAAATGAAGGATACTACTGCCGATGAGCTGAAGTGCCTGCTACTGATCCACCTACAATCATAACACAAATGTAAAGTCCCCAGCAAAAGGGAGGTCAGTACACTAGAATAGTACTGGTATGTATGGACAAACTTTGTCCTAAGTAAACTCAAGCCATTAAACAAGTAATCACGATGATAAGACAACCAATAAATTACACCAAGAATTAATTAAGCCAGCCAACCATGTTTTCCACATTTTCCTCATCCCAAAATAATTCTCAACACAAAGCATGATTTAAGATCTACAAGGAGAACAACAACCCAATCAATCACAAAAAAAATACATGTTGTCAAACAAAGGGGCAATCAGTGCCCCACAGGTTGCAAACTCTCCTGTTGTCTCCTTTCACAATTTCACATCACTGATTTTATATCAATTTCAATAGCAATTTCGATCGCTTTCCATCCTTATTACCTCGTCCACCCTTATCACCCCAACCCACACCTTATTACTTCGTGTTGCGGTGCGCAACCCGATCCCAGCGTACAATTTCAATCACAAAAATCACAAACAACAAACAAGCACTATACAAGATCACAACAAGGGCAAATAAGTAATTTATAAATTGGTTCACGTTCTCAAATACTTTTCAAAGCAATATCACTACCAAGTTACAATGTTTCCACATTCGAGAGTACCCATACTGTTATGTTCAACAACTTACCACACTTTAAGTGATTCATTTCTTTTCCACAAGGAACCATATATACCATCACAACAACTATTCACAATTCTTTACCAATTTTAACTCTCTTTCATCTTTCGGTTCATATTCCATACTACATCACTCATAGTTCAACAGTAAATTTGAATACCCAACAACAACATCAGAGAATTTCATACAATCTGTCAAATTAACACACACCAAATAAATTGCACATATATGGCAGATTTTACAAGAATCAAAATTAGCCATACATACCTGGTGTTGGGTTTTCTTCCTTTAACCTCCTACTTTATGCTTACCCAAGTTATCCTATTTTGCCCACCACGTTCTTGCAGACTCTTACTTCTACTCACTTTTTGTTTACTAAAAATCAAGTTCAATAGTCATGCATGAGTGTTAAATTTTATTTTCAAAAGCTATTATGTGCAAACCTTTCTTTACCTTTGAAAACTGAAAAATTAGAGAAATATATCCAGGGTTTTTACCTTGTAAAGATTGGGGAAGATGACACTTTTCCTAAGAACCTACGGACCAAACGATTTGAAATACTCTTTGAAGATAAGTAGATTTCTCTCTCTAGAATTCCCTCTTTCCTCTCAGTAATTTTGCTAAGAAGACATGAGAAAATGAAGGAGGAAGGTGTTTTATTAAAGAAGGGGTTGGGTCAAATTTTATAAATATTCTAGGCCTAGTCAATTCTACGGTCGTATCTGCGATCGCAGAATCAACATGCGGTCCGCATAATGGATCGCAGAATTGCCTCAAAAATTGCATATGTTCTATTACAGAATGCAACCAGAATGCGGTCCACATTTGTGTTCTGCGGTCGTAGATTGCACCGTAGATTTGACATTTAAAAATTCTTGAGAAATTATGCGGTGGATCTGCGGTCCGTAGATTCGTTCTACGATCGCATATTTGACCGCACTTTCAACACCATTTTGAAAACAATATGTTATGCTCTGTGGTAGGAATGCGGTCCACATAGCATATCTGCGATCACATTCCTGACCGCATAATTGACATTTTCTGGAAAAACTGATTCTTTCAATTTTTGAAACTTAAATCACTACCAAGGGTCCGAACCGCAGCGAGCAAGCTCACCGTGAAGAATTCTACGCATTCCTAATACCTTATTCGGACCATGACACCACAACTACTAGGTTTTAAGCACAAAAAGTTTACGGGGCCTTATATCCTCTCCCCTTAAGATCATTCTTTCTCGAATGAGGATTTTGAAAATCAGTTGGTTTTGAAAAACATGATATGAAAATTGTAAAAAATTTTACTAACTCCTATATTTTAGAAAAATTTCGCCAGAGTTTCCTTTGTATTATGGACATATCCACCTGTCAGAGAGCCCCCAAAACACATTACCAAACAACAATACACAATTACAACACTTTCCACAGCTTGTATACACTTTCTTACCTCATCAATTGCACATATTCTATCACATTGTTACATTTGCGCATTTACTAGCTAATTCAATGAGTCCTTACCTTATTTAGTCGTCTCAATACACCTTGTACACATAAACAAACCATTATCAATCTACACGTACTATTAGTTGTTTATTTAACACATGAATCTTTATAAGGCTTCAATTTATCAAGAAAGGTTTAAGTGATCCAAGGTAACAACACATATAACCCATTACAAAATGAAGGAAACCTTTCTAACACTAAGAGGGAAACAACTTGGACAAGACGATAATTACTAGGAGTAGAAGGACCGCCTAGTTTCTTGTAAGCTTGATCAAACAAATGGGGGTATTTTTCCTTCATCTCTTTTTCTGCCTCCCACGTGGCCTCCTCAACTTGTTGGCGTCGGCACAATACTTTGACAGAGGCAACTTCCTTATTTCTCAACTTACGAACTTTCTTATCAAGGAGGGCAATCGGAACCTCTTCATATGACAAATCTTCATTTATCTCAATAGCCTCGGCCGACATGATGGTGGATGGATCTCCAATCACTTTCTTCAACATGGACACATGGAACACCGGGTGCACTGATGACATTTCAGGAGGCAACTCCAGCCTATAAGCAACTTTCCCAATTCTTTGAACGATCCGATATGGCCCAACATACCTAGGACTCAATTTCCCTTTATTTCCGAATAGCATGACTCCCTTCATATGAGATACCCTCAAGAACCCCCAATCATCGACTTGAAACTCCAAATCTCTTTGGCGAACGTCTGCATATGATTTTTGGTGACTATGTCCAGTTTTCATCCTCTCCTGAATAACCTTAACTTTTTCCATGGCTTGGTACACCGGGTCTGGCCCTAGCAATTCCGCTTCACCTACCTCAAACCATCCAATTGGTGACCTACACGTTCTCCCGTACAATGCCTCGAACTGGGCCATCTGAATGCTGGCATGAAAGTTGTTATTATAAGAAAATTCTATCAGTGGCAAGTGTTCATCCCAATTATCTTTGAAATCTAAGACACAAGCCCGCAACATATCTTCAAGCGTCTGAATAGTCCGCTCGGCCTGACCGTTGGTCTGCGGATAGAAAGCTGTGCTGAGATTCTCCTGAGTTCCCAAACCTTGCTGAAACTTCTTCCAAAAATTAGCTGTGAACTGAGCCCCGCGATCCGAGATAATAGATAGTGGAGTTCCATGAAGTCTTACTATCTCATTAATGTACAACTTAGCATACTGCTCCGCAGTATCAGTGGACTTGACTGGCAGGAAGTGAGCTGATTTGGTGAGTCGATCCACTATCACCCATATTGAGTCAAACTTATGTTGAGTACGAGGTAACCCCACCACGAAATCCATATTGATCATCTCCCATTTCCACCTTGGAATTTCTATAAGCTGAGTTAATCCACCGGGCCGCTGATGCTCGGCCTTCACTTGTTGACAGTTCGGGCACTTAGATACAAAGTTTGCCACATCCCTTTTCATATCGTTCCACTAATAAGTCTCCTTGAGATCATGATACATTTTCGTGGAACCTGGGTGAACAGAATACCTGGAAATATGAGCCTCTTTCATCACTCTCTCCCGAAGATCGTCCACGTCCGGGACACATAGCCTGTCTTGACATCGCAATACACCATCCTCGCTACAGAGTACAAATGTTGAGGTCTTGTTATTCATAACTGCTTCCTTCACCCAAACCAATGCTAGATCCATAAACTGTTTTTCCTTGATTTCCGCAACCAATGATGATTCTGCTCCATTATGCACCATAATATTCCCCTCATCTGACGCCGAGATGCGAACCCCCAAATTGGCCAATTGGTAAACCTCCTGAGCCATGGGTCTCTGATCTACACCCAAATAAGCCAAACTACCCATGGATTTTCGGCTAAGAGTGTCGACCACCACATTTGCCTTCCCTAGATGGTACAATATGTTCATATCATAATCTTTGAGCAATTCCAACCACCGCCACTGTCTCAGATTCAGCTCCTTCTGTTTGAACAAATACTGCAAGCTCTTGTGGTCTGAAAACACATATACATGAACCCCAAAACGATAGTGCCGCCATATTTTCAAGGCAAACACAACAACTGCAAGCTCCAAATCATGCGTCGGACAATTCTTCTCATGATTCTTGAGTTGCTTGGAAGCATAAGCTATGACCTTTCCGCGCTGCATCAATACACACCCCAAACCGACCCTAGAGGCATCACAATAAACAAAAATCCCTCTGTGCCTTCTGTCAAGGCCAATACTGGTGCTAAGGTCAACCTTTACTTCAATTCTTGGAAACTTTTCTCACATGCATCGGACCACTGGAACTTAATAGCCTTTTGCGTCAATTTAGTCAATGGGGAGGCGAGGGTTGAAAATCCCTCCACAAACCTCCGATAGTACCCTACCAAACCCAAGAAGCTACGAATCTCTGTCGGGGTTGTGGGTCTAGGCCAATCTTTCACTGCTACAATCTTCTGAGGATCCACCTGAATCCCCTCACTGGAAATAACATGCCCTAGAAAGGCTACAGATTCCAACCAAAACTCACACTTTGAGAACTTGGCGTATGATTGTTGCTGGTGAAGGGTCTGTAATGCTGCTCTAAGGTGAATGGCATGATCTTCCCTGCTTTGAGAGTAGATGAGGATGTCGTCAATGAATACAATTACAAAAGAATCTAGCAATGGCTTGAAAACCCGATTCATAAGATCCATGAAAGCTGCCGGGGCATTGGTTAGTCCAAAAGACATGACCAAGAATTCAAAGTGACCATAACGAGTTCTGAAGGCGGTCTTAGGAATATCCGGCTCCCTGATCTTCAACTGGTGGTACCCAGACCGTAGATTAATTTTAGAGAAAAACCTTGCTACTTGCTGTCACACCTCCTTTTTTCACACGTAAAGTGCAACTATTTAATACTACACCCCGAGAAGGAATATAATAATAATCAGGGAAGGAGTTTTTCCACTTAAAGGACAGTCGGAACGGGATCAATTTATTTAATTTTTCGGAGTCGCCACTTGGGAAAATAATGGTGTCCCAAGTCACCGGTTTAATCCCGAACCGAGGAAATTTATGACTCCGTATTACAGTCTGCGAACCTAGAAACCTGGATAAGGAATTCTGTTAACCCGGGAGAAGGTGTTAGGCACTCCCGGATTTCGTGGTTTTAGCACGGTAGTTCAACTGCAATTTTTGTTTTTATCTGATTTCTTTATATATTTTAATTATGTGCTTTTATGTTCCATTTTTTTAATTTTTAGAAGAACTGCAACATCACGAAAACACATTTCGAGTCACACCGCAACCAGTACGCTCGTGACTTTAATGTATTTCAGTTTCGCCGAGAGTAAGATTTGGGTCACATAAATGCATGATCTTCCCTGCTCCGAGAGTAGATGAGGATGTCGTCAATGAATCCAATTACAAAAGACTCTAGGAATGGCTTGAAAACCCGATTCATAAGATCCATGAAAGCTGTCGGGGCATTGGTTAGTCCAAAAGACATGACCAAGAATTCAAAGTGATCGTAACGAGTTCTGAAGGCGGTCTTAGGAATATCCTGCTCCCTGATCTTCAACTGGTGGTATCCGGACCGTAGATCAATTTTAGAGAAAAACCTTGCTACTTGCTGTCACACCTCCTTTTTTCACACGTAAAGTGCCACTGTTTAATACTACACCTCGAGAAGGAATATAATAATAATCAGGGAAAGAGTTTTTCCACTCAAAGAACAGTCGGAACGGGATCAATTTATTTAATTTTTCAGAGTCGCCACTTGGGAAAATAATGGTGTCCCAAGTCACCGGTTAATCCCGAACCGAGGAAATTTATGACTCTGTATTACAGTCTGCGAAACTAGAAACCTGGATAAGGAATTCTGTTAACCCGGGAGAAGGTGTTAGGCACTCCCGGATTTCGTGGTTTAGCACGGTCGCTCAACTGCGATTTTTGTTTTTATCTGATTTATTTATATATTTTAATTATGTGCTTTTATGTTCCATTTTTTTAATTTTTAGAAGAATTGCAGCGTCACGAAAACACATTTCGAGTCACACCGCAACCAGTACGCCTGTGACTTTAATGTATTTTAGTTTTGCCGAGAGTAAGATTTGGGTCACATAAATGCGCACCTGTATTTAGGAAAGTAATTTTATTAAAGTCGTGCCTAAAGATTCTATCGTGTTGTTAACTTTGGGAAAGACCATGAAATTCGCTAAACGGTCTTCCCGAGTCTAAGTTTTTTTATAACAATTTATTTAAGGGCCCCGAATTGTGTATTTGATTTGGTGAGGGACATCTCATTTTTATTTTTAAAAAGTCAAACCTAACTTGACTAATTTTCTATGTGTTTTGTCTCTAAATTGTTTTTTACTAAATTGATTCTTTTCTGTTTGAGTAATATTAACGTTAAGAAATAACCACAAATACAGGCCTTCTGGCAAGATGATCCAAATGGAGCAAACAATAAAGATCCTTATTTGACTGGGCCACATAATAACACTTTGTACTCAACATTAAACCTCTGATGTATTGTTAATTTTTAAGTAACAGCAGATCTGAAATATCAATGTTTCCCTTCATGTATATGAACTCTAACTCAATTTCCGTTTTAATGAACTTAATACTCTATCATGAATAGACTAAAAATTTATAAATTAGCTTCTTAATGATCCTTAATTTAGAAATATTCTAAACACCTAAATCCTATACGTGAAACAAATAAATGAACTTGTAACTTTTAAACTAATAAGAGATAAACTACTTATGCTTTGACTCCCCAAGTTTTCCCAGATAAGATGATTTATGTCTATGTAGAATGATTAAATTTTAACAAATCTAACTAAACTATAGATTGATAATAGATACAGGAGATGTTATTTAACATCGCACTTTACTTAATACCTATAACCATTTGAAATCATTCTTATCTCAATTGAATATACTACATTATACTAAAGCACAGCCTCATGAACAATTCGACAACGTTTCCAGATTAACAGTTTATTACAATCAAATTCTAGAATTCAGCTTATAAGTAATTAAAAACTAACAGAATCAATTACGAGTAAAATGAAACAACAGAACTGAAGTATAAAGCAAAGTGCCAGAATCCACATCAAGCTTGAATTTTGACTTTCATGTCATATTGTTACATTCAGCTTTCCAATTTCAGAGATAACAGAAGAAGTACCTGGAGCAAATGAAACAGATCTAATAGATCTAGCAGGTACAACAACAATACAGGATTCAGCAGGCAGTATTTTCAGCAGTAAACAATCACAGCAACAGCAGTATGTGAGAGATTCAACAGTGAATAGAACCCAGGCAGACAATTTCCATACTTTGAGATTATTTTAAAACCCAATTTCACATTCAAATAACAGTTTTCTACTGATTTGTGATGGATTATCTTATTATTTTTTGGATTTTTGGATGTGTATTTGAAGATGAAAGAGAAGAAAATGAATCAGAAATATTAATTTCAGATCTGGAATTTAACAAATATTTTTGGTATTTTTCTAGGGTTCATAAGGGTAAGGAAACAGATCTAGAAATCAAAAGAAACTCTAAAAATCAGAAGAACCCCCCTTTTAATTAAGGCTAAAAATGCCTATTTATAGACCCAAATAGGAGGAAATCTGAATTTTAATTATTTCATTAAAAACCCTCCTATTTTTAGCTTGTTGCACAAGTTACTGCAAGTATTTATTTAAAGTTTACACTACAGCCCCTTCTAGAATACTCTACCATATTCCATTTCCTTGGAATTCCTATTGTACCCTCACTTCCTTTTTGTATTCACTGAAATACCTTTTTGTTATGCCCAAATTGCCCTTAATGCTCTATATTTATAACAATTATACCATTTCTTATTCCAATTGTATCCCTTCTTCTTTTAAACTTTTACAACTATACCAATTCTTATTCCCCATTTACCCCTACTTCTTAATGTTTATTACCTTTTCTAAATTCTGTATTTTACTCTTATTTTAAACCATTTTTCAGAATTGTATTTATCAAATAGCCACAATTAAGTGCTTATTGTTCAATTAACCAATTAGCCCTTTTAACTACTTTAAATTCAGATTAATTCAATTAACTAAAATCACATTTCATCTATAACCAACCTTAGGCAATCTTACAAACATAGCCACTTTTGATCTATTACTCAATTAACAAGACTCGGGAAACAATTTGATAGATGGTGAGTCTTACTAATCGAAATAACTAATCGCCTTTGAATCTATTAAGTAAAACACCCTAGGTGGATACGAATCGCATGATTTTAACTATCGAACTAACTTGAATCTAAAATCGTCTAAGGGTAAATCTAATAGTCGAACTAAATCACTAATTTCAGCTATAACCAATCGAACCTATTGAACAATATTGAATTCACTAATCATAATTAAACAATTTCAACAATCAGCAATTAATCAATTTGAATTTCAAAACAGGATCAAAATACTTATCAAAGCAGATTCACTAACTGGCAAATAGGTAGGCCCTATTGTTCAGACAGTATTCCATACTAATTAATCAACTACTAACAACATCATTATCAGAAGCATTTAACTCTAACAAAATATCAGAATTAAAAGATTGACACCAAATTAACCAATTTCAGTAAACAAATTACTTTGAACTAATCGACACTGTTTATTAAACTTTGAACAAAACAAAAATTCAAGCAATTCCCATTATACTGTTATTACACACATTGTTAAAACAATACCAAAAAAAAAACTCAGAAATCAAAGGCTCAACAGAAATCAGAAAATGACCAATTCCCCGAAATCTTAAGAATCTAAAAAATTAACATAAACTAGAAATCTAACAATACTAATTGGAGAGAACCAGAAACGAACAACTATCAATAGAAAAACAAGAAATAGTTATTCAGAAAATATATATGAAAGAACATACTTCATTCGACAAAAATCCAAACATGCATAAGAAGAATTAAAAGAAGAACTTAGCTTTTTTCGGTTATCTGTTTTTCTCGTTCTTTTTTCATTTTTTTTCTTTTGATTTTCTTCTTTTCTTCATTTTTCTTGAACCTTTTTTTGAATCTTGTTTTTCCGACGACTTTTCTTGAATTTTTGGCAGCTTTTGAATTTTCCAGCAGCCTTTTGACTCAAAATTATTGTCACAGACATGTGGGAATTAAAAGAATGGTGAGGTGTGTGTTTTGTGGGTTTTCGGAGGCGGCGCCGCTGTGGTGGTGGGTGGCGGCGCAAACTAGGGTTCGTTATTTGGGGAGATACGGTGGTCTTTGAAGGAAACAGGTAGTAGGGTTAGGATGAGGAGGACGAGGGGAACATTTTGGTAAAAGTTTTGCCAGAAATGGAGGCTGGCCGCCGCCGTGGGTGGCAGAACCCTAGCGGCGGTCAGTGGAAAAAGAAGATGAAAGGCTGTTCATGTTTAGAGAGAGAGAGATGAAGGAGTTGTAGTTAGGGTTATTCTCTTTAATCAATTAATTGGTAATGTTTTCTTTTAAGATGAAGCAACTCATTCTGGCCGTTGGATTAGGATGATCTACGGTTAACACTGAAAGACGCCAAAACGACGTCGTTTCTGGAGAAAAGGGGGGGCCGGTCTGGGTCTGGGTCTATTCGTTTGGGCCACTGGTTGTTTGGACCATTTGGGCTGGGCAATTTCGGGCAGATTGGCCCAAATCTTACCTTATTGTTTTCCCTTGTTCTTTTGTTAATTTTGTTTGTATTTTGTACTTCTTTCTCCTTGTATTTTTTGTTGTATTTTTCCTATTTTGTATTTTCTTTTATATTTTCTATATTTTTCTATTTTGTAACTATTTGGACTTTATTAAAAATTATTAAACTAATTACCTTTTTTTGACAATTTTCAATTTAAAAGCAAACTAATGTTATTTTTTATTTTTTCTTTAATTTGTTAAAAATGAATTAATTTCCTAAATATGCAATTTTTATATTTTTTATTTATCACACACAAATATCATGCAAACAATTAACACAAAATTCTCACAAATTATTAATGCTATGAAAAAAATTATTTATTTGAATTTTATGGGAACAACTCATATGTAGGGTAAAAATCAGGTGCTCACACTTGCAATTGGTCAAATAAATCATGCACTCGAGGCAAAGGATATTTATTCTTGATGGTGACTTTGTTGAGCTGTCGATAATCAATACACATTCGAAGTGATCCATCCTTCTTTCTAAAAAAAAGAACCGGAGTACCCCACGGTGACACACTCGACCTTATGAACCCTTTCTCTAATAAATCCCTCAGTCGCTCCTTTAACTCCCTTAACTCTGCTGGTGCCATTCTGTATGGTGGAATAGATATTGGATGAGTATGTGGCAATACATCAATTCCGAAATAAATCTCCCTATCTGGCGGGATCCTTGGGAGCTCGTCCGAAAACACTTCAGGAAACTCATTTACAATTGGCACGGACTTGAGGGTAGGCAAATCTGAGGTGGTGTCCGTTACCCGGACCAAATGATAGATACACCCCTTCCTGATCATCTTAGAAGCCTTAAGGTAGGAAATAAACCTACCCCTTGGCACCACACCATTTCCTCTCCATTCAACAACTAGCTCGTTAGGGAACTCAAGACTCATGACTCTCGTCCCACAATCAAGCTTGGCAAAGCACGAATAGAGCCAATCCATCGCCATAATTACATCAAAATCTACCATCCTAGGTTCAATAAGATTGGCTGTGGTTACACGACCACTCACTGTAACAATACAATTTCTATAAACTCATGAGGCTGTAATAAAATCACCAACCGGAGTCGATACAGAAAATGACTCATGAAGCTGTTCGGGTTCTACCCCAAAACTTGAAGCAATGAACGGGGTGACATAAGACAAGGAAGACCCCAGATCAATAAGGGCATAGCAATCAATATTTTGAACAGATAAGATAACTGTGGCAACATCTAGAGAAGCCTCATCACTCTGGCAGCCACTCAACGCATAGAATCGGCTAGGTCCACCCTTACCATGACATCCACCGCTAGATGCACCACGTCCTGCTGATGCTGGAGGACGCGCTGATAATGTAGAAGCCGAAGAACTGGATGACTAAGCAGTTCCCCTACCCATACCCTAACTGGGTGCATGGCCGTCCCGCTGAATGTGACCTCTCACCCCGCACGTGAAGCATACTGGGATGTCGAGGTAGCAGGTCTCTGTATGAAATCTCCAACACTTGGGGCATGTAGGTATCCCCTGCTGCTGGGGCCTCACTCTAGGACGACCAGACTGGTGAGACCTCCTGTTGTCTGAACTTGGTCTCGAATGACTACCCAGCTAATGACTGTGCACAAATAATGGTGCACTCGCGGAGGACTGAGCATATGACTGGGATGGCCCTGATGACCCTCTCCCTGGAAGTTATCTCCCTGAATGACCCATTGACCGGGCCCTGCTGGTACTCTCTCTTTCTGCACGAATCTTCAATTTCCTAGCCTCTGTGGCCTGACCAAACCCCACAATCCTCCCATAGTTCATATCTGAGTGCAAAGCTACCGTGGCGGCCTCATTCACTACCAAAGGGCTAAGGCCCTAAACAAACCGTCGAACCCGGGCATCCATGGTCGACACTAGGTGAGGAGCGTACTTGGACAATCTCACAAATTCCATGTGATATCCCAAATGCTTTTACTGCCCTGTTTTAGGACCTCGAACTCAGTGGCACGGGCTGCCATTGTTTCAGCACACAAGAAGTGCTCCATGAAAGCATCTACGAACTCATCCCATCTGGCCAGAGGGCTTCCCTCCTCGCGGGAATCCTTCCACATCTCAAACCATGAACGTGCCGCTCCCTTCAGCCTGTATGAGGCCAACTCTACTTCCTCAATATCTGCAGTTCATCACTCGGGGAGTCTTATATATCTCATCAAGAAAGTCCTGCGGATCGGCCTCTGGGTCTGTGCCAGAGAATTCTGGAGGGGCCAACCGCAAGAACTTGTGGACTCTGGAACCGGAGGAATCTCCCTATCCGCTGGAGGACGCAGAGGTATCATGGGTTATCTGGGCCTGGGCAGCAACTAACTGTGTCAACATGTGAATGGATCCTCTAAGATCCTCATTTGAGATACCAGAACCAGAAGCTGGAACTGTATCAGAGTCAGGAACACTCACAGGAGGGATGGTGGCATCCTCTGCCGTAGCTGGAATAGGGACACTTGGGTTTTGAATAGATGGTCCAGACAAATTCAGGACTGGTGGGTCATTCTCGCCCACAGCATCGGGTATATGATTTGCAGCCAAACTTGGGCCGGCATTGGCACCAAGGCCGAGCCTAGCCTTCTTCTTAGGCACCATACTCTGAAAATTTTGGAACAAGGAACAAATTAGACAAAAATACTTCCACTATACACTTTACCGCATGATGTATAATAACAAAGAAAAGGGGTAAATTCCTAAATGTTCGTGCAGCCCCCAACTTATAGATGTGGTCGACAACACACCGATAAGAAGGGCGCTACTAGACACCGCTCCAAGACATCCTAGGACACTTTAAAACCTTAGGTTCTGATACCAAGTTTGTCACGCCCCAAATCGAGGGACATGACCGGCGGGTAGCCCCAGTCAAGCGGACCTGGGTGCCTTTCTATCCCATGCATTACCCCTGTGTTGATTATTACTCACAAGCCAAAGATCTTACCAATTTTAACTGAATTCACTATGTACAACATAACCATATGATTGATTTACTAACAATTTTACAATTTACATTTACAACGCCCAACATATATACAAAGGCCATAATCCCACAATTTACATGTCTACGGAACCTCTAGGGTACAAAGGGAGATACAATACTTGCTGGTAACAAGGCTCCGACTATACCTTACAAAATCCAAAATAAAGTCTAAAATAAAAGTGGCATGAGCCACACAGGGCCCCGAGGAAGAAAGGGGCTCACCAAAACGGACAGAGGATGATGAAGGATACGACTGTCGGTGAGTTGAAGTGCCTGCTACTGATCCATCTACAATCATAACATGAATGTAGCGTCCCCGACAAAAGGGACGTCAGTACACTGGAATTGTTTTGGTATGTATGGACAAACTTTGTCCCAAGTAAACTACGCATTCCTAACACCTTATTCGGACCATGACACCACAGCTACTAGGTTTTAAGCACAAAAATTATACGGGGCCTTACAGTCTAGCAAGCAGGCCTCCAGATGAGCTAGTAAAACTGAACCCGATGACCTTTGGAGGAAGGTACATGTCACGACTCGGATTTCCCCACCATCGGGATCGCGATAGCGCCTACTCGTGGTAGCTAGACAAGCCAATTTACTCACCACATTTACGTTTACACAGCCATCGTGTTCTTATATTTTAATAACAAGAATAATGCTAATAACATTAAATGCGAAACTCTTTCGAATAAAAATTGAATAATAGTGTGAAATACTCGACAAATAAATCCTCTAGCCAAGATGTGGAGTCACAATCTCACGAACTACTAAGAATAACTACACATAATGGTCTGAAAGAAATAAATAATAATCCTCTATCTCGAAATAATGAGACTACAGCAATAATGAAAGCAAATAGAAGAGACGCGGGCCTGCGGACGCCTGCAAGCTACCTCAGTCTCGGAAGTATGATTGTCCCGCTAGTGAACTACTGTTGCTGCTCCTGCTCAAAACCTGGACCTGTGTAAAAACGTACAAAAGTGTAATATCAGCACAATCCGACCCCATGTGCTGGTAAGTGCCTGGCCTATCCCGGCAAAGTAGTTACAAGCCTAGGACCAGACGCTCATATAAACCTGTGTAGTTCTATATAAGTATGTATCACAGAATAATAGAAATATTGAGCAACACAAATAGCAAGGAAGGGAACATGCTGGGGGAGCACAATCGAATATACGTAATTAACCAGTAAGGTAAAACAGGGTGCAGCAAAATAGTTATCACAATACAAGAAATTGAATAGTTGCACGACATCACCCTTCGTGTTTTTACTATCATCCTCACCAAATAATCAAATAAAAGTGCACGACATCAACCTTCGTTCTTTTATTCTCATCCTCACATTCATGGCACGGCATGGTCCTTCATGCATGATTTAAGTAACAACGGCACGGAATGTTCATTCGTGCATAACTTCGTGCATCAATAGTAAACATGGCACGAAATGATCATTCGTGCATCAATAGTAAATATGGCATGGAATGATACTTCGTGCGAACATAATTAAAAATGGCACGGCATCACCCTTTATGCATTATCACTCTTCCTCACCCAAATAACAGTCACAGTCAACGGGCAAGAAGAATGAAACAAACAACATAAATCGTCCCAACAAGGGAGTAAGAACGGTCATAAAAATATCCCGGCAAGGGAATAATAATCAACCTTCACAACCCAGCAAGGGCTCAAGAATATAACGTAGGAAAATTCCACATTAGCTCACAACATGTATCAACAAACGACTCACGGTCATGCTAGACTCCGGTGTATAGATGCTCGTCACGACGCCTTTACACCGCACTCGATCATTTAGCAATTAGAAAATTGTCAACTCATTCCTATTACCTCAAGCTAGGATAGATCAAAGACTTACCTCAAAGCTTTGATGTCCAATTAACCTTTCACTATTGCTTTACCTCGTAACTCAACTTCCAACTCGCTCGAATCTAATCAGAATTGGTTCAATTACTTTAATAAACACTATATAAATTGGTTTGGATGCATAAAAATAGTTTTCTCAAAGTTTTACTCAAAATTTCCCAAAATGCTCCCGGGCCCACGTGGTTGAAACTCGGGGTTCGGACTAAATTCCGGTTACCCAATTCCTCACGAGTTCAATTAAATAATTTGTTTTGAAATCGGACCTCAAATTGAGGTCCCACTCCCCAATTTATGAAAAACCTAGGTTCTACCCAAAAATATCAATTTCAACCGTAAAAATCTTTGATTTCTCATGGAAAACATATTTTAATGATGTTAGGAATTGAAAGATTTGAGTGAAAATCGAATTACAAGTGATTTAGAGTGATATTGCTCTTGAAAAATCACCTTTGGGGTTTTGGGTTTTGAAAGAATGGTGAAAAGGGGGTTTAAAATCATTTAAGTATAAAATTGCATAGCTGCGGTTATGGGAAATGCAAACATATGTTCGCAATTGCGAACGCAATAGTCCAGCTCACAGACTTCGCATATGCGAAGAACCTGTTCGCATTTGCGAACATAGGTCAATTCTAGGCAGCCTCGCATTTGCGAGCTTTTGTTCGCATTTGCGAACCTAGGGTAGTTCTGGGTCTCTTCGCATTTGCGAACTCAGGCTATATTGGGGCTTCTCACATTTGCTAGTGATTCTTCGCAATTGCAAAGATAACAGCTGGGAAAAATACCAGCTGTGGTTATTTTCAAAATTTGTTCTCACGGCCTATCAAATCTTCACCCGAGCCCTCGGGTTCTAAACCAAACATGAACACAACCTCAAAATCATACCACGAACTTGCTTGCACGATCAAATGGCCAATATAACATCGTTTTCATAGAATCAAGGCTCAAATTCATGATTTCTCCTCTTAAACTTCATAAACTTTCAAACTTTGAACTCATGGTTAAAAATACGTCAAACGACGTTCAATTTCCATCAAACTTTGTAGGAAGCACCTAAATAATATATAAGACTTGTACCAGGCGTCGGAACCAAAATACGAGCCCGATACTAGGGTCTTTTAATCAATTTTCATTTCCATTTTCCTTAATATATTCAGAAAAACAATTTAACAGAAAAATTCATATCTCGGGCTCTAGGCCTTGAAATTTGACTCCGGGCACATGCCCTAGTCCCATATTTTCCTAAGAACCTTCAAGGATCGCCCGATCTCGGGTCCGGGTCCGTTTACCAAAAATGTTGACCGAAGTCAACTATATCAATATTAATATCAAATTTCTTCAAATATTCCATAGAATTCACATATTCTAACACAAACATTTTCTGGCTACGTGCCCAGACTGCGCATGTAAATCGAGAAAATATAAAATGAGGTTTTCAAGGCCTCGGAAGTACGAGATAGATGAGGAAAACAAGTGATGACCCTTTGGGTCGTCACATCCTCCACCTCTAAAACAACAGTTCTTCCTCGAACGAACACGAGAAGGAAGTACCTGAGTCGGGGAACAAATGTGGGTAACGGCTCCACATATTAGACTCGGACTCCCAGGTCGATGCCTCGGGAGGCTGACCTTTCCACTGGACACGCACGGAAGGGAAACTCTTCGACCTCAACTGTCAAACCTGCCGATCTAGAATAGCTACCGTCTCCTCCTCGTAAGATAGATCCTTATCCAAATGGACAGTACTAAAGTCTCACACATGTGTAGGATTGTCGTGATACCTCTGAAGCATGGATACATGAAGAACCGGATGCATGGCTGATAAGCTAGGTGGCAGTGCAAGTCTATAAGCCACCTCTCCCACTTGATCCAGAATCTCAAATGGACCAATATACCTAGGGCTGAGCTTTCCCTTCTTTGCGAATCTCATCACGCCGTTCATAAGCGACACTCGGAGCAATACCCGCTCACCAACCATGAAATCCACATCTCGGACCTTACGGTCTGCATAAATCTTTTGTCTGGACTAAGCTAAACGCAATCTGTCCTAGATAGTCTTGACCTTATCTAAGGCCTCCTAAACTAGGTCCTTACCCAACAACCGAGCCTCTCCCGTCTCAAACCATCCGACTGAAGACCAACATTTCCTACCATACAACGCTTCATATGAAGCCATCTAAATGCTAGACTAGTTGCTATTGTTGTAGGCAAACTCTGCTAATGGCAGAAACTGGTCCAATGAGCCCCCAAAATCAATGACACAAGCTCAGAGCATATCCTCTAAAATTTGAATAGTTCTCTCGTATAGACCGTCCGTCTGAGGATGAAATGTTTTACTCAACTAAACCTAGGTGCCTAACTCCTGCTAGACCAATCTCCAGAAATGCGAGGTAAACTACGTATCTCGATCTGACATAACAGACACTGGCACTCCATGAAGGCGAACAATCTCCCGAATGTAAATCTCTGCTAACCTCTCAGATGAGTAGGAGACCGATACTAGAATAAAGTGTGCTGACTTGGTCAACCTATCAACAATGACCCAAATAGCATCAAATTTCCTCCGAGTCAAAGGAAGTCCAGTAACAAAGTGTATTATAATCCGCTCCCATTTCCACTTGGGAATTTCAATACTTTGGAAAACACCACCAGGCCTCTGGTGCTCATATTTTACCAGCTGACAATTTCGACACCGAGCGATATATGCAACAATGTCCATCTTCATCCTATGCCACCAATAGTGCTGCCGCAAGTCTTCATACATCTTTGCGATGCCTGGGTGAATAGAATACTGTGAACTGTGGGCCTCCGCTAAGATCAACTCTCGAATCCCCTCAACGTTGGGCACAAAACTCGCCCCTACAATCTCAATACCCCATCATCATCTAAGGTTACCTTCGTAGTACTTCCCCGCTGCACAGTGTCCCTCAGGTCACGCAAATAAGGATCATCGAACTGCCTCTCACGGATACGCTCCAATAGAGAAGAATGAGCGACCGTGTAGGCCAACACCCTATTAGGCTCAGAAATATCTAATCTCACGAACCGATTGGCTAAGACCTGAACATCTCGAGCAAGCAGTCTCTAGCTGGCCGGAATTTAAGCGAGACTACCCATGCTGGCAGACTTCCTACTCAACACATCAACCACAACATTAGCCTTACCTGGGTGATATAAGATAGTAACATCACAATCTTTTAGCAACTCTAACCATCTCATCTGTCGCACATTTAACTCTTTTTTCTTGAATAAATACTGAAGACTTTTGTGATCCGCGTATACCTCACATGCCACACCATATAGATAATGCCTCCAAATTTTTAAGGCATGAACAACTGCTTCGAACTCAAGGTCATGAACCGGATAATTCTTCTCATGGATTTTCAACTGCCTGAAAGCATATGCAATAACCTTGCAATCCTGCATCAATACCGGTCTAAGACCAGTAAGCGATGCATCACAGAAAATTGTGTAAGGCCCTGAACCCATGGGCAAAATCAACACTGGTGCCGTAGTTAGAGCTATCTTGAGCTTCTAAAAGCTCGCCTCACACTCATCTGACCACTTGAATTGGGCACCCTTCTGGGTCAACCTGGTCATCAGGGCTGCAATAGAAGAGAACTCCTATACAAACTGATGGTAATAGCCTACTAACCCCAAGAAACTCCGAATATCGGTCACTGAAGCTGGTCGAGGCCAATTCTTGACTGCCTCAATCTTCTTTGGGTCTACCTGAATACCCTTTACTAACACGATATGACCCAAAAATGCAACCGAACTCAACCAGAACTTGCATTTGGAAAACTTGGCATATAGCTGATTATCCAAGAGTCTGAAGGACCACTTTGAGGTGCTGCTCGTGCTCTTCCTGGCTGCAGGAGTATGATTCACGTCCAAACAACAGTCGTAGTCAATATAATCCGGTCAATTAAGTCCAGAGTCGATCCCACGGGGAATTAACCTATCAACTACAATTTTCAAAACCCAATAACACTTCTGAAGCAACTTCCCAAACTTTTGAATATATTTTTGTGGTAGTTTTATACTAACTAACTTTTGCAAGAATTTAAAGACTTGAAAGAAATAATTGAATGTTGTATGAATGAAGAGAAAGACTAAGGTATTGATTTCCCCTATTGATGGAATCCCTTATGTTTATGCTCATACAAATTGTCAATATTATTCTATCAATCATGAATGCTATTTTTACCATAATTCTCTCCCGAGCAACTACAATAATGTACTAGTGTACTCTCCCGAGCTACCCTAGCTAGCTTTAATTTGAATAGTTTACTTTAGATTGCACCCAAGGTTTCGTTATTCCTAACCCCACCTTTACGCCTACAATTATAGATTCCTCCAATAATCTAGGTGTGGTGTTGTTCAATAATTTACCTAAATATGCACTCTTTTCCAAGTTATGCACACTAAATAGGCACAGCTAATTGGGGATCCTACCAATTAACTACAACAAGAACGAAGTTGAACAAATAGAAATCTAGCTAACAATTTGTAATCACATAACCCAGAAGTTTATCACTCAATAGGTTCCATCAAAACCTTAGATAAAGAATTAGCTACTCATAATCAAAGAAACAAGATAGATAATTGAAATCATAATCAAAGATTCAATGTATAAGAAAGAAAGATGTTGAAAGAGTTCTCTCTTACTAGTTTGCTTAAAAAAAAGATGAATAATACAATACTTGCCTCTCTTGGGCGAATCCTATAATTATATAGAGGGTTTAGGTTACATAAATTTCGTTTTGACAAGTTTGCCTTAAAATTTCCGGCCTCGCCTGCGGTCCATCCGCGTTCGCGGATGGACTGTAGAAAAATCACTTCTCTGAATCTCTGAGATTTTGCGAACCCTTTCAACCGCGGTCCGTCCGCGTTCGTGGTTGGACCGCGGCTGAACAGTGCCGCAGATTCTTCTTCCTATTTTTCAGCACAAACTTTAATCTTGCTCTACACTTGGCCTTTTCACCATCTTATGACTCCAAAATTGCTCTTTTAGTCGTCAATGGCTCATGTGTACCTATAACACACCAAATACACTAATAAAAGCATTTTTCATCATAAACAATATCAGAACAACAATAAAGCGTGATTATTTAGGGCATAATTATAGTCAAATTTACCTATTATCAATACCCCACACTTAAACCTTTTCTCATCCTCGAGCAACCTTAATCACACTTTAGGCCAATTTTCTTAATCTTTCCCCCAAAATATGTTACAAAAGCTATCTTTCATGATTAACCTAAGACATGCACAATCCTTTCCTAACCGTAAACTCAAATGCCAGCACATTATTGCTTACTCTAATTATTATCACAGACTTGCAAATTTACCTTTTTCTTCCTGAGTTACATGCCCTCACAAAATGTATTGAGAAAAATTCCCACACATAAACAATTTAGAACATGGAACTTATAGATATAGGAAAAATTTCACTCACTCTTAACAAAGAACATTCATATGCATACAGATACACCACAGGATTGCCCCTAGTGTAATACTCCACTAATCGAGTTATTCAATCACAGATCAAGAGGTCTTTAAGGGTTGTAATGTAGGCTATGGGGCGGGTAGGATACTTTTGGTTATAGTAGCTAACTTCCCTAAGCACTTTCTTTTTCATAATTTCCCTTCAAACTTTTTTATTATGCTTCCCCTAAACATTCATTCACTTTTATTCACTTTTAATCCCCAATTTTTTGTTGGTGTAACTGGCCTTTCTATTTTACATATATACATTGATATATATTTTTTTCATCATTGCTTTGTAACGCATTTACATTATTTTGCCAGTTCACCATTTTCTACCATTCATTCTTGATTTTCCCTTTTTCAACATCCCTTCACCCCATACTTAGACTTTTGCATATTCATTACAACACACTTGCTTCTAGGAGGTAAAGTAGAACACAACAAGATTTGATTTTTATGAACATTCAAGGGTTATCAAAGAATAGGCTTTAGGCTCAAAGGGGTTAACTAGGATACTATGTACAGGTGAATTCACAGTTTATTGATTTAAGAGGTTACATAAAGAAATGCCTCTATCATCTCTATAACCAAACAACTTCTATTTCGCTTTGCAAACACACAGGGCAAGTTCTAGGTATCATGTAAAACATATAATGTAGGTAAAAACTCACACACACTTAGCATGCAACTCATTTAGAATCAGGTTCATCTACGGCGTCCTATCAATGTTCAAGCAAGTTGTATTGTGCAATTTAAGGCATATCCTAGAATCTACATTCAAGCTTAGATAATACATTCTCGGGTTCATTTTAGTTTTGCTAATGTGCATACTTGGGGTTACATGCTAACCTTTGCCCTCTAATCCTAAAAAAAGAAACATCTACCTAACCCAGTTCAATAAAAACCCTTGGAAAAGAACCGTGGTCAAAAGAAAAACCAAGAGGGAGGTGATACACTACCTAGAAAAAGAAAAGAACAGAAAGAAAATTTCCTACGTGGACTACTTCCCTCAAGAGTATTTGTCCAAATAGTACGTCATCAAGAAGATTCCTCTAGTCATATTTTGAAATTTTCAAATTTTTGATTTTTTTGTGTTTTTATTCCGACTTAGACCCTTAAAAAACTTGTCGCCAAGTGTCCATCATCGGGCCAAGCCAGCTAATATAATATACAACTACAACTACTATGTACAACATATACAAGATACGTTTCCCACCCCACACTTAAGATCATGTCATGTACTCATGGCATAATAATACATGTATAGCTCAGAAGGGTGAGAAAACTTACCTGGGACCTACCCCATGTCTAGCAGCTTTATCACTTTCTTTTTCACCATATCCTTCATATTCGGGTTAAACCTTCTTTTGCGTTTCCTGAAAGGTTTCTGTCCCTCTTCCAAGAGAATCTTGTGCATGCAGTATGCAGGGCTGATCCCCGTTATGTCTACCATGGTCCAACCAATGGCAGTTTTACATTCCTTAAGTACCTATAATAGCTTTTGAGCCTGCACATCTAGCAAACCAGATGAGATAATAATAGGCAAAATGGAGTTAGGGCCTAGAAATTCATACCTGAGATGGGCTGGTAGTGGCCTAAGTTCCAGCTTTTGTGGCTCTTCAATGGATGGTTTTGCTGGAGGGGTCTCTATCCTTTCTAATTGTAGTGGTTCAAACTCCAACTCTCTATCCCAAAACCCCTTAACTTCCAGAGATAGGACCCACTCTGCCATACTTTCACCGTTTACCTCTTCTAAGTTCATCAGGCATACCTGAAATGGATCTTCAGCTGTCAATTCTACATCATCTATCTACACTATCACATCTACTGCATCAATGAGAGAGCAACTCGCGAACTCACTAGGGTGCCTCACAGACATTTGTACATTGAATATGATCTCCGCATCATTTAGCCTCATCTTGAGCTCCCGGTCTCACAATCAATTAATGCTCTCCATGTTGCTAGGAATGGTCTCCCTAAGATTATAGGAATCTCCTTGTCCACCTTGCAGTCCAAATCACAAAATCTGTGGGAAACATAAATTTCCCCACCTGAATGAGCACATCATCCACTATACCTAATGGACGATTAACTGTCCTGTCAGCAAACTGTAATAACATAGAAGTAGGCCTGGCTCTCCCAAAGCCCAGTCCTTATAGATCACCAAGGGCATAAGATTTATGTTTCCCCCAAATCACATAATGCCTTAGCAAAGGCAAAGTTTCCTATAGTGCATGGAATGGTGAAGCTACCTGGGTCGGATAGCTTCTCAGCTATGGGTCTAGAGACCACTGCATTGCATGTCTGTATAAGAGTTACGGTGGCCAAGTCTTGGAAATCAAATTTCTGAGACATCAAATCTTTCATCATCTTAGCATACCCAGTCATTTCTTTCAAAGCTTTAATTAAGGGAATATTTACCTAGATTTGCTTGAGCATCTCGAAGAATCTCTTGAATTGCTTCTCTTTCTGGTGCTTGGCCAACCTTTGGGGGAATGGGGCTGGAGGCCTCTTCTTCCCAATCACTTGGGATTTTTTTTTCTCTATCACCTGCTCCACAACCGGCTGCTCTACCAGTTCAGCTACTTTCTCCGTTCCTTGCTGCACATCTTTATTTTCAGCTACTGGCTGGACTGTAACTTCTGTCAACCCGGTGGACTCATCCAGTTCAATGGGTACTGCAGTGAGTGTCTCAACCTGCAAATTGCTTCTCTCTCTTTCCTGCTCAGCATCAAGATCTCTTCCACTTCTCAGATTAACTGCCATCAGCTGTTTTGGGATTTGATCCTTTAGGTTTGTTTGAATATCAGCAGGCAATGTCCCTTGAAGACGATTGTTAAGTGACATAGCAATCTGGCCCACCTATACCTCAATATTCTTGATAGCTGCGTCATGTGCATCTATCCTCTCATTGGTTTTGGCATGTGACCCAATTACCTACTGCATCATAGCTTCCAACATTGCGAACCCATCGTCATGTCTACCTCCATGTTGTGGTGGAGGTGGATGATACCCCTGCTGCTGATTGTTGAAATTCTGAGGTCTAGGATATGGAGTCATGTTGTTTGGTGGCCTTATACTTGCTGCATTATACTGTGGCTGATGAGGCCTGTACTGTTGTGGAGCCTGCTTACCCCAACTCTGGTTACCCTGTCGCTGCCCTCCATAATTATCCACATAGTTCATGTCTTTATGATGGTGATGATGTTCTTTGTCTGCAGCCCATGGATTACCTATGAGTTCGCTAATGCAAGATGTGCATAAACCACCATTGGTAGTATCTACAATATGAACCTGCTGCTTGACTCCAGATTCTTTCACCTTCTTCGTCAGGATGCTCATCTGTGTCAATAAAGTTGCCGTGTTTTCCTCCATAGTGTTGGACGGATTCAGAGGTATAGAGTGTACCACTGGAGTAATAGGAGCATTCCTGGTCGTCCACCCGGAGTTTTGAGCCATCTTGTCAAGCAAATTTTGGCAGTCTCTCCAAGTCTTGCTCAGAAAAGCCCCACCTGTTGAGGCATCTATTATATTCTTCATATTGTCTGAAAGCCCCATGTAGAATCTTTGACCCAACATCCGCTCAGGAACCCCATGGTGAGGATACATAACAAGCATACTTTTGAATCTGCCCCAAGTTTCATGTAATGTCTCCATTGATTTCTGCTTGAAGCTCACAATCTCATCAATTTGCTGAGCTGTCTTGTTAGGTGGATGAAACTTGTTATGGAATTGCTTGAATAACTCATCCCATGTTTCAATAGAGTTTATGGGGAATGAGTTTAGCCATACCTGCGCAGCCTCTGTAACTGAGAACAAAAATAGTAATAATCTGATGGCTTCCGGTGTCACGTTTGGCTGCCTCTATGTCTTGCATATTGAGAGAAATTCTTCACGTGCTGTTGTGGATCTTCAACCAAAGTCCTAGAAAATAATACCTTGTTTTGCAACAAGTGTAGCATGTTGTTGGAAATCTGGAAAGACAACTTGAATCACTGGCACAATAATGGCAGTTGCCAAATTATCCGATGTTGGTTGTGCCCAGTCAAATAATTCACCTTCATGCGCCTCCTGTGCGTTCAACCCAGCTTGCTGGTTTGGGTCGTTCACATCTCCCATGTCGAAATCTAGTTTAACTAGTTGCTGAGATTGTTGAAGTTGTTTGATTGCCCTGTTACTTGCCCGGAAAGTTTGCTCTGGGTCTGAGAGTCCTTCAATTAGTTCTCCAGTCCTTGCAAATTTCCTATGCATGCACCTGAGTACCCAATTCAACAATCGTCAAAAATTTAAATGTAAAGTGTGTAGAAAGAACCTGACAACACAAGAATCTTGTAGTTCTGTCAATGGAAATTGATAATTCCGTTAGCTCCCCGGCAACGGCGCCAAAATTGATTCACATCCAAACAACGGTCGTAATCAATATAATCCGGTCAATTAAGTCCAGAGTCGATCCCACAAGGAATTAACCTATCAACTGCAACTTCCAAAACCTAATAACATTTCTGAAGCAGCTTCCCAAACTTTTGAATATATTTTTGTGGTAGTTTTCTACTAACTTTTGCAAGAATTTAAAGACTTGAAAGAAAGAATTGAATGTTGTAAAGAATGAAGAGAAAGACTAAGGTATTGATTTCCCCTATTGATGGAATCCCTTCTGTTTATGCTCATACAAATTGTCAATATTATTCTATCAATCATGAACGCTATTTTTATCGTAATTCTCTCCCGAGCAACTATAATAATGTACCTAGTGTACTCTCCCGAGCTACCCTAGCTTTCTTTAATTTGAATAGTTCACTTTAGATTGCACTCAAGGTTTCCTTATTCCTAACCCCACCTTTACGCTTACAATTATAGATAGGTGTGGTGTTGTTCAACAATTTACCTAAATATGCACTCTTTTCCAAGTTATGCACACTAAATAGGCACAACTAATTGGGGATCCTACCAATTAACTACAAAAAGAACGAAGTTGAACAAATAAAAATATAGCTAACAATTTGTAATCACATAACCCAGAAGTTCATCACTCAATAGGTTCTATCAAAACCTTAGATAAAGCATTAGTACTCATAATCAAAGAAACAAGATAGATAATTGAATTCATAATCAAAGATTCAATGTAAAAGAAAGAAAGATGTTGAGAGAGTTCTCTCTTACTAGTTTGCTTGCAAAAAAAATGAATAATACAATACTTGCCTCTCTTGGGCGAATCCTATAATTATATAGAGGGTTAAGGTTACATAAATTTCGTTTTGACAAGTTTGCCCTTAAGATTTCCGGCCTCGCCAGCAGTCCGTCCGTGTTCGCGGATGGACCGTGGAAAAATCACTTCTCTGAATCTCTGAGATTCTGCAAGCCCTTTCAATCGTGGTCCGTCCGCGTTAGCGGTTGGACCGCGGCTGAACAGTGTCGCGGATTGTTCTTCCTATTTTTCAGCACAAACTTCAATCTTGCTCTACACTCGGCCTTTTCACCATCTTATGACTCTAAAATTGCTCTTTGTCGTCAACGGCTCATGTGTACCTATAACATACCAAAAACACTACTAAAAGCATTTTGTCATCATAAACAATATCAGAACAACAATAAAGCGTGATTATTTAGGGCATAATTATAGTCAAATTCACCTATTATCAGAGTATACCAGGATATCATCTATAAAGACTATCACAAATAGATCTAGATAAGGCCGGAACGCTCGGTTCATCAACTCCATAAATGATGCTGGGGCATTGGTCAACCCGAAAGACATGACTAAGAATTCATAGTGCCCATACCGAGTGCGAAAGGCTGTCTTAGGAATGTCAGCCGCCCTGATCTTTGGCTGATGGTAGCCAGACCTCAAGTCTATTTTTTAGAACACCCTCGCTCCCTGGAGTTGGTCAAACAAATCGTCAATCCTCGGAAGTGGATACTTATTCTTTATCATCACTTTGTTTAATTGCCGGTAATCAATACATATCCACATCGAACCATCCTTTTTCTTCACAAATAACACTGGTGCACCCCAAGGAGAAATACTAGGCCTGTTAAAGCCCTTTTCTAGTAAGTCTTGCAACTGATCTTTTAACTCCTTTAACTCTGGCAGGGCCATGCGATACGGTGGAATAGAGGTGGGCTGAGTGCCTGGTGGCATACCCGACAGGTCTGAAGGGAAAACCTCGGGATAATCCCGCACAATAGGAACTGAATCAATAGAAGGAATCTCCGTGCTGGAGTCACGAATATAAGCCAAATAAGCTAGACACCCCTTCTCGACCATGCGTCGAGCCTTAACATATGAAATAACATTGCGGACGGAGTGGCCTGGGGTCCATCTCCACTCTAGTCAGGGTGATTCTGGAAAGGCCAAGGTCACTGTCTTGGCATGACAATCTAAGATAGCATGATACAGGGACAACCAATCCATCCCCAATATAACATCGAAGTCCACCATGTCTAATAACAATAAATCAACATGGGTCTCAAGACCCTCAAATATAACCACGCACGAACGATACACCCGGTCGACTACTATAAAGTCACCCACTGGTGTAGACACATAGACTGGAATGTCCAGGGCATAGCTAGGCACGGCCAGGCAGGGTACAAAGTAGGAAGTCACATATGAATATGTAGACCCAGGGTCAAATAGTACTGAAGCATCTCTATCGCAAACTAGAATGGTACCTGTAATCACAGTATTTAACGTCTCTGCCTCTGGCCCAGCCGGTAAAGCATAAAATCGGGGATCGGCACCACCTCCCTGAACTATGTCTCTGGGACGGTCATCCACCGGCTGACCTCTTCCTCTGGCGCGACGGTCTCCACCTCTATGGTTTCGACCTCCACCTCTACAATCCCTACCCCTGCCCCTGGCTGGCTGGGAAGGCTGTGGGTCAGCTAGGGCCTGAATCATGGGGCAAGGACCCCGCTGCTGAGTGTTGTCCGCTGCTCGAGGGCAAAAGCTGACAAGGTGACCTGGGTCACCACAACCATAACAAGACTTTGGTTGTTGGGACTGCTGACCCTGACGACCTGAGTGGCCCCCATGAACACTCTGAAGAGGCTGAGCACTGATAGGATGCTGATCCGAATACTGCTCAAGTAACCCACGTTCACTTGAACCACCCTGCGAAACCTAGAGAGCTAACTAAAAAGGCCTGGAAGACTGGCCCCTATCATAAGAATCCCTACCTCCAGATGAGGCACCACTAAATCTGCCAGAATGATGAGGCCTCTTGTCTAAAGCATGACTACCACCCCGAGCAAGAGCCATCTCAACCATACGATTTGCATTAGCCACCTCCTGAAAAGATATGTCACTCCCAACTCCCATAGCCATCTGAAGTCGGATCGACTGATTTAGCCCATAGACAAACCTGCGGACCCTCTCCCGATCTGAGGGGAGTATCACAACCACATGACGTGCCAAATCCACAAACCTCATCTCGTACTGGGTAACAATCATAGAACCCTGCTGGAGGCGCTCAAACTGCCTTCGATGTGCCTCATGTTAAGTACAGGGAGAAACTTCTCCAAAAATAGCTCCACAAATTGGTCCCATGTTAAAGCTGGGGACCCTGCTGGTCGAGTCAAACGAAAATCTCTCCACCAAGTCTTGGTAGATCCTGCAAGCCTGAAAGTGCAAAAATCAACCCCGTTGGATTGCACTATTCCCATAGTCCTGAGAATCTCATGGCTACTGAATAAGAAGTCTTGGGGATCCTACGATAGGGCACCACTGAAAGTGGTGGTAAAAAGCTTGGAGAACCGGTCAAGTCTCCATAAAACATCAGAAGTCATGGCCGCTACATCTCCGGCCTGAGCTGTAGTGCCTGTCTGAGTGGCCACTGCTGGCTGAACTACTGGTGCTTGAGCCTGAGGAGCTACTTGCTCCGGAGTATGGGTAACAGGAGTATGAACCCCTCCTCCAGCCTTAGAAGTGGATGGTGCAACTGGTAGCAAGCCTGCTCTGGCGACACTGTCCATATAACCCACTATTCGTACAAGAGCCTTCTAAAGATCCAGGGTAAATAAGACCTCTCCTGGGACCTGAGCTGAGCCCACCAGAGCTGCTAGGGCTGGAACCTCCTCACCAATTTTAACATGAGGCTCCACCTCTAGAACTGCTGCCTGGGGCTGAACTCTGCCCCTACCACGGCCTCCAACACGACCTCGGCCCCTGCCCCTCGCGGGAGCTGCCTGAGGCTCGGACTGCTGATCAGCGGATAAAAAAGCGCATGTTCTCACCATCTGTGAAAGAATAGAGTAAAAATTCAATTAGTATTTGAGGAACAAATCGCACGACAAGAAGGAATGAACGAGAGGTTTTCCCTAACTCAATTGACTCTGGAGGACAAGTACAGATGTCTCCGTACCTACCCCTCACACTTTACTAAGCTTGTTCGTGAGTTGTGAGACCCATGTAACCAAGAGCTCTGATACCAAATTGTCACGACCCCGATTCACCTACCATCGGGATCGTGATGGCGCCTACTCACAGTAGCTAGGCAAGCCAATTTACTCACCACCTTTACATTTACACAACCATCATGTTCTCATATTTAATAACAAGAATAGTACTAATAACTTTAAATGCAGAAGTCTTTCGAATAAAAACCGAATAATAGTGAGAAATACTCGACAATAAATCCTCTAACCAAGATGTGGAGTCACAATCTCACGAACTACTAAGAATAACTACACATAATGGTCTGACCCCATGTGCTGGTAAGTGCCTGGCCTATCCCGCTGAAGTAGTGACAAGCCTAGGACCAGACACTCACATAAACCTATGCAGTTCTCTATATGTATGTACCACAGAATAACAAAAATATTGAGTAACACAAATAGCAAGGGAGGGAACATGCTGGGGGAGCACAATCGAATATACGTAATTAACCAGTAAGGTAAAACATAGTGCAGCAAAACAGTTAACACAATACAAGAAATTGAATGGTTGCATGGCATCACCCTTCGTGCTTTTACTCTCATCCTCACCAAATAATCAAATAAAAGTGCACGGCATCACCCTTCGTGCTTTTACTCTCATCCTCACATTCATGGCACGGTATAATCCTTCGTGCATGATTTAAGCAACAACGGCACGGAATGTTCCTTTGTGCATATATAGTAAACATGGCACGGAATTATCCTTCGTTTATAAATAGTAAACATGGCACAGAATGATCCTTCGTGCATAAATAGTAAACATGGCACGTAATGATCCTTCGTGCATCAATAGTAAACATGGCATGGAATGATCCTTCATGCGAACATAATTAAAAATGGCACGGCATCACCCTTCGTGCATTATCACTCTTCCTTACCCAAATAACAGTTACAATCAACGGACAAGAAGCATGAACCAAACAACATAAACCGTCCCGGCAAGGGAGGAACAACAGTCATAATAATATCCTGGCAAGTGAACAACAACAACAACAACAAAGTCGCGGCAAGGGAATAATAATCAACCTTCACAACCCGGCAAGGGCTCAAGAATGTAACTTAGGAAAATTCCACATTAGCTCATAACATGTATCAACAAACGACTCACCGTCATGCTAGACTTCAGTGTATAGATGCTCATCACCACGCCTATACACCGCACTCGATCATATAGCAATTAGCAAATTATTACACTCATTCATATTCCCTAAAGCTAGGATAGATCAAACACTTACCTCAAAGACTTGAAGTCCAATTAACCTTCCACTATCGCTTTACCTCATAACTCAACCTCCAACCCGCTCGAATCTAATTATAATTGGTTCAATTACTTCGATAAACATTATATAAATTGGTTTGGATGCATAAAAATGGTTTTCTCAAAGTTTTACCCAAAATTTTTCAAAATGCCCCCGGGCGCAGGTGGTCGAAACTCAAGGTTCAGACTAAAATTCGGTTACACATTCCCTCACGATTTCAATTATATGATTTGTTATTAAATCGGACCTCAAATATAGGTCCAACTCCCCAATTTATGAAAAACCTAGGTTCTAACCAAAAACATCAATTTCAACCATAAAAATCTTTGATTTCTCATGGAAAACATGTTTAATGATGTTAGGAATTGAAAGAGTTGAGTGAAAATTGACTTACAACTGATTTGGAGTGATGTTGCTTTTGAAAAATTGCCTATGGGGTTTTGGGTTTTGAAAGAATGGTGAAAAGGGGGTTTAAAATCATTTAAGTATAAAATTGCACAGCTGCGGTTATGGGAAATGAACATATGTTCGCAATTGCGAACGCAACAACCCAGCTCTTAGAATTCGCATTTGCGAAGAACCTATTCGCATTTGCGAACATAGGCCAATTTTGGGCAGCCTCACATTTGCGAGCTTTTGTTCGCATTTGCGAACCTAGGGTAGTTCTCGGTCTCTTCGCATTTATGAAGGTTTTGTTCGCATTTGCGAACCCAGGCTATATTGGGGCTTCTCTCATTTGCGAGTGATTCTTTGCAATTGCGAAGATAACAGCTGGGAAAAATACCAGTTGTGGCTATTTTCAAAATTTGCTCTCACGGCCTATCAAATTATCAAACGAGCCCTCGGGCTCTAAACCAAACATGCACACAACCTCAAAATCATACCACAAACTTCCTTGCGCGATCAAATCGCTAATATAACATCATTTTCATAGAATCAAGGCTCAAATTCATGATTTCTCCTCTTAAACTTCATAAACTTTCAAACTTTGAACTCATGGTTCAAAACACGTCAAATGGCATTCAATTTCCGTCAAACTTTGCAGGAAGTGCCTAAATAATATATAAGACTTGTACCGGGTGTCGGAACCAAAATACGAGCCCGATACTAGGGTCTTTTAATCGATTTTCATTTCCATTTTCCTTAATAATTTCAGAAAAACAATTTAATAAAAAAATTCATATCTCGGGCTCTAGGCCTCAGAATTCGACTTCGGGCACGTGCCCGAGTCCTATATTTTCCTACGGACCTTCCAAGACCGTCCGATCTCGGGTCGGGGTCCATTTACCAAAATGTTGACCAAAGTCAACTATATCAATATTAATATCAAATTTCTTGAAATATTCCATAGAATTCACATATTCTAACACAAAAATTTTCCAGCTACGTGCCCGGACTGAGCACGTAAATCGAGGCAATATAAAATAAGGTTTTCAAGGCCTCGGAAGCACGGGAAAGATTAGGAAAACGGGTGATGACCCTTTGGGTGGTCATAGTATAGGCCAGAGAGTACTCAGTCGCTGAACAGCTGAACAAGACGGCAGCACAGATTTCCATTTTTGCGCTTCTACAAAGCTCCGAGGCACATAAAAATGCCTTAATGAAATTACTGAGTAAAGCGTATGTTCCCAGCAACATAACAGGAGGCGAAATGGCAAACATGGTGGGGTAGGTACTGGAAAGCCATAAAATCACTTTCCACGAAGATGAACTACCTCCAGAAGGGCTTGGTCACAATAAAGCATTGCATATCACTGCGCAATGTGAGGATCACTCCATCACCCGGATTCTAGTCAACGGGGGATCCAACCTCAACATATGTCCATTGGTGACTCTTAGGAAATTGGCTAAAGGGTTGCATAAGTTCAAAGATGGGGCTATCAGTGTCAAAGCTTTTGATGGATCTCAAAGGTCCACCATTGGAGAAATTAGCTTATGTCTGCAAATGGGACCCACCTAGTTCGATGTTGATTTCCAAGTCATTAACGTACCACCATCCTACAATTTATTTTTGGGACGACTCAGGATCCACGATGCTGGAGCCGTTGCATCAACTTTGCATCAGGCTGTGAAATTTGAATGGAGTCATCAGGAAGTAATCATCTATGGCGACGGTAGCAACCCCATATATAGTCGCCAAGCCATTCCGATGATCGAAGGAAGAAAGAGAATAGGTGGAGAAATATATCATCACATCGAGCGAGTCAATGCCATAGACAAAGACAAGTGGTGGGATAAGAAAATTGAGATCATACTGAATTAGAATACATATGAGTCCGAAAAGGGACTCAGCAAGAACCTCCAAGGCATCACCAAGTTCAAAGAG
Organism: Nicotiana noctiflora; assembly: GCA_032618575.1. Taxonomy (NCBI): domain Eukaryota; kingdom Viridiplantae; phylum Streptophyta; class Magnoliopsida; order Solanales; family Solanaceae; genus Nicotiana; species Nicotiana noctiflora. The sequence goes on along the minus strand of JASVEL010002326.1, from coordinate 85,308 downwards.
CATGGAACTACTTTCGGCTTGGGACATGAATACACCTGGAATGAGTTCAACAACTAGTCTCCACCATGGCATGGTCCCTACTACCCATTGAAGTACCTGCTACCTCAGTTGGAGCAGACATTTCAACTGGCCGATGTCATGTATGGATCAGAGGAAGATGAAACACTGGCAGCAATGAAGAACCTGTTTCTAGGGGATGGCATGGACTGTTGTGTTAATTTTGAGGAGGAGGGGGAAGAAGGCCCTTCCATTCAAGCAGTGAACTGGGCAGAATACCTCACCATTAGTTAGTCAGGACCACCAGTGCCCGGAAAGCTTCGGGGTAGCAAGGATACACGATGCACTATGCATCGCATATTTTAGTCAAATTTACTTTCCTACATTATCTTTACTTTTGAAAAGAGCCCCGATGTTTCGAACAATTATGAATTTAATCAAAAGCCTTTTTTTAGTTTATCTTTATATATCGCTCTTATTACTTTTCTCTATCATTTACTTTATTTTACACAGCATTACCATTACATATCTTGATGATGAAATGATGACTGTAACTTGCAATGAGGCTATGCCATAAACGGACATAGATTCAGAAAAGGACGAAATACTAGAAGAGATTGTCAGGGAGATCGAGAACTTTGAGAATAAGCCTAAGTCCAACTTAGATGAAACTGAGGTCGTTAATTTGGGAAATGTAGGGAATGTCAAGGAAACACGTATCAGCATAGACCTATCACCATAAAAAAGAAGAGTATACAAAGTTTCTGAAAGAATATGAGGATATATTCGCTTGGTCGTATGACGATATAACTGACCTCAGCACATCCATCGTGGCCCACAAGTTGCCGACAGATCCAGCATGCCAACAAGTCAAACAGAAACTCAGAAAGTTCAAGCCAGACATGAGTTTGAAAATCAAAGAAGAGGTCACCAAGCAGGTCAAAGCCAGGGTTCTCCGAGTGGTATAGTATCCGACATGGTTAGCCAACATTCTGTCGGTACCAAAGAAGGATGGGAAGGTTAGGGGCTGTGTTGACTATAAGGATTTCAACAGGGCCAGTCCTAAGGATGATTTCCCTTTGCCGAATATACACATGTTGATTAACAATTGCGCCAAGCATGAGCTACAGTAATTCGTTGATTGTTTTGCTGGATACCACCAAAAATGGATGGATGAAGAAGATGCAGAGAAAATTGCATTCATTACGCCCCACTGGAATGTACTGTTACAAAATGATATTGTTCGATTTAAAGAATGCAGTGCTACCTACATGAGGGCCATGACCACTATCTTTCATGACATGATACATAAATAAATTGAAGTGTATGTAGACAATGTCATCATCAAATCCAAGAAAGCTGCAGATCACATGGGAGATTTGAGAAAATTCTTCAACAGACTGAGGAGGTACAACTTAAAACTGAATCTCGCCAAGTGTGCATTTAGGGTTCCCGCTGGGAAATTATTGGGTTTCATTGGGAGTCGCCAGGGAATAGAATTAGACCCATCAAAGGTTGAATCCATTCTAGAGTTGCCACCACCAAAGAACAAGAAGGACATGATGAGTCTTCTAGGGAGAATCAACTATATCAGCTTGTTCATAACTCAGTCCACTGTCATTTGTGAACCCATCTCCAAGTTGCTGAAGAAAGATGCCGCCACTAACGGACTGATGATTGTCAAAAGGCTTTTGACAGAATTAAGGAATACTTGTCAACGCCGCCAGTCTTGGTTCTGCCCGAGCCAGGAAGGCCCCTGTTGCTTTATCTCATAGTATTGGATGGAGCTTTTGGGTGTGTTTTGTGACAACATGATGAAACCGGAAGAAAAGAGCAAGCCATCTATTACCTCAGCAAGAATTTTACACCATATGAGACACAGTGTTCCTTATTAGAATGCACTTGTTATGCTCTGACTTGGGTAGCTCAGAAATTGAGGCATTACTTCTGTGCAACCACAACCTCTCTCATATCCAGAATGGACCCATTGAAATATATTTTTCAGAAGCCCATGCCTACCGGCAAGCTCACCAAATGGAAAATCTTGTTAAGTCAGTTCGAGATTCTCTATGTTACCCAGAAGGCGGTTAAAGGGCAAGCCCTATCAGATCATCTCGCCGAAAATCCTGTTACGGGAGAATACGAACCTCTAAAGACCTATATTCCTGATGAAGAAGTATCCTTCATAGGAGAAGACATTGCAGAATCCAATGACGATTGGAGAATGTTTTTCGACGGAGCCGCAAATTTCAAAGGAGATGGTATAGGAGCAGTCATGGTATCAAAAGTCGGTCAGCATTACCCAGTGTCCTCCAAGCTCAGATTCCCATGCACCAACAATATGGCCGAATACGAAGACTGCATCCTAGTGCTCAAACTGTCGATTGATATGAACATTCAAGAATTACTAGTGATCGGAGACTCAGACTTGCTCATACATCAGGTTCGCGAAGAATGGGCAAGTAAGAATTCCAAATACTCCCTTATCTGCATCATGTACAAGAGTTGAGGAAAAGATTCATAAATACAAAATTCCAGCATGTTCACAGAATATATAATGTGTTCGCCGATACTTTAGCCATCTTGTCGTCTATGATCCAGCATCCTGACACCAACTTTATTGACCCCATCCAGGTCAAGATCCATGACCAGCCAGCTTATTGTGGTTATGTCGAGGAAGAAGCGGACGGGAAGCCTTGGTTCCATGATATCAGAGAATACTTGACAAAGGAGAATACCTAGAACTTTCCAATGCTATACAGAAAAGAATGCTTCGGAGATTGTCCAACAACTTCTTTATTAGTGGAGGAATCCTATATAAGAGGACTCCTGATCTGGGATTATTAAGATGCGTCGAGGTGAGAGAAAAAACCAAATTACTGGAGGAAGTGCAAGCAAGGACCTAAGGACCGTACATAAATTGTTTTGTTTTGGCAAAGAAGATACTCCGAGTAGGGTATTTTTAGATGACTGTGGAAACGGACTGCATCCAGTATGTCCAAAAATGCCACTATTGTCAAATACATGCAGATATGATAAAGGTACCTCCAAATGCATTTACCGCAACAAGCTCGCCATGGCCGTTCGCTGTTTTGAGAATGGATGTCATTGGACCAATCGAACCTGCCGCGTCAAACGGGCACATGTTCATCTTAGTGGCAACTGATTACTTTACTAAATGGGTTGAGGTAGCATCCTACAAGGCACTATCAAGAAGGTGGTAATAGATTTCGTCTGTGACCGTATGGTTTGCAGGTTCGGGATTCCAGACTCAATCATCACCGACAGTGGTTCTAATCTCAACAGCGACCTAATGAAGGCAATATGTGAAATATTCAAGATTAAACACAAGAACTCTACAGCTTATAGACCTTAAATTAATGGAGCTGTAGAAGAAGCCATAAGAATATCAAGAAAATACTAAGGAAGATGATCAAAAAGCACAAGCAGTGGCATGAGAAGTTGTCATTTGCCTTACTAGGTTACCGTACCTTGGTTCGCACATCAACTAGGGCCACTCCCTACATCCTTGTTTATGGTACAGAAGCAGTCATCCCCGCCGAGGAAGAGATTCCATCCATGAGGATCATACAAGAAGCAGAGCTAGATGATACGGAGTGGGTCAAAAGTCGCTACGAGCAACTAGCTCTCATTGACGGAAAGAAAATGAAATATGTCTGTCACGGTCAACTATACCAGAATAGAATGTCCAGAGCCTTCAACAAGAGAGTCAAGCTGAGGAAAATCTTGCCAGGATAGTTGGTATTAGAGAAAATATTTCCGCATCAAGATGAAACCGAAGGGAAATTCTCTCCCAATTGGCAGGGTCAGTACATGGTTCATCGAGTTTTAACTTGAGGAGCCCTTATTCTCACAGAAATGGATGGAGAAGTTTGGACAAAGCCTATCAACTCAGACGCAGTGAAAAGATACTACATTTGATCATATGTGTTTCTTTCATGATGTATTTTTAACTACGCCTGACCTAATTCTCTTTTAAGAGGGGATACATAGGCAGCCCTATGGGTTTGGACATATCATAATAAAATTTCCATCTTCCCCCCCCCCCCCACCCCTCCCCATAATTGGAACTGGGGTAGAATTTTGAGGAGGACCATCAAAATTCTGAAGTAAGAATTTCAGTCTTTTCATCAGCACCAACCCAGTGAACTACGACAAATTTTGAGGAGGACCATCAAAATTTTGTAGTCAATCCACGTTCAGTTATTCAGCACAGCCGCCAGCAACTCCACTCCAGTAAACTGAGGCGAATTTTGATGAGGACCCTCAAAATTTCGCAACAAGCAAGGTTGTCGTGTCTTGAACCACATTGCAGTTGTTGGTTCATCCCAAAATAAAGTTGTTTTCCAAAATTTCACTTACCTTATATTTATTTAATTCATGCATAAACATTATTTGCCGCACCATCATTTAGCAATTCTACCCCAAGTATACGCGACGTCAAGAGCCAGGGGATACAAACTAACCTTTCCCATTTACAGAACTCATGATTTTTCTTTGAATGCAAGCACCCCATGGCGCGCATTATTGAACACATTCACATACTTGCGCATTTCAGGGATAAAGAACAATTGCTCAGCCTGTCATTTGCGAATTCTATATCCACACTCAACGCTCCCCAGCAGCCCTAATATCACAAACCGTCTATCAGCTAAGGAAACTCTCTACTATTCGTCCATTTACATTTTTGCATTTTCTACATAAGGCTATGCTCTGCCTTTCGAGGTTAAGCCCTACCTCCATCCTGCATAAGGCTACTCTCTGCCTTTTGAGACAAAGCATTGTCTTCATCTTGCATTTTTGTATAAGGCTACTCTTTGCCTTTCCGGTTAAGCTCTACCTCCATCATGCATAAGGCTACCTATTTGCCTTCCGAGACTAAGCTTTGTCTCCATCTTGCATTTTCTGCATAAGGCTATTCTCTGCCTTATGAGGTTAAGCTTTACCTCCATCTTGTATAAGGCTACCTATCTGCCTTCCGAGACTAAGCTCGATCTCCATCTTGCATTTTCTACATAAGGCTATTCTCTGCCTTTCGAGGTTAAGCTCCACCTCCATCCTGCATAAGGCTACCTATCTGCCTTCCGAGGTTAAGCTCTACCTCCATCCTGCATTTTCTACATAAGGCTATTTTCCGCCTTCCGGGGTTAAGCTCTACCTCCATCCTGCATAAGGCTACCTCTCTGCCTTTCGAGACTAAGCTCTGTCTCCATCTTGCATTTTTGCATAAGGCTATTTTATGCCTTCCATGGTTAAGACCTACCTCCATACTGCATAAGGCTACTATCTGCCTTTCGAGACTAAACTCTGCCTCTATCTGCATCTGCATTAGGCTACTTATCTGCCTTCCGAGACTAAATATTGTCTCCACCCTGCATGGCTGAAATATCGCTGCTTTATTTTTTTAGTTGGCTAAAACATTGCCACCTGCATTTTAAATTTTCATCCGGCTAAAACATCGCCACCTGCTTTAAATTCTCGCTCTGGCTGAAAGATCGCCACCTTGTGCTTTTATTTGGCTAAAATATTGCCACATTCTCATGGGCTGAAAGATCGCCAAATCATTCAAAGGAGTCAAAGTTTGGAGGCACCATCAGCATAGCCTAAGAACATCATTTCATGGCCTACGAACCCTTAATTTTATGCTCGCCATGGCCTAGGACATCATAGTCTGAGGACGTCATCCTAACCGTCCAAAGACAAGCATTCATGGTCCAATAGGAACTTGCATTACGTTTGAATTATGTAATATCTACGCACTACCCATTCTTAGGTACTCTAGCTGGTTCACGGCCGTCTCAGTAAGAACGACCCCGCTCCAGTTCTCAGCAGCCTGTCTGATTCCAAGCAACCTTTTAGATCTAACCATCGTGTCCGTCTTTTCGAAATTCCATTGGCATATTCCGTCAATGGTTTCTAAACTACATATAGCCTAATTCCTGTAAAACTAGGGATATGTAGCCAAGTCTGAAACTATGGCGCGGTCAAATTCCTTCTACAATCGCCGTCTCCGGTAAACATTGGCCATCTTATCTTTACCCGACAACTCTTTCATCCTCCTCGAGTAAAGAGGGGCAGCTGTTGATACCCAATTTTTCCCCATATATTTTTATTCTCAAAATACTTTCAAAATAGCATGTATATGCATATATAAGCATCCACCAAGTTTTTAGCATTTCTCCACATTTTTAAGGATTTTTAAAACCAAGTCATGACCTATTTTGCACTATAAAATCCATTAATTACTTCCAAAACTTTTCATTTTGGTGAATAATTATTTTATTCTCACATTTACACAAAAATATAATTTACATGATTTTACAATTCCGTATGGCATTTTTAAATTAAAACTGCGTGAAATTGCAATTTTATCCTATTTCTGGATTTAATATCATTTTTAATCGAAAAACTCATCCCTAATATTTTTAAATTAATACTTATATATTTTTTATTGAATCAGTATTTTAATTTGATTTTTTAATATCATTTACTATTTTTACAAATTCAAAATGGGGAAAAGTGGCTATTTCAATGGTAGCCCACTTCAATTTCAATTATAGTCTAATTTCAACCCCAATCTAACCCCCCAATTAAACTACCCAATTTCAAAAACTACCCAACCTAGACCCAATTAAATAAACCCGACCCACACACTACTTAATCTCGATCGTTGATCATTTACATCAACGGTCCACGTTAACCCCTTCCTTTTTTTAATCTAATAGCCCCCTAACCCTACTCATTTCTCTTTAGCACCCGCCCTTGTATCCCCTTCGTCTCTTAAACTCTCCCAAGCCCCTCCGAAACCCTAGCCTATTTCCGCCGGTCTCCGACCTTATTCCACCGGAAATCATGGCCTCCCAGGCCCTGTGTAACTTATACCTACCCTTATTCACCATTATCCTCCTTTTGCATGAAGATTCAAGTCATGATCTTGAAGAACCCAGCTCAGAAGCTCTCCAGTTCAAGTTCTATGGCCATTCCCGGCTAATTTCCGGTGAGTCCTAGCCCTGTGAGTCCATCTCCGATTCAGGACCAGCCCATTCCAGGCCTTTCTCATTTTTCTAGGGTTCTCTGAAACCCTAAGTTTCGAGGTTCTTCGTCCTTGTTTCTCTCTAGATCTACTTTCGATCTATGTTATTTTCTAAGATTTCAAAGGCTATCCACATTTTATCGATTTTTGTTTTCAAAGCTGTTCGTGTTCTCCGACTTAGGGTTTCCCTGATTTTACTTATTCTACTGTAATTTTCATGTGATGTTCTTACTGTATTCACCCTACTGTGACTCTTGTTTGTTTCTACTTTGACTCATATGTGTTTTTTTACTATGTTTCCTCTTAATGTTTCTTTTACTGTGGTTTCCCTCAGCATGTTTTCACGGAACGATTGAGTTCCTTTGGGTTTTATGAGTTTGCTCTTGTCTGATTTGTTCATCCCTACATTGGATTAATGACGAAAACCCTAGAATTTGGGGTTTTTCGGACCACTTGTATGTGACTTTCATGTTCTCACCTTTAAACTAGTTTGATTTCAATTTCTCTATTTTTCATATGATTTTGACCTTTTTGTCAAAAGCTTTTCTACACTAGATTTTCCTACTGATACTTTACAACGACAGTACAGCCTTCTTTCATATTTGACGTGTTCATATGCTCCTTACATACTATGAATTTCCCCCTAAAGTGGTTTTTCAAATCTGCAATTAGTTCAAAATTTCTTCTGAATATAACTTGATTGATTTCTTTCCATTTTTGCAAGCGACTCAACCTAAGTTAAAACCTTTTTTTCAGACTTTCTTCATTCGTATAAAAATCTCAGACCTTTTTTAAATAACTTTTATGTATTTAACCTTACTTGTGTACTATGCACAATGTTGTTTATTTGATTCCCTTTCCTTAAATACTCCTTGTCCTTTACTAATCAAATTGGGATTCCTTAATTAAATAAACCTCTGTTAATTGATTGATCTTAATTGATACTCGAATAATTTTCTTTCCTTGCTTGCATGCCCAATTTCAAGTATAAATGCATGCTCTTTTTTCACTTCATCATGGAATTCTAACCGAAAATAAAATCAAAATTCACCTCTCTGTCTTCTTTACTACTACTATCACTACTCTCTATTTCTCTACACCATTACCGAGCATTCTACATATGTACTCCCTGATGTCTGTACTTCTAAGCACTTAGGAAGTATTCTTAAGTATGTTCCTATTGTTCTTGGTTGTCTATCTGTTGTTACTATCCTGCTATTCTAGAATTTACAACTGGTATGTTCTTCTATGTTAAATAGCAACCCTTGTTATATGTTCAACTTCTCTACTTCTACCCATTCCTTCTTTGTGTGTTTATGTATGCTTTCCTGCACTACGTAATTTACTTCACGCATGCTACGTCTCTTTAAGTTATGTTTCAATCATGTTCCCTCTATTCCCTTTGTATGTGAGTGTTCTTCTGGGTCACAGCAGCACTATGAATTGCTGCCTGTGATCCAGAACTAGACTCTTCTGAGTCTTTACTCAATTGCTTTCTCATTCCTCTTCCCCTCTATGTGCTGAGCTCTAATTTAGGTCTATTGGTGTCCTAATCACCCTCCAGACCTGAGTTTGACTCTATAAGATTCTGCTCTTATTTGTTTGAATCTAGAGGCTAGGGGTATGCTAGTTTATGCCATGGCTGGGTATGACTACCTCCTACTAAGGTTCCTCCCTCACTTTGCACTTATTCTTAGTTCTTTAAGTCCTACCCCCCTATGGTAAGCCATGCTTAGGGACCTTGGAGCTCCCTCTGAACTTGGATGCCTAAGGGTTGGTAATTCCACACATTGCACTACTCATTCTAATCTCTAGTGTGTAAGCATTGCCTAGGTTTCCTGAAAACCTTCGGAACTTTGAAACACTCTAAGAGAAGGGCTTGGAACCTGGACTTTGAATTTGGTGAAATACATGTTATTGGATATCAAGATTGAATTAGGCTGCTCGGTTCTAGCTGTAGGATATGATGTATTTCTCTATTATTTATTTTATTTTCAATAGCAATCTTCTAAAAAGAAACTCGGGGGAAGTATTAGTAAAGGGTGCAGGATGGGGTTTACTTTAATGTAAGTAAGGGTAGATACCTTGTCTATTGGATCTAATGTTATAATTCAGTCACCTAGATACCATGTTGATAGGTTCAACACTTTAAAATCACCTAGATACCATGTCTATAGGTTTTAATATTTCCTAACCCATTCAGTTAGAAATCATGTCTATAAGATTTAATGTTCAATTATGCTTAATCATTAGAGATCCTGCCTATAGGACCTAATAAGCAAATAATTAGTTGCATATAGAAATTATGCCTATCAAAAATGCATAAACGCTAGGCAAACTGTAGGATAATAAAATGCTCATTTCGTACCAATTTAATAACTGCAACAAGTTTTAAAATCAAGGTGTAGATAACCTGCCTATAGGTTATCAAACTTGTCTAAATCTGTATAAGCAATAATCTGGCAATTAGCTTTCGCGTTTTCAGTAAAACTCATCTGAACTTATTTATTTCAAACCCTTACCGGTCTTAAATCTTCTAAACTTGCATCTTCTGAAATAGTTTTCAACTTTCTACCAGAATTTTATTCAATACAGTCTTTAACTCATCCTTACTTCCAAAGTCTTTTCACTTTCTGAACTTTTGTTCATAACTCTACTGTATTTTACTTAAACAATTCTACTGATTTTCAAAGCCATCTCTGAACTTGTGTAATTTTCAATCTGTTGTTTCAAACTTTCCTACATTAGGTTCTTAATCAATAACTCGTTTAAAATACCTCAATTTCTAACAATTAGATATGGGTTTCCTAATGTAAACATTTTATCCAACTCTATGTGTTAAATTAGTCCGTCAGCCGTTTAATTTTAATCTTAAAGACCAAATCAATAATTACAAGTCATGCTAAACTAATTGTTGTATGGCTTAAGGGGTTTTATGTGCAGCTTTTGTATGCTTGTTTACTCCCCTATGTGTTATTTGTTTTGATTGATGCCTTAGCATTTTTACCTTTAAACTCTATGCAAAACCCCATTCCTTTCTTCCCGTTTTAGGATTAGAAGTTCTAGTACCCCGTGACTGATAGGTTGGGACGAGTATTAGCATGCAATAAGTAAACGAGACTAAACGCGCTTAAATACCTTAATGGGGTGGGAGGATAGAATATGGAGATGATGACAATGGTGCGCTAATATCCCGTGCGGGAGTGACTTGCTGGATATTGCACCAACGTGATCCATATTATATTTTAACCTAGGACTCTCTCCCTCTTATTATATGGCATGTTGTTTTTCCTATAAAATCTTATGTCTTATTTCCCAAAGCACTTACATCTTCTCTCTCTTTTCAAAACTTTCAACTTATTTGTATTCCCTATGTGCAAATCTTGTTTGTTTACGCCTATTCTTCTTAAAGTCACAACTAAGAAAGGTCGGGAACCACACTAATGGATCTTGAGGGGTGTCTAACACCTTCCCCTCGAGATAATCTCAAGCCCTTGCCCGAACTTTGGTTTTCTTTCAAATCTTCTTCCTTTCTTTAAAGTGTCCTTATGCACTATAATCATTAGGTGGCGACTCTTCAAATTCCATAACCAAATTCGTCAAAAGGGAATGAGAGTTGTTTTGTCCATAATATCGTAAACCCCTGAAAGAAAAGCATATGATCAACTGTAGTATCTTTTCATTACGTCTGAGTTGACAGGCTTTGGCCAAACTTCTCCGTCCATTTCTGCAAGAAAAAGGGCTCCTCCAGTCAGAACTCGATAAACCATGTACAGACCCTGCCAATTGGGAGAGAATTTCCCTTTGGCTTTATCCTGATGTGGAAATATCTTTTTTAATACCAGCTGTCCTGGTGAGAACTTCCTTGGCTTGACTCTCTTGTTGAAGGCTCTAGACATTCTGTTCTAGTATAGTTAACTGTGACAGACAGTGTTTCTCTTTCCGTCAATGAGAGCTAATTGCTCGTAGCGACTTTTGACCCACTCTGCATCATCTAGCTCTGCTTCTTGTATGACCCTCAGGGAGGGAATTTCTACCTCGGCGGGGATAACTGCTTTTGTACCATACACCGGCATGTAGGGAGTGGCCCTAGTTGACGTGTGGATTGTGGTACAATAACCCAGTAAGGCGAATGACAACTTATAATGCCACAGCTTGTGCTTTTCCATCATCTTCCTTAGTATTTTCTTGATGTTCTTATTGGCCACTTCTACAGCTCCATTCATCTAAGGTCTATAAGCCGTAGAGTTCTTGTGTTTAATCTTGAATGTTTCACACATCGCCTTCATCAGGTTGCTTTTGAGATTAGAACCATTTTTGGTGATGATTGATTCTGGAATACCGAACCGACAAACCATATGATCACGGACGAAATCTGTTACTACCTTCTTGGTGACTGCCTTGTATGATACTGCTTCGACCCATTTACTAAAGTAATCAATTGACACTATGATGAACATGTGCCCATTTGATATGGAAGGTTTGATTGGTTCAATGACATCCATTCCCCAAGCGGCGAATGGCCATGTCAAGCTTGTTGCAGTTAGCTCGTTCAGAGGTACCTTTATCATATCTACATGTATTTGACAATGGTGGAATTTCCAGACATACTGGATGCAGTCCGTTTCCATAGTCATCCAAAAATACCCTGTTTGGAGTATCTTCTTCGCCGACACGAAACCATTCATATGCGGTCCGCAGGCTCCCCCGTGCACTTCCTCTAATAGTCTGGTTGCTTCTCTTGCCAGACACACCTTAATAATCCCAAATCATGAGTCCTCATATACAGTATTCCTCCACTATGAAAGACATTACTGGACAATCTTTGAAATGTTCGTTTCTGAGTAGCATTGGCAAGTTCTGGGTATTCTCCTTTTGTCAAGTATTCTCTGATATCGTGGAACCAAGGTTTTCCGACGGTTTCTTCTTCGACGTGAGCATAATAAGCTAGTTGGTCATGAATCTTGACTTGTATAGGGTCAATAAAGTTTGTATTGGGATGCTGGATCATAGACGACAAAGTGGCTAAAGCATCGGCAAACTCATTCTGCGTTCTGGGAACATGATGGAATTCTGTCTTTCTGAATATATTCCTCAACTCTTGTACATGATGCAGATAAGGGAGTATTTTGGAATTCTTGGTTGCCCATTCTTCTCGAACCTGATGTATGAGTAGGTATGAGTCTCCGATCACTAATAGTTCCTGAATGTTCATGTCAATTGCCAGTTTGAGCCCTAGAATGCATGCTTTGTATTCGGCCATGTTGTTGGTGAATAGGAATCTGAGCTTGGAAGATACTGGGTAATTCTGATCAATTTCTAATACCAAGACCGCTCCTATACCAACTCCTTTGAAATTTACGGCTCCCTCCGTCAAAAAACATCCTTCAACCATTATAGGATTCTACAATGTCGTCTCCTATGAAGGCTACCTCTTCATTAGGAATATACGTCTTTAGAGGTTCGTATTCTCCTCCTACAGGATTCTTGGCAAGGTGATCTGCCAAGGCTTGCCCTTTGACTGCCTTCTGGGTAACAATAACAATGTCGAACTCACTTAACAGGATTATCCATTTGGAAAGCTTGCCGGTAGGCATAGGCTTCTGAAAGATATATTTCAATTGGTCCATTCTAGATATGAGATAATTTGTGTAAGCACAAAAGTAATGCCTCAACTTTTAAGCTACCCAAGTTAGAGCACAGCAAGTGCGCTCTAATAAGGAGTACCGAGCCTCGTACTGGGTAAACTTCTTGCTGAGGTAATAGATGGCTTGCTCCTTTCTTCCGGTTTCATCATGTTATCCCAAAACACACCCAAATGCTCCATCCAATACTGCAAGATAAAGCAATAGAGGTCTCCCTGGCTCGAGTGGAACCAAGACTGGCGGTGTTGACAAATATTCCTTAATTCTGTCAAAAGCCTTTTGACAATCATCAGTACATTTAGTGGAGGCATCCTTCTTGATCATTTTGAAAATGGGTTCACAAATGATAGTGGACTGGGCTATGAACCGGTTGATATAGTTGAGTCTTCCCAGAAAACTCATCATGTCCTTCTTGCTCTTTGGTGGTGGCAACTCTTGAATGGCTTTAACCTTTGACAGGTCCAGTCTTATTCCCCGACGACTCATAATGTAACCAAATAATTTTCCAGCGGGAACCCCAAATGCACACTTAGCGAGATTCGGTTTTAAGTTGTATCTCCTTAGTCTGTTGAAGAATTTTCTCAAATCCCCCATATGATCTTTAACTTCTTGGATTTGATGATGACGTCGTCCACATACACCTTGATTTCTTTATGTATCATGTTATGAAAGATGGTGATCATGGCCTTCATGTAGGTAGCAGCGACATTCTTTAGACCGAACGACATCATTTTATAATAGTACATTCCCAACAGTGTGATTAACCGTTTTCTCTGCATCTTTTTCATCCATCGATATCTAGTGGTATCCAGTAAAACAATCAATGAATGACTGTAGCTCATGTTTGGCGCAGTTGTCAGTCAAGATGTGTATATTTGGCAAAGGGAAATCGTCTTTGGGACTGGCCCAGTTGATATCCCGGTAGTCGACATATATGCTAACCTTCCCATCCTTCTTTGGTATCGGCACAATGTTTGCTAACCATGTCAGATACTCTAACACTTTGAGAACCCTGGCTTTGACCTGCTTGGTAACCTCTTCTTTGATTTTCAAACTCAGGTCTGACTTGAACTTTCTAAGTTTCTATTTGACCGGTAGGCACGCCGGATCTGTTGGCAACTTGTGAGCCCCAACGGATGTGCTGAGACCGGTCATATCGTCATACGACCAGGCGAATATAACCTCATATTCTTTCAGAAACTCTGTATACTCTTTCTTTTCTGACGGTGACAGGTGTATGCTCATACGTGTTTCCTTGACATTTTCTGCGTCTCCCAAATTAATGACCTTTGTTTCATCTAAGTTAGACCTAGGCCTATTCTTAAATTTCTCGACCTCCCTAACAATTGCTTTTAGTATTTCGTCTTCTTCTGAATCTATGTCCGTTTGTTGCATTGCCTCGTTGCAAGTTACAGTCGTTGGTTCATCATCAAGTTATGTAATAGTAATACTGTGTAAAATAAAGTAAATGGTAGAGAAAGTAATAAGGGCGAGATACAAAGATAAACTGGGAAAATGCTTTCGATTAAATTCATAATTGTTTGAAACCTCGGAGCTCTTTTCAAAAGTAAAGACAATGTGGGAAAGTAAAATTAACTAAAAAAAAGTAAAATGTGAGGTATAGTGCGTCGTTTAGCCTTGCTACCCCGAAGCTCTCCGGGCACTGGTGGTCCTGACTGACCAATTGGTGAGGTGTTCTCCTTGGTTCACAGCTTGAATGGAAGGGCCTTCTTCCCCCTCCTCCTTGAAGATAACACAAAATCCATGTGATTCTCCAGAAACAGGTTATTCATTGTTGTCAGTATTTCGTCTTCCTTTGATCCAAATATAACATCGGCTGGCTAAAAAGTCTGCTCCAATTGAGGTAGAGGGTGCTTCAATGGGTAGTATGGACCACTCCATGATGGCGACCAGTTGTTGAACTCATTCCAGATATATTCATATCTCAGGCCAAAAGTAGTTCCATGCTCTTTCAACTTGATAGGTTTAGTGATTCCCCGGAGATTCTTGCCAACTCCCTTTTCGAGTTTGCATCCGCTCCAATTCAGAATGCTCTCAATTTTGTTATCCCACCACTTGTCTTTGTATATGGCATTGGCTCGCTCGATGTGATGATATGTTTGTCCACATATCCTCATTCTTCCTCCGATCATCGGGATGGTCTGGTGACTGTATATGGTGTTGCTACCGTTGCATGGATGATTACTTCCTGATGATTCCATTCAAATTATATGTCCTGATGCAAAGTTGATACCACAGCCCCAATGGCGTGGATCCAGGGTCATCCTAGCAACAAATTGTAAGATGCTAGTACGTTAATGACTTGGAACTCAACATCGAACAAACTGGTCCCATTTGCACGCACAAGCTAATTTCTCCAATGGTAGACCTTTGAGATCCATCAAAAGCTTTGACACTGATAGCCCCGTCTATGATCTCGTGCAATCCCTTACCCAATGTCCTGAGAGTTACTAATGGGCAAATGTTGAGGATAGATCCCCCGTCGACTAGAATCCTGGTGATAAAGTGATCCTCGCATTGGGTAGTGATGTACAATTCTTTGTTGTGACCAAGTGCTTCTGGAAAAGCAAGAGAGAATGATAGGCTTGCCTGGTTTCTAACTTGGTCTAATTCCTCTCAGAATCTTAGCAAAGTTTTCTCCAGATTAGCAACAATCTCCTTGGTGATTGCGGTGTTCTGAGAAGTTTCCTCAAGTTCCTTCCTAGCGCTTGTATCTCCCATTTTGCCTTTGTTCCTGTTTCTGGTAGGACTCGGGGGAGGAGGAGGTGGAGGACCCTTGGATCTTGTTGAGTATGCTGATGGTGCCAGAATTCACGAACTAACCTTTAGGGAGGGGAATAAAAAATAAAAGAAAACAAAAAGGTAAAAGGTTAGGGCGGATTCTGATAATATTGCGATATTAAACACATTATGCAAGAATATAAATCGTGTCCTAATTTTGGGTGCCTCGCTGTGCCCGAGGTAGGCCTAGCGACAAATAGTTTTGGAGAACTTATAATGCTAAATGCCTCATTTTATTGATAAAAATAAGACGAATCCAAAACGATGCTAAATAACAGAAAGTAAAATATCACTAATGGACATTGGCCTTGTTACATCATGAATGCAAAATAAAGGACTCCTAACTACTTGGTCCCAGAAGAACCTTCCCCATGTTGAATGTTCTCGTTGATCAAATCCTCCAGTTCATGTAGATTCTCCAGTAGAAATGCTTTTGCTAGGTTCTCTCCTTCAATTCCCTCGGCATTCTGGTAGTCGGTGACTCTCTTTCTCACTTTTCCTTCTAATTCCAGCAGATTGTATTCCAGATACTCTAGCTTTTCGCTAGCCTTGGTGACCCTCTCTTTCCATTCGTTGATTTGGTCACTTGATGGGAGATTTCTCTACCAAGTTAGCAAAAGTGATGGTATATTGGCCATACCGAATTCGAGGACCTTGTTCTCCATTTTCTGCAAAACAAAAGGGTTAGACCCTTACCCCGCCAGACTTGACTTATTTAAATCAATAATTAGATGACAAAGCACTTAAGTTCTCCAAATAAATGCACATAACGTGAAGGTGTATGTTTGGGTCTCAAGGAAACCCGATGGACTTTGGTATAGGCTATCTTAAGGAGTCATTATGCGGACAACATAACTGACCCAGCTAGTTTTGACCATGATACATGAACAAGAGGGAAAGGCGCAAAACTGTTGACAACACCGTTGATCGACTGGTTTTACCACAAATATGCCTTTGCCACATTTAGGGGGGTTTATAATACCGGAAGGGCGCAACCACTCATTATAAGCATTGCTATGGGATTTGTTTTGTCACGAGTGGAACATGATGTTGAGGAATGTAGTTACAATAATGAAGCAAATATTATGTATTTTCACGTTCATAAAGATCACAATAAATACTCAGAAATTACAACGAAACTGAAATAACAAAGTAGTAAAAGAAAACATTATTAGGAAAGAAAAACATGAAAAGCCAAGTTAGTGATTGTGATGAAATAATCAAGAACATGAAATAAACGCGATTAAGTAAGAAATAAAGTCACAAAAGCAAGTAATGGTAAAAGCCTAAAATAAATCTCCAGCGGAGTCGCCATGATATCGACGCCCCCCTTTTTCACCCCCCCTAAAAGGCGGAATCGAGTTTACGACAATAAGGACAAAATAACTCATGTTCCCTTCGGAAGAACCAGATTATGGAATTTAAAGAATTGCCACCTAATGATTATAGTGCATTAGGACACTTTTTAGAGAAAAGAAAAGGATTTGAAGGAAAACTAAAGTTCGGGTAAGTGCTTGAGATTATCTCGAGGGGAAGGTGTTAGGCACCCCTCAAGATCCACTAGTGTGGTTCCCCCCCCCCCCTTTTTTAGTTGTGACTTTAAGAAGAGTAGGAGTAAACAAACAATGCTTGCACATAGGGAATACAAATAAGTTGAAACTTTAAGAAAAAGCGAGAAAAGACACAAGTGGTTTTGGAAAGAAAACATAAATTTTATAAGAAAAACATCATATCACATAAATAAAGGGAAAGTGTCCTAGGTTTAATTATAACATGGATCACGTCACAATATCCAGCAATCATTCTCGTACGAGATATTAGCGCACCATCATCATCTCCATGCCTACCCTTCCCACCCCGTAAAGATTATTTAAACGCGTGGATGGGTTAAAAGTTCTTATTGCGTGCTATTACCCGTCCCATCCTATAGGTCCTAGAGGGTATTTAGGACCGCTATTCCTATAAGGTAAGGACTAGGTTGAACCCTTAGGTTTAACGGTCAAAATGCTAAGCGGCATTCATAACAAATAAGACTACAAGTAAAGGAATCATATAAAGGAGCATGTAAAATGCTCAAACATCCCTCCATAGATAGGCATATAATCAGCACGTCTCAAACACATATAAGGTCTAAGGAAATGAGAATTAGAACTGGAACATTCAAAAATATATTAAGACATGAGCAGAAGTGTGACGACCCAAAGGGTCATCACCTGCTTTCCTCATTTGTTCTGCACTTCCGAGGCCTTGAAAACCTCATTCTATGTTGCCTTGATTTACGTGCACGATCGGGGCATGTAGCCGGAAAGATTTTGTGATAGAAAATATGAATTCTATGAGAAATTTGAAGAAAAATTATATTAATATTGATATAGTTGACTTCGGTCAACATTTTTGGTAAACGGACCCGGACCCGATATCGGACGGTCCCGGAAGGTCCGTAGGAAAATATGGGACTTGGACATGCATCCGGAGTCGAATTCTGAGGCCTAGAGCCCAAGTTATGAATTTTTCTGTGAAATTGTTTTTGCTATAATTATTAAATGAAAATGAATTAAATGACCATGGTATCGGGCTCGTATTTTGTTTCCGACGCCCGGTACAACTCTTAAATATTATATATATACTTTCTGCAAAGTTCGGTGACATTTGGATGTCGTTTGATATGTTTTGGACCTTGAGTTCCAATTTTGAAAGTTTTGAAAACCAAAAGTATGAAAATAATGAACTTGAGACTAGATTTGATGAAAATGATGTTATATTGGCGATGTGATCGCGCGAGCAAGTTTGTAATGTGTTTTTGATGTTGTGTACATGTTTGGTTGGGAGCCCGGAGGGCTCGGGTAAAGATTTGGTAGGCCATTGGTTCAAATTCTGAATTTTTACACTGCTGGTTTTTCACCCAGCTGTTGGCTTCGTAATTGCGAAGAATTTCTCGCAATTGCAGGCGCCGGTCATGTCCCTCGATTTGGGGCGTGACACCAGGACTGCTTGGCTCGCAATTGCGAACATAACCTCGCAATTGCGAGGCCCTCAATAAACCGCATGGCTTCGCAAATGCGAAGTTCCTGTGGCAAATACGAAAGTCCCTTTGTCCCAGCCAGGTTCGCAAATACGAAGGCTGTCTTGCAAATACGAGAGCAGCAGACCCCCAGACCTGTAGTGTTTACAATTGCGAACAAATGTTCGCAATTGCGATACCCGCAGCTGTGCAATACTATACTAAACGAATTTTTCAGTTCATTCTTCACTTTTTCAAAAAACCCACACACACACACACACGAGCTCTCAAGGCCAAATTCACTCCAAAGCAATTGTAAGTCACTTTTTACTTAATTCTTTCAATTCCTAACAACATTAAACATGTTTTTCAATAGAAATCAAAAGTTTTCATGGTAGAAATTCATGTTTTTGGGTAGAACTTAGGGTTTTCATGAATTTGGAAATTGGACCTCGAATTGAGGTCCGATTTTGAAACAAATCATATATTTGAACTCGTGGGGGAATGGGTAAGCGGATTTTGGTCCGAACCCCGAGTTCTAACCACGTGGGCCAGGGGCGTTTTGGGAAATTTTGGGGTAAACTTTGGGAAAACCATTTTTAAGCATTCAAACCAAGTTATTTAATATTTATTAATATAATAGAATCAATTGTGATTAGATTCGAGCTAGTTGAAAGCGGAATTTCGGGGAAAAAGCTATAATTGAAGAGTAATTTGGACTTCAAGGCTAGAGGTAAGTGTTTGTTCTATCCTAGCTTGAGGGAATAAGATTATGTGCTATGTGCTATGTGATTGAGTGCGGTGTATGGGCTGTGGTGACGAGCATCCATACACTGGCGTCTTGCATGACCGTGAGTCATTGTTAATAATTGTTGTGAGACATTCTAAATATAAATTGTTGAACCCTTGCCGGGTTGTAGAATTGTTATTGTTCTCCCTTGCCGGAACTTTGTTGTGATGATTATTGTGTCCCTTGCCAGGACGGTTCATGATTTATTATGTTCATTCTCTGCCCTTAATTATGATTGTTATTTGGGTGAGGAAGAGTGATAATGCACGAAGGGTGATGCCGTGCCTTGATTTATTGATTATGCATGAAGGTTAATGTCATGCCTTGCTTATTGATTTTTGCACGAAGGTTAATGTCGTGCCATGTTATTGATTATGCATGAAGGATCATGTCGTGCCTTGTTATTGAGCCATGTACGAAGGATCATGCCGTACCATGGATGTGAGGATGAGAGTAAAAGCACGAAGGGTGATGTCGTGCACTTTATTTGCTTATTTGGTGAGGATGAGAGTAAAAGCATGAAGGGTGATGCCGTGCAACTATTTGCTATTTCATTGACTTGACATTACTTGTTTCTCATTATACTTGTTTTCCTTTTTGATTTAATAATTGTTGTTAACTGTTGAGTTCTTCTGTGACATTCCTTGTTATGTTGTTACTTGGTTATTTCTCGTTATCTTGTGGTGTACATATATATAGAACTGCACAGGTTTATGTGGGTGTCTGGTCCTAGGCTTGTCACTACTTCGCCGAGATAGGCCAGGCACTTACCAGGACATGGGGTCGGTTGTGCTGATACTGCACTTCTGTGCATTTTTGCACAGGTCCAGGTTTCGATCAGGAGCAGCAGTAGTAGATCTTTTGCGTGAGGAGTTGAGAATATTAAGACCGAGGTAGCTTGCAGGCGTCCGTAGGCCCGGCGTCTCTTCCTTTTATTTATGTTATTAGTTGTAGTCCCTTTGTTCTGAGACAAACTGATTATGTTATTTTCTTTCAGACCTTTATGTGTAGTATTCAGTAGTAGTTCGTGAGTTGGTGACTCCAAGTCTTGGGTAGAGGATTTCAATATTGTTTTACCTTGAAATTGCTTATCTCTATTTTTATAAAGTCTTCCGCATTTACTTAATTAAGGTTATGGTTTTGGTTGATAAATTGAATATGAAATATTGCTAAAAATAGGATAGTGTGAATAAAGTGGCTTGCCTAGCTACCACGAGTAGGCGCCATCACGATCCCGATATTGGGGGAAAAATCCGGGTCGTGACAATTTGGTATCAGAGCTCTAGGTTACATAGGTCTCACCACTCACGAACAAGCTTAGTAGAGTTTGGGAGGTAGGTACGGAGACGTCTATACTTGTCCTCCAGAGTCTATTGTGTTAGGAAAGAGTCTCTCATTTGTTCCTTCTCGTCGTGCGATTTGTTCTTCAAATACCGATTGAACTTCTACTCTGTCCTTTCGCAGATGGTGAGGACACGCGCTTCTTCATCCGTTGACCAGCAGCCCGAGCCCCAGGCAGCTCCCGTGAGGGGCAGGGGCCAAGGCCGTATTAGAGGCCTTGGTAGGGGTAGAGCTCAGCCCCCGGCAGCTATTCCAGAGGTGGAGCCTCATTTTGAGACTAGCGAGGATGTTCTAGTCCCAGCAGCTCTAGTGGGCCCAGCTCAGGTCCCAAGAGAGGCTTTATTTACCCCGGATCTTCGAGAGGCTTTGGTCAGGATAGCGGGTTTTATGGACAGCGTTGCCATAGCAAGCTTATTACTAGTTGCACCAACCACTTCTCAGGCTGGAGGAGGGGCCCAGACTTCTATTGCTCGTACTTCGGAGCCAGTAGCTCCTCAGCCTCAGGCACCAGTGGTTCAGCCCAGCTGTGGCCACTCAGTCAGGTACCACAACTCAGGCCGGAGATGGAGCCGCCATGACTTCTGATTCTTTTTGGAGACTTGATCGGTTCTCCAAGATGTTAACCACTACCTTCAGCGGTGCCACATCGGAGGATCCTCGGGATTTCTTATTCGGTTGCCATGAGATTCTCAAGACTATGGGGATCGTGGAGTCCAATGGAGTTGACTTCTGTACATTTAGGCTTTCAGGATCCGCCAAGACTTGGTGGAGAGATTACTGTTTGACTCGACCAGCAAGGTCCCCGGCTTTAATATGGGACCAGTTTGCAGAGTATTTCTGGAGAAGTTTCTCCCTGTTACTCAGCGGGAGGCACTTCTGAGGCAGTTTGAGCGCCTCTAGCGGGGTACTATGACTGTCACTCAGTATGAGACGAGGTTTGTTAATCTGGCGCATCATGCAGTTGTGATACTCCCCACAGATTGGGAGAGGGTCCGCAGGTTTATAGATGGGCTAAATCAGCCGATTAGACTTCAGATGGCTATGGGAGTTAGGAGTGATATATATTTTCAGGAGGCAGCTAATGCAGCTCGTAGAGTTGAGATGGCTCTTGTTCGGGGAGGTAGTTATCCTTCAGATAAGAGGCCTCATCATTTTGGCAAGGTTTAGTGGTTCTTCTTCTAGTGGCCGAGAATCTTTTGACAGGGGCCAGTCTTCCAGGCCTTTCCATTCCACCCTTCAGGCTTCACAGGGTGGACCAGGTGATCGTGGGTTTCGTGGGCAGTATTCAGATCAGCCTCCTATTAATGCTCAGCCTCTTCAGAGTGTTCGTGGAGGCCATTCAGGTCGTCAGGGCCAGCAGCCCCATCAGCCTAGGAGTTGCTACGGTTGTGGTGACCCAGGTTATTTTGTCAGGTTCTGCCCTCGAGCGATGGGCAACACTCAGTAGCGGGGCCCTCATCCCATGATTCAGGCCCCAATTGACCCTCAGCATGCCCAGCCAGCCTGAGGCGGGGGTAGAGATTATAGAGGTGGAGGTCGAGACCGTAGAGGTGGAGGCCGTCCAGCCAGAGGCAGAGGTCAGCCAGTTGATGGCCGTCCAAGAG
The DNA here is from genome assembly GCA_032618575.1 of Nicotiana noctiflora. Taxonomy (NCBI): domain Eukaryota; kingdom Viridiplantae; phylum Streptophyta; class Magnoliopsida; order Solanales; family Solanaceae; genus Nicotiana; species Nicotiana noctiflora. Next base: position 63,074 of record JASVEL010002326.1, on the reverse strand, counting down.
ACGTAGCTTAGAGGGGAGGTGTAGATCCTTGATTCTATGCTTTACCAGCCAGGCCAGAGGCAGAGGCATCAGATGTAGTGATTACAGGTACCATTCTTGTATGTGGCAGAGCTGCTTCAGTATTATTTGACCCAGGGTCTACATATTCATATGTGTCTTCCTACTTTGCATTGTATTTGGCCGTGCCCAGCTATGCTCTGGATATTCCAGTTTATGTATCTACACCAGTGGGTGACTCCATTGTAGTCGACCGGGTGTATCATTCATGCGTAGTTATCTTTCTTGAGACCCCTGTTGATCTGTTACTTTTGGACATGGTGGATTTTGATGTCATATTGGGGATGGACTGGTTGTCCCCATACCATGCTATTCTAGATTGTCATGCCAAGACTGTGACCTTGGCCTTGCCAGAATCACCCCGACTAGAGTGGAAAGGTACCTCAAGCCACTCTGTTCGTACCGTTATTTCCTATGTTAAGGCTCGGCGCATGGTCGAGAAGGGGTGTCTAGCTTATCTGGCTTATGTTCATGATTCCAGCGCAGAGGTTCCTTCATTGATTCAGTCCCCATTGTACGGGAGTTTCCTGAGGTTTTTCCTTCAGACTTGTCGGGCATGCCACCCGACAGGGATATTAATTTCTGTATTAATCTGGCACCGGGCACTCAGCCCATCTCTATCCCACCCTATCGTATGGCCCCGCCGGAGTTTAAAGAGTTGAAAGACCAATTGCAAGATCTTCTTGAGAAGGGCTTTATCAGGCCCAGTATTCCCCCTGGGGAGCACCTATATTGTTTGTGAAGAAGAAAGATGGCTCGATGCGGATGTGTATTGATTACCGGCAACTGAACAAAGTGACAATAAAGAATAAGTATCCACTGCCGAGGATTGATGATTTGTTTGACTAGCTCCAGGGAGCGAGGGTGGTCTCAAAGATAGACTTGAGGTCAGGCTACCATCAGCTGAAGATCAGGGCGGCTGACATTCCTAAGACAGCCTTTTGCACTAGATATGGGCATTATGAGTTCTTGGTCATGTCCTTCGGGTTGACCAATGCCCCAACAACATTCATAGAGTTAATGAATCGGGTGTTCAGGGCCTTACTTAGATTTGTTCGTGATAGTCTTTATAGATGACATCCCGGTATACTCCCGCGGCCAGGAAGAGCACGCGCAGCACCTCAGAGTGGTTCTTCAGACTCTAAAGGACAATCAGCTATATGCCAAATTTTCGAAATGTGAGTTCTGGTTGAGTTCGGTGGCATTTCTGGGTCACATTGTATCAGTGAAAGGTATTCAGGTAGACCCAAAGAAGATTGAGGCAGTCCAGAATTGGCCTCGACCAGCTTCAGTGACTGAGGTCCAGAGTTTTTTGGGATTATCATGTTACTACCGTCGATTTGTAGAGGGGTTTTCTGCTATTACAGCCCCGATGACCAGGTTGACCCAGAAGGGTGCCCAGTTCCAGTGGTCAGATGAGTATGAGGCGAGCTTTCAGAAGCTCAAGACAGCCTTGACCACAGCGCCAGTGTTGATACTACCTACGGGTGCAGGGCCTTATACAGTTTATTGTGATGCATCTCGTACGGGGCTTGGAGCGGTGTTGATGCAGGATGGTAAGGTTATCGCTTATGCTTCGAGACATCTAAAAATATATGAGAAGAATTATCCAGTACATGATCTTGAGTTAGCAGCAGTGGTTCATGCCTTAAAGATCTGGAGGCATAATCTATATGGTGTGACGTGTGAGGTGTACATTGATCACAAAAGCCTACAGTACTTGTTCAAGCAAAAGGAGTTGAATCTACGACAGCGAAGATGGTTAGAGTTGCTGAAAGACTATGATGTGACTATTCTATACCACCCAGGTAAAGCCAATGTGGTGGCCGACGCATTGAGTAGAAAGTCTGCAAGCATGGGTAGTCTTGCATTCATTTCGGTCAGTCAGAGACCATTTGCTCTAGATGTCGAGGCCTTATCCAGCTGGTTCGTGAGATTAGACATTTCTGAGCCTAGCAGGGTGTTAGCCTGCACGGTCGCTCGTTCTTCTCTATTAGAGCGTATCCATGAGAGGCAATTTGATGATCCTCATTTGTGTGATTTGAGAGATACAGTACAGCGGGTAGGTGCCACGAAGGTAAATCTAGATGATGATGGGGTATTAAGGTTGCAGGGTCGAATTTGTGTGCCCAATGTTGAAGGGATTCGAGAGTTGATCTTAGCGGAGGCCCACAGTTCGTGGTATTCTATTCACCCAGGCGCCGCGAAGATGTACCAGGACTTACGGTAGCACTATTAGTGGCGCAGGATGAAGAAAGATATCATTGCGTATGTTGCTCGGTGTCTAAATTGTCAGCAGGTGAAATATGAGCACCAGAGGCCTGGTGGTGTATTCCAGAGAATCGAAATTCCCGAGTGGAAATGGGAGAGGATCACTATGGACTTCATTACTGGACTTCCTATGACTCGGAGGAAATTTGATGCTATTTGGTTCATTATTGATAGGCTGACCAAGTCAGCACACTTCATTCCAGTATCTGTCTCCTACTCATCGGACAGGTTAGCAGAGATTTACATCAGAGAGATCGTTCGACTTCATGGGGTGCCGGTATCTATTTTCTATAATCGGGGTACGCAGTTTACCTCGCAGTTCTAGAGAGCGATCCAGCAGGAGTTAGGCACCCAGGTTCAGCTGAGTACAACTTTTAATCCTCAGACGGATGGTCGGTCCGAGAGGACTATTTAGATTCTAGAGGACATGCTTCGAGCCTGTGTCATTGATTTCGGAGGCTCGTGGGACCAGTTTATGCCATTAGTAGAGTTCGCCTACAATAACAGCTACCAGTCCAGCATCCAGATGGCCCCGTATGAGGCGTTGTATGGTAGGCGATGTCGATCTCCAGTCGGATAGTTTGCGCTGGGGGAGGCTCAGTTGTTGGGTACAGACTTAGTTCAGGAGGCCTTGGATAAGTTCAAGACTATTCAGGAGAGATTGCATTTAGCTCAGTCCAGACAGAAGACTCATGCGGATCGTAAGGTTCGAGATGTAGATTTCATGGTTGGTGAGCGATTATTGCTCCGGGTGTCACCTATGAAGGGTGTGATGAGGTTCGGGAAGAAGGGCAAGCTCAGCCCTAGGTATATTGGTCCATTTGAGATTCTAGACCGAGTGGGAGGGGTGGCTTACGGACTAGCTCTGCCGCCTAGCTTATCAGCTGTGCATCCAGTTTTTCATGTATCTATGCTTCGGAGATACCACGGCGATCCCACACATGTGTTAGACTTCAGTACTGTCCAATTGGACAATGATCTATCCTATGAGGAGGAGCCGGTGGCCATTCTAGACCGGCAGGTTCAACAGTTGAGGTCGAAGATTTATCTTTCTGTGCGTGTTCAGTGGAGAGGTCAGCCTCCTGAGGCATCAACCTGGGAGTTCGAGTCCGATATGCGGAGCCGCTACCCTCATTTGTTCCCCGACTCAGGTACTTCCTTCTCTTGTCCGTTCGTGGACGAACGGTTGTTTTAGAGGTGGAGGAGGTGTGACGACCCAAAGGGTCATCACCTGCTTTCCTTATTTGTTCCGCACTTTCGAGGCCTTGAAAACCTCATTCTATGTTGCCTCGATTTATGTGCATGATCCGAGCATGTAGCCGGAAAGATTTTGTGATAGAATATATGAATTCTATGAGAAATTTGAAGAAAAATGATATTAATATTGATATAGTTGACTTCGGTCAATATTTTTTGTAAACGGACCCTGACCCGAGATCGCACGGTCTCGGAAGGTCCGTAGGAAAATAAGGAACTTGGACATGCGTCCAGAGTCGAATTCTGAGGCCTAGAGCCCAAGTTATGAATTTTTCCGTGAAATTGTTTTTGCTGTAATTATTAAAGGAAAATGAATATAATGACCACGGTATCGGGCTCGTATTTTGGTTCCGACGCCAGATACAAGTCTTAAATGTTATGTATATGCTATCTGCAAAGTTTGGTGACATTTTGATGTCGTTTGATATGTTTTGGACCTTGAGTTCCAAGTTTGAAAGTTTTAAAAATCAAAAGTATGAAAATCATGAACTTGAGACTTGATTTGATGAAAACGATGTTATATTGACGATGTGATCGCGCGAGCAAGTTTGTAATGTGTTTTTGATGTTGTGTACATGTTTGGTTGGGAGCCCGGGGGGTTCGGGTAAAGATTTGGTAGGTCGTTGGTTCAAATTTGAATTTTTACACTGCTGGTTTTTCACCCAGTTGTTGGCTTCGCAATTGCGAAGGTGACACGTCAAGGCTGGGTTCGCAAATGCGAACCCTTGATCGCAAATGCGAAGGGGTGTCCAGGACTGCTTGGCTCGCAATTGCGAACATAACATCGCAATTGCGAGGCCCTCAATAAATCACATGGCTTCGCAAATGCGAAGTTCCTGTCGCAAATGCGAAAGTCCCATTGTCCCAGCCAGGTTCGCAAATGCGAAGCCTGTCTCGCAAATGCGAGAGCAGCAGACCCCCAGACATGTAGTGTTCGCAATTGCAAACAAATGTTCGCAATTGCGATACCCGCAGCTGTGCAATTCTATACTTAAACGAATTTTTCAGTTCATTCTTCACTTTTTCAAAAAACCCACACACACACACGAGCTCTCAAGGCCAAATTCACTCCAAAGCAATTGTAAGTCACATTTTACTTAATTCTTTCAATTCCTAACAACATTAAACATCTTTTTCAATAGAAATCAAATGTTTTCATGGTAGAAATTCATGTTTTTGGGTAGAACCTAGGGTTTTCATGAATTGGGCAATTGGACCTCGAATTGAGGTCCGATTTTGAAACAAATCATATATTTGAACTCGTGGGGGAATGGGTAACCGGATTTTGGTCCGAACCCCGAGTTCTGACCACGTGGGCCAGGGGAATTTTGGGAAATTTTGGGGTAAACTTTGGGAAAACCATTTTTAAGCATTCAAACCAAGTTATTTAATATTTATTAATATAATGGAATCAATTGTGATTAGATTCGAGTTAGTTGAAAGCAGAATTTCGGAGCAAAAGCTATAATTGAAGAGTAATTTGGACTTCAAGGCTAGAGGTAAGTGTTTGTTCAATCCTAGCTTGAAGGAATAGGATTATGTGCTATGTGCTATGTGATTGAGTGCGGTGTATGGGTTGTGGTGACGAGCATCCATACACTGGCATCTTGCATGATCGTGAGTCATTGTTAATACTTGTTGTGAGACATTCTAAAGATAAATTGTTGAACCCATGCCGGGTTGTAGAATTGTTATTGTTCTCCCTTACCGGGACTTTGTTGTGATGATTATTGTGTCCCTTGCCGGGACGGTTCATGATTTGTTGTGTTCATTCTCTGCCCTTAACTGTTGATTGTTATTTGGGTGAGGAAGAGTGATAATGCATGAAGGGTGATGCCGTGCCTTGATTTATTGATTATGCACGAAGGTTAATGTCGTGCCTTGCTTATTGATTTTTGCACGAAGGTTAATGTCGTGCCATGTTATTGATTATGCAGGAAGGGTCATGCTGTGCCTTGTTATTGAGCCAGGTACGAAGGATCATGCCGTACCATGGATGTGAGGATAAGAGTAAAAGCATGAAGGGTAATGCCGTGCACTTTATTTACTTATTTGGTGAGGATTAGAGTAAAAGCACGAAGGGTGATGCCGTGCAACTATTTGCTATTTCATTGACTTGACATTACTTGTTTCTTATTATACTTGTTTTCCTAGTTGATTTAATAACTATTGTTAACTGTTGAGTTCTTCTGTGACATTCCTTGTTGTGTTTTTACTTGGTTATTTCTCATTATCTTGTGGTGTACATATATATTGAACTGCACAGGTTTATATGGGTGTCTGGTCCTACGCTTGTCACTACTTCGCCAGGATAGGCCAGGCACTTACCAGCACATGGGGTCGGTTGTGCTGATACTGCACTTCTGTGCATTTTTGCACAGGTCCAGGTTTAGATCAGGAGCAGCAGCAGTAGATCTTTTGCGTGAGGAGTTGAGCATATTGAAACCGAGTTAGCTTGCAGGCGTCCGCAGGCCCAGCGTCTCTTCCTTTTATTTATGTTATTAGTTGTAGTCTCTTTGTTTCGAGACAAACAGATTATGTTATTTTCTTTCAGACCTTTATGTGTAGTATTCAGTAGTAGTTCGTGAGTTGGTGACTCCAAGTCTTGGGTAGAGGATTTCAGTATTGTTTTACCTTGAAACTGCTTATCTCTATTTTTATAAAGTCTTCCGCATTTACTTAATTATGGTTATGGTTTTGGTTGATAAATTGAATATGAAATATTGCTAAAAATAGGATAGTGTGAATAAAGTGGCTTGCCTAGCTACCACGAGTAGGCACCATCACGATCCCGATGTTGGGGGAAAATCCGGGTCGTGACATGAAGGGTTTAAACAAAATTTGCAGGAAGTAGTAGGACGCAAATTCTTAGAACTTGTAAAAAGGCAAGAGATACGTAACAGTTTGGGAATCGAAGAAAACGTTTAAAACATACTCAAAAATATACGATAGGTCCTAACAGGTATAGTATTATAAAATATTTTTGGACAACAGAGTAGGAAAAATGTTTAGCACAGATGTAAAACCATGTAAAGCTGAGAATATATTAGTATATTAGTTTTGAACTATAATTTTGGAAAATCGCAAGGGACATAGTGTCTTGATGAGTTTTAGAAAATAGCAACATAATTCTGAAAAAGTTGCTAAACAGAAGGTATTTATACAGCTATGATTATTTAGAAAATAGGACATAAGTTTAGTAAGAAAACAAAGAGGACTTCAGAGAGGCTAAATTCAGGGAGTTAAAAGAGTTTGAGTAGCCTAAAACATGAGTAAAAAAAATGATCAATCAATTTTATCCGGCCTAAGGGTTGCCTAGGTGTTATATACGTTGCCGATTTACCTTAAACGTGAGCATACATATTAATCCAGTTTTAAGAAGAAGACACAATTAATCAGACTTGTGTTGTTAAATAAAATTAGTGAGGCATTCAAGCAATTTGCAACTCGACTGAAAATCCTAGGTAACATGATGTCTAATACATATAAGGGTCCTAAAACATGGTATCTAAATGCAATAGCAACCCTTGTAATAGTCATTAGTTGATTATCTGCTAATTGTAATTATGAAGTGAGTATAATAATGAGCTGGAAGTAAAAGAGCCTAATACAGGATTTCTAATCGTGTGAGATGCATGTCCTATGCAGGATATCTATTGCACAAATAAGTAGTAAAGCCCTACAAACATGTTTTCTACGTGTAACCCTTAAACTAGCATGCATAACCCTCCTAATTTCACTATAAACCCCAATTGTGCAATACAAGTTGTTAAAGACCAATACAATTAAATTATAGACTAAGTAATTAAATTACAGCAGTAAAGAGAAAAATAAGAAATTAATCTATAGGGAGCCTTTTAGCCAGGCCCAAATCTCCAACCTCACTTCTTCAGAATTTCATAGCATTTACTAAGGGTTTAGGTGCGGCAAAACTCCCTAAGGGACCATTGGCCCCTTTGCCAATACCAGGCACCCAAAATCAAATTAATAAGACAAGTTCAAGTGTGGAATTACCAACCTTGTGCATCAAAGTTCAATGGGTACTCGAGGTGCCCAAACAATGCTTACACGAAGGGGTTAGAACCTAAATTCTAGGAATTGTGAGATTGTGATAGAATTTGGAGGAGTTGAGTTAAAAACAATTGAAAGAGGATTCACATAAAAACAGTTTTGAGAGAAAAGTAATCAATTAAGTTTGAAAATAGTTGATATGGAACTGGTTTTTTGTTAAAGCAAGAAATCACATAGTACTCAAGAAACACCAACAGGGGCAGGGGGGAAAGAGAACAAATAACTCACAAGCAAGAACGCAGTTACGTGTGCACAGAACAACAGAGAGAAGTACTTCATAATAACCAAACATGTTTCAAACAAAGGGGGTCAGGGTATTAACAACATTAAGTTGACAAAGTCAACATCAGAACAGGTCCAGGGCTATTGAGTAGCTAAGAGGGTCCTGAATATATGCTAACAATGTGCAGGAGTAAGGAGAAACATGCATTGGGATAGGAAAAAGGGTAATGGACATGCCAGGCTAAGCTAGGCCTACTAATTAACACAGATACATACTAGTTGCAGGAGGAACAACATAACCATAAATAGAAACACATAAGGAACAAAAGGAAGTGTAACCCAAATAGAAGCATATTTATTTGGAGTTGTAAATCAAATAGGAGACATACCAGTTGATGGTAAGGTAATGCAGAGCAATAGGGAGAAATTAATATGAAAGTGGTAAGCAAGAGTGCAGAGAGTATGCAACAGAGTAGCAGCAGTATAGAGAGAGCAATGGAAGTGAGAGAGGTTGTGTAGGAACAAGAGAAAGAAATGAGAGTTCAGAACAAAGAGTTGTGTTCGTGTGTGTGTGTCTTAAATGAGAAAAGAAGGGGAGTCCTTATAGTTTTTTGAAAACCAGTATAGAATAGGGTAACCAGTACATAATTATAGAAACAGTACCAATTTGAATCAATCACATGACCTAATTCCTTTAAGCTAGGGATTCATGATTCGAATGGGAGTATCAGATAAGGAAAAAACCAATCAGATGATTAATTACACCACAGTAAGAGTAATAGGCACGCAACATGTAATAAAGGCCAAATACATAACGCTCCAAATAAGGAAAATATATGTTGAGCATTCGAACAATATGTTTAAGTACACAAATATGGTAAACATATAAATTAACTCTAAAATTAGTCAAAGAATCACGGACAAGGCCAAAATCATAGGGAACCAACGAAGTATAGAGAGCATCTCACAAGTAAGGAAATAATTCAAAAATCAGTGTAAGAACCCTTAAAGAAAACACATAGAAATTAGGGATTCAAAGAGATGCATGGGATCATTCGAATAACAATTAGACCTATAAACACAATAGGCGTGAAAAAATCAGAGATCATTATGCAAGAAATCATAGAAGCGGTAGAGGGTTGGAACCCTAGTAAAATAGAGCACAAAAACAAAATAGGCTCATAACAAAAACAATCACATAACACAGGCACACATGATACTCAAAAGAACTAGTGTATATAACGATTTTGAAAAAGGGGTTCGTAAACCCTAGTTTTGAAAATAAGAACAAGACGAAAGAAATAGAATAATCAGAGAAAACGAGTAGTGAGTAGTGTAAAACAGAAAAAATAAACTAAGAATTAGTTTAAAAGACAGAGGTTAAGGGAATTAGGCAAAATTTATGGTTTTTTGCAATAAAATCGGTGAGATAAAGAACCTGGCCATGAAACTCTTTAATAATGGAGATTAAAGCATTATCGGATCAAAACCCACCGGAGAAAGACCAGAGATAAGCCAGGCAAAGATTCTGTGACCATATCGCATAGTGGAGGCTTCTAGAGTCTCAATGATAGAGGGAATCAATAAGACAAGGTTTCACGGTGGCTGGTGGTCGAGAGAAGTGAGGCTGGAGGTGGTTGGAAAGGCGGTGGATCCATCGGAGATGAGAGAGAGAACAAGATGGTTCTTGAGAGAAGGGAGAGAAAGAGTGAGTATAGAGAGAGAGAGAGAGAGAGCGGGAGAGAGAGAGAGAGAGACCGTCTGAAAAATGAGGGCTTTGGGGGGGGGGGGTATTAGACTTTAATTTTGGAAATAAAACATGGGTCGTTGATCTCACTTGATCAACGGCTCAGATTAGATCAAGGCTGGACTGGGTTGGTTGAAATGCGTATGGGTCGGGTTAAGAAGAAACTGGCTGGGGTGATTTAGGCTCAATTTTGAGGCTGAATTGGGTTGAATAGGTGTGCCAATTTGGCTATAATGGAAATGCTATTGAGGCCAAATTGTAAATAGCCGATTTTCGTTTTTTAATTTAATAAATTAGTAAAAGATATTTAAAAATCAAATTAAAAACACTGAGTTAGTAAATAATATGTAAGTATTAATTTAAAAATATTGGTATTAATTTTATAATAAAAATGCTATTAAATTGAGAAATAGGCTAAAATCGCAATTTCATGCAATTTTAGTTTACAAATACCACATGGACTTGTAAAATTATGTAAAAACGATGTAAATTATATTTTTGTGCAAATGAGAGAATAAAAAATAATCATTCACCAAAATGACAAGTTCTAGGAATAATTATTGTTTTTTATAGTGTAAAATAGGCCGTAAATTAGTTTTTAAAAATCTTAAAAAATTTTGTATAACACCAAAACCTTTGGGGGTTGTAGATGCATAAACATGCTATTTTGAAATTATTTTGAGTATAAAATACATAGGGAAAATTGGGTATCAACAGCTCTACAAGGAATGAATGAAGAAAATGCATGACAAACACATCGTGGACAGAGACTTTAAACCTGATGACATGGTGATATTGTATAATTCACGGTTGAGATTGTTTCTAGGTAAGTTAAATCCCGATGGTCTGGGCTATTTAGAGTGGTACAAATGTTTGCAAGTGGAGCTGTTGAGACTGAGTCGGAAGACGGGACAAATAAATTCTCCATCAGTGGACAAAGGTTGAAACATTACCTTGGAATAGTTGCAGAAAAAAGGGATACAATGGTGACCAATTTAAAAGAAACCTAATATGAGAATGAGGAGTAAGAGCTAAACTACTTGCATCGTGCCTAGAAGTTAAATCGGGCGTTGCGTGAAAGGCAACCTACGGATTTATTATAATTGTAATGTATAACTTCATATAAAAAAACAAAAACAAAAACATTAGTAGTAGGAACACGCCCTGACCGCGGTCCCAGTGTAATCGTGACCGGACCGTGGTCAAACACAACCTTGTCTACCACGGTCCCAGCGTAACCGCAGTAGGATCACGGTCAAATACTCCCTCTAAACCTTTTCTACCACGGACCCAGTGTAACCGCAGTAGGACCACGGTAGTCCAGATCAGGCCCATGCCATGTAAGTGTTGAATTTTTTCTTTTTATTCCCCCCCCCTTCTTAACTACCCTACCCCCTCTTTTTCCCCCAAAACACTCGACTAAACCTCCCCCCCCCACCCAATTTCCTTTTTTTCTCTAATCTCTCTCCTTCTCTCTTCTCTCATCTTCTTCACAACCAAAACACTAAATTCCCAATCTCCCCCAACATTCTTCTTCTTCCATTCACTCCATTTATCTCCAAGGTAAGTTTCTTCTCTTCTATTCTCGTTTCTTCAAATAGCTTAGTGTAATTTAGTTTCCACTAACCCTAGGTTCTGTTGTAGTGTACAAATTTTATTTTTTCTTTGTTTTTCTCCATTAATTACTTCATTTGCCCATGATTGATGCTTAGATGGTTGGGTTTTTATTGAGCTTAACTTGTGGGGGATTTGTAGTGTGTTTGGTGGCCTAATAAATTTTTTTAGGGTGAAGCTTGGTGGAGGGGCCTAATTGGCCTAAAATTAGGGGTGTGTTGTAAATTGTGGAGCACTTTGTGCTCTTCTTAATTGGTGATGGTGGAGGCAGTTGACATATTTCACTGGTGAGGGGTTGTATAGGGTATTAATTGGAGGAATTGACTAAATTGATCGTGGTGTGTGGTAATAGTAGAGGTCGGCCATTTGGGGCAACTTACTAATTGGGTATCCTAGCATTGTTTGGCTAATAGAACCTATTTGGTGCCATCGGGTGGCGAAGTCTGAGTAACCATCTGAATGGCACATTTTAGGATGCATCTGATAGTTTCCCTAACTTATTTGCAGGTACTATGGCCCGAAAAAGGCAAAGAGGCTGGGCAAGCACTTCCCACGGGCCAACATATGATGAAACCAGGTTCCAATCTCAGGGGGCAGAGGACACATTTCATGCTAAGGCCACCAAAACCTTTGTCTCTGAGATTGTTGTCGACCGGGCTACCCTCCATATGGAAAGTGCAGACATGTATGAGGAAATTTTGCGGAGGGAGATGGAATTCTTGTTTGATGAGCCTGAGACGGCAAATCCGATGATAGTTCGGGAGTCCTATGTGAACTACCCAGAACATTTGGGCCGGGAGGTGAATGTGCGAGGCAGGGTGGTGGATGCAATTTAGATTATTCGCCAGGTTTTGCAGTTTCGCCAGTTTAAAGGTGACATTGATCATTACCACGATGCCCAATGGGTCTCCTGGGACACTATAATTGCAACAATATGCGCAGATGGTTAGCCAACCTGGATACAGGAAAATATTACCCTCCACTCCAAGTCGTTCACATATGAGGCCAAGTGCTGGTTCACCATCATTTGCAGCCGGTTCTTGCCCACTAGCAACACGACAAATATGAACCACCTACGGGCTCTACTGGTGTGGTGCTTCATCACCAAGCGAGATTTTGATGCAATGCGACTTATTGGTGATGAAATGATCCTTCGATCATCTCTGCAATCGAAGGGGTTTTACTTCCCCTCATTAGTGACGAGATTTTGTCTGCTAAAAGGTATCCCCACCAGTCCTAGAGATGGATCCTTGCCCGCAAAAACACCATTCAGAACTTCTACGATCACTGTGGGCAGAGATGTACCCACGACCATTGAGATTGATGATGAGGATGATGCCCCAGCACCCATGGCATCCTCTAGGAGATCCTATGACGGAGCTGAATCCTCTCGGTAACCCCACACTAGGGAAGGATTATCTAGATCACAGTCTACCTGGCCTATGTTGCATCCTATGGAGAAGGAGATCGAAGACCTTCGTACCTCAGTTGATGGCCTACATGTGCGTATAGATGCTATGTCTCGGCAACATGCCAGGTTTGAGAATCGTATGATGGCGTGGTTCCGTGCATTGGGGAGAGCTTGTCATGTGGACCCCAGCACTGTCTCCGACTTCGACTAATGCTCAAGGAAGTCTTCTTACCTTCTGCTCTTTATTTGTAATATGACATAGGGATATGCTATTATTTTAAGTGTGGGGTATTGTAGTGTACATATATATTGAGTATGTTGTAGTTCTGTAGCTATGTTGTTGTATATAATTGGATATAATCATTTTACAAGTAACTGACTTGGCCCAACGACGGACACTTGTCGACGGTTCTCTTGAGGGTCAAAGTCAAATTTTAAAAATAGAAAACCAAAATAAAAAATAAAAATAAAAAAGGGTAAGGGACTCTTCCTGGGGATAGACCACTTGGATAGTACTCTTGAGAGAAGTAGTCCACTTAGATTTTCTTTATTCTTTTATGATTAGGTAGTGTAGTAATTCCTTTTTGGTTTTTATTTTGACCACGATTCTTTTCCAAGGGCTTTTCTTGAACCGGGTTAGGTAGATTTTTTCTTTGATATTTTTAGGACTCCGAAGACTCTCTTGGACTAGGATAGGTAAGGGCAGGAATGCAACATGGAATGTACACACCTGCTAATAACTAAACGAACCTGAGGGTGCGAAGTCTAGGATCGTTTGTAGACTCGTAAATTACGCCTTAATTGTGAACGCCTTGTCTTGCTTGAATGCTTATGTGAGTGTGTTGGAAAACTAATTCAGAATGAGTTACATGCCAAGTGTATGAGGAATTACCTATATTCTGTGCTTGCATGCGATACCTAGAACTTTCTCGGCGTGTTTGCAAAGGAAAATAGAAGTTGTTTGGACTTAGAGATGATTGAGGCATTTCTTTATGTAGCCGGTCCAATTACAAATCCACGTGTACATATTACCGTAGTTAACCCCTTTGATCTTAATCCTGATTCTTTGATAACCTTGTAATAACCTACATCCATGTGTTGAATAGCTTGTCTGTTTGACCCTTTGCCTCCTAGTAGCACTTAAATTGTTAAAGATCATGTAAAAGTCAAAGTGTAGGATGATAAGGGATTGGGATAAGGAAATTAGGAAAATACTTGAATGGTGCAATGGTAGTTGAAAAAAAAGAGAGAAAAATATGTATTGAAATATAGAATAAGGACCTTGTAAATATGTGGTCCTAAAATAGTGAATAGCAAGAGAAAGCCAGTTGCACCTAGGAAAGTCGGGGTAGCTTATGAAACAAGTTTGGAGGAATGACTGGGCTGGACATGGGAATCGGAATAAAGGAAAAATGTATTAAAAGTGATTAGGGAGGTTAGTCACTATATCCAAATATATCCTACCCGTCCCTTAGCCTACATTACAACCAAATAAAGACCTCTTGATCTTAGACTAAAACAACTCGATTAGTAGAGTATTACACTAAGGGCAATGTTATGGTGTATCTGTGTGGCATATGAATGTTCTTTGTTGAGAGTGAGTGAATTCTTTCCATCTATAGTTCCTTGTGCTTGATTTTATATGTGTGGAACTTACCTCATAAATGTGATGTGAGGGCATGTAACTCGGGAAGAAAAAGTAAGTTTCACCTCTGTTTAGAGTAACTAGAGTAAGCACGTGTGTGGCATGCCATTAGAGTCTTCATCTGAGGTGTGGTTGTTGCACTGCTTTGGTTGTTCTTTCTTAATGGCGAGTATGGCATAAAACTGGGTAATGCATCGAACGATTAGGCCTAGAAGTGTGGTTCAACTTGCTCGAGGACGAGCAAAGATTTAAGTGTGGGGTGTTGATAATAGGTGAATTGAACTATAACTAAGCCCTAAAAGAACCACTTTCTTATAGAGTTCTTATGGTAATAGTGATAACAAAATGATCTTATTAGTGCTTTTCATGTTTAGCAGGTTATATACAATAAAAGAAGGCTATGGAGTACTTTTGGGATCAATTATGAAGGAAAAAAATGCCAATTGCACCATGTGAAATGCACAAACCAGAGCTTGAGATGAACTGTCGCGGTCCCGGCATAACTACGGTCGGACCGCGATGAGAAGTTATGGCAGATTCAGATAGGTCATTTGGCCGCGGTTCTAGCATTACCGCGGTAGGACAGCAGCAGGCGACGAAAAGTTGAGGGACTAAAATGCAAATTCCAAAATTCTTAGCACAAAATCCTATTTAAACACTAGGACTCGCCCAAGGGAGGCATGTAATGTTTTTAAAGAGTAATTTGGCAAGAAAAACAAGTGTGAGAGATTACCCAAAACATCATTACTCTTATTTTACTTTATTTTTCTTGCAATTTATGATTATGAATCTTTTAGTAGTTTATTTCCCCATTGTCATGAGTAGCTAAAACCTTAATCTAAGGTTTTAGTAGAACCCATTGGGAATAACTTGGTCGTTTTATTAATATAATTGGATTTGGTTGCTAATCTCTAATTGTTCATCTATATTTTGATTATGGATTAGTTGAAAGGGCCCTCAATTATCCGTTCCTATTTATTATGTATCTTCTTGAGAAAGAGTGCATATTTAGGTGATTGTATGAACAACATAACTCCCGGAGTATATACTTGAGAGAGAGTGCATATTTAGGTGATTGTATGAACAATATCACTCGCAGAGTATAGATGAGAGATATAACCAAGGATTTAGGGGTTGGATTAGAGATAACGAAACCCCAGATGCAATCTAAGTGAACCATATTATGAAATTAGCTAGCATAGCTTAAGAGAGTGCGTCTAGTAGAATAGAAAGAATTATGATAGATTGAGCACTCATGATTGTTAGAGATAACTAAATCGTAGTTATAAGATATTACAACCAAGGAAACTGCCGACGGGGGAAACTATTGCCGTAGACCTTATTCTACTGTTTACACATCATGTTTAGTTAATTTTCAGTTGTTTATTACTTTCAATCTTTAACAACAACAACAACAACCCAGTATATTCCCACAAGGTGGGGTCTGGGAAGGGTAATATGTAGACAGGCCTTACCTCTACCCGAGAGGGCAGAAAGGTTGTTTCCAATTAACCCTCGCACATGGAAAAGAAAGGCAAACAAAAATAAAAATAAAAACAAAAACCGCATTAGTTACTCTAGCATACATCGCATAAAAATTATCTAAACATAAGAGATATATGTACCATAAATAAGCAGGCATGCAATGATATTAAAACAACAACTACCATAAATGACTACCATAAGAGAACAAACAGCCCTACCACGCCTCACCCACCCTGGGAAAGGAGTACGAAAAATCTAGAAGTCCCTATCCTACAACCCTTGATACTAGACCCATTGTAGAATGATATTACTTTCAATCTTTAGTTGTTAGAAAATCAACCATTGTGAATCAGAAAGTTTGGGAAAATAGATTGTGTGAATTTATTAAATCTGACAGTAGTAATTGATAGCTTAATTCTCTGTGGTTCGACTCTGGACAATAATACTCTGATTATATTTGCAACGCCTGCGTAATTTTTTGTGAGACTCAGTTGAGCGTGATCAATAGAACTTCGGCTCACGACAAATAAAGGGAAGGGGTGACAAGCAAACCAATCAGAATACCAAGCGAAAACACAAAACTAACACTAAGTGGCGCATTTAGAAAATGAAGCAAAGACAATAACAAGTAATTACAGAAGTCCAGAAATACAAAAATGCATGAAAGACATTAAGTGATGTACTAAAGCCTCTACACTAATTTTCAACTTTCACATCTTCCTATCTATTGTTATGCCCTCTGTACACTGGAGCAACACCATATCTTACCTAATCAATTTTCTCCAATACTTCATCAGCCTACCTTTACCTCTCTGTTGGCCCTCCAAAGCCAACCTCTCACACCTCCTTACTATTGCATTTGCGCCTCAGTCTTCTAATTTTAGATCGCCCTAAACTCGTGTCTGACAGAATATTATTGATTCATGTTAGACAAGTGTCATGCTCACATCTTGGTACTTCTAAAACAAACTTTTTCTTTCCATTCTTTCTCAAAGAAAGAAAACTTGTAATCACCATACCTAATTTTTGCAAAACCAAAATACTTTTTCAGTTCTTCGTTTCATAAGTGTGCAAAATTACAATTGCCATGCTATAACAGTTTGTTTTGGCAACAAGATATCCAATTAATAGGAAAGAATAACTGTCTACAGACTGTTGGATTCATACTGACCCCCTTCTATTGTTTATTTTTTTCTTTTAGGATGAATAAAGATGGATAGTGTTGCTCATGATGCGACTTGCAAAAATTCAAACCCACATCATATGCCACATAGATTGGCAATTGATATAAATTAGGATCCACCAAACTGTATAGAGAACCTAATTTTCCATCAGTCCCCACAGAACATACACACATACAGCAGTAAGTAAATGACACAATAGAGTTTTACGTAAAAAAAACTTCCAGCTCATGGGATTAAAACCCACGACCTACACCCGTAAAATTTCAACTTCACTATTGAGCAAACTTCATATTACAAAATATTATAACATAGGAATTAAACTCTTAGTCCCTCACTCACTTGTAATAACTCTATTACAAGCCCCTCTGTAATAACTCTATTACAAAGTTCATAACTCGACTAACTCCAAACAAGACACAAACATAAGGTTTATGGTGTTACTTGGTTTCCTACACAAGCTTATAGCTAAGCTAATTAGGAATTACAAGTAATCTCTCTAACAAAGGTACAACACAATTGAGGACATATGGTAACGCAATGTTGGAAACTGGTCCTTGTTCTATTGTTCTCCATTTTAGAAGGCTTGAAGTCACTTGCACGATTGCAACACTCTTGAGAGAGAAGCTTGATGATTTCCCAGTGTTCAACTGAGTTTTCCCTTGCATCATGTTGATAATATAAAAGGGATGTTATTTGGATGGTGCAAGCAATTACCCGCTACAAGGTATTCCCCTTAAAATGACTGATGCACTATTTGCCTTGTTGCATGTGTGCAAAGGAATAGTTGCAGCAACTTTATAGTTGTGGGAAGGTAGCTGATGCATATTTGTTCCCTCTGTTGTCTCTTTGACTTTAATTGTTGGAACCTGTGCACGACTTAAGACTTCTTGTTGTTTAGCACTTTGATGATATGTATCAGGTTCCCGATCTGGTTCTTATCATTAAGTTTGTTAGATCATCAAAGCATTAGAAGACACATAACCTATTAATTTCCCTTTTGTGATAATGACAAATTTGTAATTAAAATTCCCCCAAGGAGCCAGATTATCATACAATATTTTCTATATCCCTCCTGAACATGTTCATTCTTGTTCCATGTTCCTCTTAATTAATTTTTCCCTATTCGGCATGATAAAATATTATGCACAAGCAATAAGCGAAAAGAAATTTAGTATGGTTAACTCATGTCACATGTGTGCATACAAATACGACTAAAAATAGAGCAAAAACGTATAACATGTCTAAGAAAAAGGACAGGATACTAATTAATTTAAAATAAAATAGAATATAATCAGTAGTACCATTTGTTATACAACCATCCACAAAATAAAACAACTTAGAAAGTACCAATCACAAAAAATATCAGAACAAAAGGACCAAGATATAGGACAGTCAACTATTAACTGGACATTAGGAAGGGGATTATTTTAAAGAGCACTGAAAGGGGGAGGCAGAAGAGGCAAGGGTTATGAGAGGGATATCCATTCAAGCATTTGCCGGCACGTGCTTGTTAAGAATCCTCTCTTTCATGTCCTCAACTTGTTTCCTGAGATCAATATTTTTCTTGGTCAGACTGGCAACCTCTATGCTTTGGGCATTGCTAGAACCAGGTGCCTCCTAGACCTGACTAACCTGACCCTCAAGAATAACTTTTTTATGCCTTCAACTTACTTAGCTCTTCATTAGCAACTTTCTGAGCCTTAATCAGTTGAGAGATAGTGGAATTGTTGCCAATCCCTACTTTCTTATCAATGAACTCACTTTCTTCCAAGGTGGTCTTGGAGAAGGTTTGCTTGCGAGTTCCCACTGTTGCATTTTCCAAAGGACTTTGATGAAGTTAAACACCTTAGTGAGTAAGAAACCGTAAGGCAACCCATTATTACCATCCTTAAATTTACAACTTTCTTCTTGTGCTCTATCATAAGCTCAGGCAGATTGATAGTGGTGTAGGTATCTCATGCTTCCATTCGGAACATGTCTGCTTTTGACGTAATGGAACACCTTTCTGCCCGTGGAAGCAAAACCTTGTTTACCATTTTGAACAACAGTTGACACACTGGATAAGGGCCTTCTTATGTACATGTTCCCGTGTTATACTGCATCATCCTTCAAAATGACATTTCTGAAATTGAGTGAACAAGTCCCCTCAATGGATGATATTCCTCCAACAGGCACTCCCAAAATATCTCCCAACACAATCTCGTCTACCACAAAGTCTACACCATTGGCCTTCAAGTAGACGTTGTCCTCTGCTATTGTGAACATGTTTGCATAGAAACTATTCACATCTTCCTCATACACGTTAAGGCTCTCATTTGTGAACAAATGTGTCCATTATTGAAACAAACAAATATCCACCAGTTGGCGCATCCATATCATGTCAAGAATATCATGAGAAAATGTTCTGCCCCACAACACCCTTAGTTTTCTCAGGTTTTTTTCTTCCTTCATCCTTGGCTACACCCACCTTGGCCTTCTTGGAGGAACCAGTTTCCTCATTGTTCTCGGTCTTCCTTTTCACATACTTTCTCACGCTTTTCTCTTTCTTTGTAGATTGCTCAGACACCTTTTCACCATATACTTCCACCAAACAAGTTGTAACTTAGGTGAAAAGTACTATGGTACTTCCTAATAAACTCTATATTCATGACTCAAAGCAGGAACCAACTAAATTAATCCATTAATTTCAATTAAGACCTTAAAGTTCTCGAAAATACATTTACTAAAGTCACCGTTGGTCTAATTTGTCAATCTTCAATCTATCAACTTCATAAATAGAGCAACTCACTTGGCTTCTATCCTCCATTGTGGCAGCAGCCTATGTGCCGATTAGGGATGGCAAACGGTGCGGAGCGGGGCGGTTGCGGGGCACACCCGCGAAGACTCCTACCCGCCTCGCAAAATAAATTTTTCTAATTTTAACCGCCTCGCCCCGCCCCGTGAAAATCCGCCCTGCCCCGCCCCGCTTATATATATTTTTTAATTGAACTAGATTTGAATTACTCATAAAATAAAAGAAAATCGAAAGATCAACTTTTCGGCACGGGGTTATGACATTTCACTTATACCTCGTCGCTTTCACACTTAATTCCTCATAAGTGATAACTATAAGAATATAAAATATAAAAAAATTTACCAAAAAACACTCTATGAATTGAATTCTACTCTATAAAAGCACTTGCACAACTCTTATTTTAAACAAAAAATAATATAAAAAGCACTTGAATAAAAGAAGAAAATGATTACCACTCATTCAATTTTAAAAAATTCCCAGATTCAACAACTGTAAATTTTTTTGTTTGTTTAATTTAAATGGATATTTTAGTTATCTTTTCCTCAAGATTAATCAAAACTTTTATAGACTCCCTATAATAAGGCCTCATTTGTTTTTTTTTTTAAGATTAAGACGTCTGAATCTGAATATATATCTGTATATCAAGATGTGTACTAAGATTAAGTCATCTAAATCTGAATACACATTTGGATATATTAAGATGTGTATTAAGATATGAATACCAAACATTAAGACTGTTTGATTTTTAACATCTGAATGCATAAAATTTATTTTTATTTGAAAAAAATCTAATATCCTATCAATAAAATATATAGTTTAAAATATGAAAGTTGTTGGTAGTGATGGTTAATGGGTGAATGCCGACTAAAGGCGGTGGTTGGTGGTAGTTTTGGTTGATAATGATGGTTCATGCTAGTAGCTAGTAGTGATTGGTAGTGCTGGCAATTATGATTGATGATGGTGGTGGTAGGTAGTGATAGTTAAGAACGGCGAGTGGTGGTTTGTGATTAAGGAATGTGGTGGTAGGTTATAATGATAGGCGGTGCTGATTGCGGTTGTTAATGGTGATGAGGTGGTTGGTTGTGGTAGTTGAGGTGGATAAATGTTGAATACGAGTGACAATGATGGTGGTCGGAGTGGTGGGATGGTGGATGGTGATGGTCGATAATGGTGGAAGCTATGATTGAGGATGATGGTGGCGTGGTGGTGGTGGCGGCGGTGGTGCCGGCGGTGGCTGAGTATGGTGGTGGTGGCGGCATAGTGGTAGTTGATAATGGTAGGCGGTGGCGGCAATTAATAATGAATATGTGATAGCATCTTAATGAAATTAAGTCTCTGTTACAGATCTTAATCATACAGACCTATTCAGACCCATTAAGTGGTTGTTAAGTAAAAAAACAAACACACTTAATGATTAAGATCTGAATAATTAAGATTCGGACTTTAAAAACAAATGCACTTAATGTCTGAGATCTGAATGATTAAGATTCAGACCTCCATTAAGTGCAAACAAATGAGGCATAAGTCTAATTCGGTAATATAAAAATAATAAATGACATGTTATGACAAATTAGAATGTAAGTATATTCATAAGCGAAATCTTAATATTATTGGGTAAAAATCTGAGGAAAAAGGTAGAAAGATTCGTCCTATCCTATGCGTAAGCTTTTGCACTGCCATATTCCGCCCCGCCCCGCACCGCCTCGCGTTATTTTTTTTAGAAAAAATTATGCTCCGCCCCGCCCCGCAAACAATGTAATCCCTCCCCCGAATGCTGAAAAACCGCCCCGCCTCGCACCGTTTGCCATTCCTAGTGCCGATCCATATCAAATTAATTTACGCTATTTTACTTTATATGTTGTTTATTATCCCTATATATTCCTGTCCAATTGCCTATCCATGAAATCTTATTTTTGTAGAGAATTTAAAATTAAAGTATTATGTGCACAAGCAAAAGTGCGTAATCAAAATTGCATTTCTGTTATAAATTAGGCGCATTTTATCTAAAATTGTTTTAAAGAATTTTTCCAAAAAACCATACCAAAATCAACTTCAATTTTCAGCCATATTGCATTAACATTTAGACTGTGCAGATCCTTCTATCCCTTGATACATAAGAACACATTAACAGAACATCCAAGAGTAGTTGAAGAAAAGAAGATCAAATGACATTCCCATTAGAGGTTTCTGTACAACTTCAGGCGACAGACAAAAGTTAGAGGTTTCTGTACAATATCAGGCGATAGAGATAGCTAATAAAGATGTTTCTGGACAGGTACCATTCGCCATACCCTTCCGTGTATGTACAAAAATATAGTACAGTTTCAGGAACGCGAATAAATACTTAGCAAGAATCCATGTATGTACAAAAATATAGTACAGTTTCAGGAACGCGAATAAATACTTAGCAAGAAAACAAAACTCATCGTTCTTTTTAATGATAGATCCAGTGACCATCTATGGCTTGCTTTCACAAATCCTTTCCTTCCTTCAACAATGCTGTGGACTTGCAGATGGGACAATTGTTCTTCATAATCAACCATTTCTTTACGCAATCTGCATGATACTCATGTCCACACTTGAGTGTTCCGATGCTCTCTTGATCATCGTAATCAGACTGAAAGTATTACATACATGCAGGCCATCAGAGTTTAAAACAAAAAAGCAATAAAAGATGCACCACGATGAATAGCAAAGCTAGTAACCTAATAAGTAATAGCACACACTTGAATTGTAATGAGTAGGACGCACAACTTATGAAGGAATGGATAAAACAAGATGCTCAGAAACTTCGAAAGGCCGTGGCAACATTGTTCGGTGCACACTAAAAGTTAGTAAATTATCCAACTTATAAGGTATAGAATGATTTAGGAAGGCAATGACAGCATAATACCAGCAGTGTGAAGACGTTGACCATCTCCTCCTTTAATGTTGGTATCCTCAAGGTTATGGTGGGAAATCCTGTGTTGATGTTCAATTGGAATTGTGGTAGGTGGAAGAGAAGACTTAGGGCATGGAATGTTGCTCCACTAGCAGTTATGTGGTTTATTTGGAGAGAAACAAATAGGAGAGCTTTTGAAGATATTGGTATGAACTTTATACGATTGACGAATAGCCTCTTTATTCTTCATTTCATTTTGGTGCAACTGTGAGATCCCTTTATGCATAGAGGATTTGATGTTGTTTGTATAGAACCATATCATTTTGTAGGTTTTCTACTTTATGGGTATACTTCCAGTATAAGGGCCATTTTTGTGCCCAAACTATTACTAAAATTATTACTTTATCAACAAAACAAATACCGACAGTGGGCATGAATGATCCCGAAAAACTAAAATTAACTCATTAAGCTACAGGAATCATCAAAAGTTCCAGCAAACACGTCACAAATTGAGTAATGTGACCCCTCCAAGAAACAATACACAAATGCTTCCAAAGTCAACTGTAAATCAGCATACGGATAATACCTGGCATATGACACAGAAATCAGTCTTGTGATCCAAACATGCAGCCCTTTCCAAATTGCAAGGAGTCATCGATGATGAAAATGATCTTGTTTTCAAATGGCTAACAATGACCTCCTCTGATAACCCGGTTTTTACAGTGCCAATCTGCTCTCCCAATGCAAGAAGCTCCTGGCGTAGGATTTTAAAGTGGATTTAAATTTTGTTTACAGAAGTTACAGCAAATAAATTGTTAAAATGAACATTACTGAAGTAGTATATATACCTAACCCCCCCCCCCCCCCCCCAAAAAAAAAAAAAGGAAAATGGAAAAGTTGTATAATACTCATTAACCATCATGATAAATATGAACCGGTACATACAGTTGAAGAACCTTCTATCTTCCTACCTCATAAGACATGTGATCTACGTCCATACGCATCTCTCCGTGCTGATCAGCAGTATCATGCACTTCATGGTAGCCAGGAATATCCAACATTGCCACTCCCTGCATACAACCACCAAGAAAGAATAACCCATTACATTCAACCCCATAAATTTTATTGCCCACAATTAGACAATTATGAGACAAAAAAATCTGGAAATCTGGTCAAACAGAAACATATTTTACATCTTCAGGAAGAACTCTCATGTTAGGTAGGTTGGCATGTCTAGCATTTGTTTCATGCATAAATTCTCCTCGTTGAGGCCTGTACAATCTAAACCCAGTCGGTGGGAATGGTCTAATATATCTAGGCCCTGCTTCCACAAGGGCGAATGGAATGATAGAGCTGTTCAACGAGCTACTCGGGAGGTGTCTGTGTGAAGAGGCAGTCATTTGTGGAGGGAGGGTGATAATGTGGGGTCTCACTCCTTGGACATTTGGAGGCAAATGACGAAGGTTTGGATGCCCTTGAGGAACAGATGGGTGCACAAAACTAGTCAAACCTCCATTGCCGGCTGTTACTTGATAACCTCGCATACTGAAGTTTCCACCATCTTCACAACCTCGAGTATCACCTAGAGTAATGGGAAGAAAAAAAAAGCAGAAAAGACATGCAATTAGTTTAGAAGTTAAAATTTTTTCACTTCGAACAAAGACCTCGAGTTTCCCTTGAAGATTTGGGAAGGGCAAAAAAAGAAGACTGTCCTTGAGCAGTACCAAAAGAAAGGCGAGAGCTGCAATGATTTCTTAAGGTTAGCTCTTAGATCATTCGATCAATCAAATCAACTATGCCCCAATTCAAAATTCACTGGGAAGCTATATGAATCCTATATAATCATTCTGCATATAACAAAGTTAACTTTTTCACTTTGAACAAATATTAAATAAGTTTTGGAAAAATAATGTAAGGGTGAAAAGAAAGGCTAAGACTTGTTTCCTGTGAATATATCCTTTTAACCATACATGAATGCAGAAGGAAAGCTCGGATACAGATACTGTTCAACTGGGTGACATAGCAGTGGCACTATTAGAACGGAACATAAAACAGCACAGACTTTGATGAACATTAAATGAAGAGAAGAATAGGTAGTGTTTAGTTGAGAATAGGCAAAGAAATTAATGCATGAAACAGGAGAAATTTGCTGTGGAAATTCCTAAAAAGTTATATCAATTCAGGAGAGAGCTGGAGCGAGTTTTCCTTATTTTCTCCTTGTCAAAAAAACACAGCTTTTATTGTTCGTAAATTAGGTACATCGAAACCATCCACGAATCTCTCCAAATTTGTGCCCTAAATATGAATATTTCGCCCCGCCCTCTATAACTGAACTCTCATGTCAGTATTTCTCATTTTATGCAATTGAAAATGTTAAGAACTGTCTATTTGGAAACAGCCTCTCTACCCCAGGGTAGAGGTAAGGTCTGCGTACACACTACCCTCCCCAGACCCCACTAAGTGGGATTATACTGGGTTGTTGTTGTTGTTGTTGTAAAATGTTAAGAACTATTCTATCCTACGTAACAATATAAATTAGGCAAAGATAACATAAAATGGAAATTTAAAAGCAAGAATTTGTCATTAAAGAAAGAACCAGAAGCTCGTCTCAGGATCCCTTAGCAACAACAACAACTACCCAGTATAGTCTCACAAAGTGGGGTATGGGGAGGATAATACGTACACAGGCCTTACCCCTACCCGAAAGGGCAGAGAGGTTGTTTCCAATCGATCCTCAGCTCAGGAGAAAGAGAAGAAAAAGAGGAGGAAAAAGAAAAAGAAAAGTAAAAGAGCATTAGTGACTCCAGCAGAAATCGCATAAATAGTTAACTACACATAAAACCATAAATTAAAAGGCATGCAATAATATCTACTAGTAATTACCATAAGGGGCACGATACAAAATGCAAGACATCTATGGAGGGCCCTACCAAAACCCACCTAACCCTGATACTAGACCTCTAGACTTTTCTATCAAGGGCCATGTCCTCGGAAATCCGCACTATTGCCATGCTCAGGATCCCTTAGCAACTGAACAAAAATATAGGCTGGAACAGATCCATAAAAGTCATTAATAAAAAATGAGTAGGAAGTACCAGGCAGAAAAGGTAGACGAGCACTACGATTCCAGGCCCAAGATTCAGTCTCTCTAGCGCTGCTGTTGAACTGCAAGCCTGACCAATAATTTCCAGGAAATTGACAGGCTTGGCCGACATGCAGATCATTGTTGTTGTGTCCTAATACATGATCTGGACCACTAGCACCAGATCTGTCCCTCGCACGTCTCAGTGCTCCATCTTCGATAAATGATGATGAGTCATTTCTTCTGTACTCAGGTGGTATAAACGATGCAGCATCCATTGGGGCAAGAGAAGAACTGGAGCCTACCAAGGCATGCTGATACTGAAAATTCACGGGAATCACTTCAGCATTCTTTCTCTTAAACAAGCCTCTGACACTGTCGCCATAAATATTGTTCCTTCCATAACTGTCTACATTAATTCCAAAGGTGCCTTGAGTGCTTGAAAATGGAACCCACTCATGTTGCCCGTGGTTTACTGCGACCCGGAGATCTCTAGAAGCAGATGGAGGAGCTACGTAATGGTTATAATGATTTGTCGATGAAGCAATAGCTGGGTCGAAATTGGAGGCAGGATATTGATATTGAACCCCATTGTACTGCGACATCCCATAAATTAATGCACCCTCTTGACAGTCTTGTGGATGATGCAAATAGAGATTACCAGCATTTCCAGGAGCTGGTAATATTGCATGAACATTAGGCTGTGGAAAAGTTGTTAAGCTCCGGTAAAAAGCACAAGGCTCCGGATGGGCATCTTGACTTTGCTGGTCTGCTTCCAAATCAGTTATTTGATTACTATAGGACATATTCCTTTGCGCAATTTTATCCAGTAAAATTAGTGGAGAATGCCTGCTTGGAGAAGAAACAGGCATCAGAAACAACTTCCACATAAATCCATTGTAAGAGATTGCACAAACTTAAGTGAGTACCAGCTGATACTTATTTCAACGACGATAATGTTCAGATCAACTGATACTTTATTATAATATCTTTGTCTATATTCATTTCAATAAGTAGAGTTCAATAAAACCTAAAAGTTTAGTAGTTTCCGTTCAAAAGTTATAACATTCATGACCTTTGAGTCAAAAATCTGAACTTATCTCGCAAAATATCACCTAGATATCGATAAGAAAAAACAGAGCTATGCATGACTTGCTGCTTAAAATAGAGCAGTTATATTTGGTAAAAAGTAAACCAGACTGTATGGAATAGAAACGACAATTTAATGAAGCAAAGACGGCAAGCTACTCTTCATGCACTCAAATTTTCCTCAAACTACTATTTCCAAGTTGACCTCGCGAAAGGTATATTATTATGATGGCAGACCTAATTGTTTCAAGGGTAACTGTTGATTGCAACATCGAGTCCATTATAATATAGGGTATGGGTGATGGAAGTTATACACATCGTGAACCTGATCACATCTTGAACACTTTAGTATGGGCAAGTAAAGATCCAAAAGAACATGCAAAACGGAGAGGATTGCAGCTATAGAGTTTGATGGAGAATGGGTTCTGGTTCATTGTCAAAACAAAATCATGACAATAATAAAGCATTATGGCCAAAAAATTCAACTCATTTGAAAGTCAAGTGGCTGCAGGACCTTTTTGGCAATATAGTAAGCACAAGTTGCCTAAAGGATTCAAAATCAATTTGTCTGTTTCCTCTCCCTTGGGAGTCAAACATGCCACTCTAACAAGGCACACTTGTTCGTATCAGGAAAAGTTGCTCAGGCAACATATGATGTTTCAATACAATGAAGTCTCGGGCAATTCTCGACCACAATCACACTTTTAGACTCACCCATTTGAAGCTATGCACTCAAAGATTTCCACTAGTCACACCATCTACCAAAATAGGTGTAGGATAAAATAACAACTGAAGATTTCACATTTATACATAACACTGCACATATTTTTGAATAGCAAAACTCAACCATAATTCTAAAGATTGAATCCCCTCAACTATCAAATTTGACCTGGATTCAGTTGACAGGCAGTATTACATCACTGACGAGCATAACTGCTCATTTGGAAACCAAAACGAGCTTCATAGACGCCAGTAAGTTCATTGAATCCACTTGATCAGTTCTCATGATTATGCCATGGAGAAGAAGATGAGAACTTGAACATAAAGTCAACAAAATAAAATAGGTTAAACAATTAGCAACGGCATTAAGGCCTCATTTGTTTGTAGTTAATGGAGGTCTGAATCTTAATCATTCAGATCTCAGACATTAAGTGCATTTGTTTTTAAAGTCTAAATCTTAATTATCCAGATCTTAATCATTAAGTGTGTTTGTTTTTTTAACTTCACAATCACTTAATGGGTCTGAATAGGTCTGTATGATTAAGATCTACGACAGAGACTTAATTTCATTAAGATAGTATCACATATTCATTATTAACTGCCGTCACCAACTATCATTACCAACTACCACCACCACCACCACATCCTCAATCATAGCCGCCATCATTATCGACCATCACCACCCACTATCCCCATCACTCTGACCACCATATAGCATTCTCACCCAAAATTAACACCCACCACCCACTATCCCCACCACTCCGACCATCATATACCATTCTCACCCACAGTTAACACTCATCCACCTCAATTGACCACCCCATCACTATCAACAACCTCAGTCGGCAGTCGGCACTGCCCACCATTATAACATACCACC
Organism: Nicotiana noctiflora; assembly: GCA_032618575.1. NCBI lineage: Eukaryota > Viridiplantae > Streptophyta > Magnoliopsida > Solanales > Solanaceae > Nicotiana > Nicotiana noctiflora. Next base: position 34,664 of record JASVEL010002326.1, on the reverse strand, counting down.
ACTCACCCACCACCTATCTCAGTCACAACTACTACCACCACCCGCCATTCTTAACTATCACCACCCACCACCCACCACCACCATCCTCAATCATAATCACCACCACTACCAATTACTACTAGCTACTAGCATGAACCACCATCATCAACCAAAACTACCACCAACCACCACCTTTAATCGGCATCACCTGTTAGCTATCACCACCAACAACTATCATATTTTAAAAATTACATATTTTATTGATAGAATATTAAATTAGTTAATATTTCATTTGAATTTTATGTTTATTAATTTTCAAATAAAGATAAATTTAATACATTCGGATGTTAAAAATGAAACAAACTTAATTATTTCTATTCAGATCTTAATACACAACTTAATATATTTAGATGTGTATTCAGATTCAGATGTCTTAATCTTAATATACATCTTGATATTTAGATGTGTATTCAGATTCAGACGTCTTAATCTTAAAAAAAACAAATGAGGCCTAAGAGTTTATTGATCAGCCACAGGTATACCTAATCATGTTTAAGATCAACTTTCTATGTGATCTAGCTGAGAGAAGATTCATAAGTTAAATAGGAGTAGCCTCCAATGAATGGATCTTTATAGCTCAAAAGTAGCTTCAACGGGCAGCGGTAAACATAACCTAACTATCAAACGTTCAAATCAGAAATGAGAATCGGTATTTCCATGTGCAGTAGAGTAAAGGCTAAAAGCATCCCAGTTGAGAATCTATATCCCAATCTTATAACAACATCCAGACAAAATCAAACAATGTAAGTTAATGAAATGAAAGTGAAAAGGCGTCAAGACAAACCTTGACTTCTTTGTTCAAATATCCAGAAGAGTTTTGAATCTAGAAACTACTGTCAGAAGATACGACAGAAATAATGACACTGATACAGAAACAAATCTACAGCATCTAAAAAAACTAAAGCTGAAATATCAATACAACCAGGCCCCGGGGCATTGGTTCAACGAAAAAGGTTGTACGGGTTGGACATGTGGCAAGTACATGACGAGCTTGAAACTTAGTGTTGGACCTAGTCCAGTATCTTGCGTAGAGAAGGACAGCAAAAAGCCGGAATTAGCCACTGAGTTTACAAGCTGAACAAACGGATTTCTCAATCATTAACAAAAAGCATACACACCATGTTTGTGACAAAACTAAGTCATCAATACAGGAGTGTAATTCCACAGTAAACATCTTCAATCACATAGCATAAAATACTTCATGACTGGGAAGTAGCTGAATTTCAAGTTCTGGCTGAAATGCTTTACAAACCAACTATATCATGCGCCAGTCATGACTCATGGAAGTTGGAGGTGGGTGAAGGGTGGAAAGAGATAGAGATTTTTCAGTGTAGTCATATTGTCATCAGCTCTTGCCGAGGGAGGAACTGAATTTTCAACATTTATCAGTTCAGATCACCACGCCACCAAAAAAGGTGTCCTTTTCCACTTGGCTAGCAGGTAGAAGCAATGGAACAATCCTGACAGCTGAGAATTTGAGAAAATGAGCATTACATATGTCAGCTGTTATGTGCAAAAGTTCAGGTGAAGATGTGGACCTCCTCCTTTTACTTGTCAAGGGGTAAATTACTTGTGGTGCGAGATTTTGCGCTCATTTGGCTGCAATGGATGATGCTCGGCACAGTAAAGGAGGCTATCTAGGTAGAGTAAAGGAGGCTCTCTGACGTTAGAAGCAAGAAGAGAAGCCAATGAGCGTGAGATGTAGCACCATTAGAAATATGTTGGCCGAAATATGTTGGCCCTGTAGAAAGAGAGAAATAGGAGAGCTTTTGAAGGAATAGAGAATGACTATGTATATTTATAGCCTCTCATTTCTAGTTTCCTTTTGGTGCACTCATGAAATTCCTATTTGTATTTTGTCCTTCATAGAATCATAATATGCTGCTAAATTTTTTTCCATAATTAATAGAATTATGAAAGCCCCCAAGTCTTAGTTCAAGTGGCTAACGTTGAGGGACTTGTGACTTAGGTCAAAGATTCAAGACATGTACCATGTGAACTAAGCCTGCTGTTTAAGTGGATAGTAAAGGGATCGACCAATATCCTCGGGTTTCAAAGGTCGCAGTTGGTCCTAGGGGTTGGCCCCGAACAGATTTCTTACAAATGAAGTTATAAGAATAGCATCAAATTCGTTACCATACATGCTCAGACTTCTGAACCTAATAGTACAAGTAACTCAAGGAACTTATAATAAAGGGACAGCCAAGAGAACAAGATTACCAAATTAAAACTTGCTTAATATATTCCCAAACAACTCTACCTATAAACCACGTGAACGATTTTAAACCTACATTTTTAACCTTCTTATAAGCAACGGTCGTAGATTTTCTCTTTGCTGAAATCAGAAAAGATAGCTTATTATGAGGACACACACGACAGCAGCATGGCTACTAACTTTAGTAATTAAGAGGACTGGAAGGCTTTATGAAGGGCCAATCGAGAGTTGACCAAGTTTGACTGGTATTGACCACGGGCTTGACCAGCATTGACCAAAAGTAGACTGCAAGTTGACCAAGACTTTATCACAATTTGATCTTTCAGAATGACTCAAGCATAGTCCCACACGCCACACTGGCCTCGCGACCCCTTTAGTTATGTTAGGACTGCTATTACTTGTGCATAGTTGAACTTGGGCCTAAGGTCATTGTTTAGCTAGTAGTATAAATTGGAGTAGTGCGAGATTTTAAGTGGTTTTACATAATCTTTATCTTAGGTTTTATGGAGACCTTTTGGATTCTCGAAGAACTCCTTGGATTGCCATTAAAGGTGTGGATCTTCTTTGGTAATCTCCTTCCTTTATCTTCTATATATTAGGATCAATTATTACGTAATTAGAATGTAATTAGTGTTAAAAAAACTGTGGCTTAATTCTATCAATTTAGTTCTTATTTTCTATCTTTCTATCTATTCTTCCTCCTCTACTTCTATTTTCTTTTGGGATTTCCCTTATTTGCTATTTCTTCATCAATACATATATCAGCATTATTACAGAAGTAAACATGCAAGTGATACACGAAAACATGAAAAGAGTAAAATATGGAAACTCAAAACCGCACCTTTTCACCATCCAAATCGGTTCTTTTCCCGGATGTTGCCTTCAAGTAATAATTAAAAAGCAGATGAATGTTGAGATAAATTAACCGTAACCGATCCCTGCAAATATATATATATATATATATATATATATATATATATATATATATATATATATATATATATATATATATATAAAACATAAAGCTCAAAATGAAAACCCCAATTTTAAGTAAGACATGAATCGAGATCAAAGTAAAATCCAAGCAAAATCCACAAAAAAAGATTCATTTTAGAGCCTAATGCATGCATTTTAACTGTATAACAAGAGAGAAATATACACGAACAAATAAAAACTGAAACTTCAAATTGAAAAAACTAACCAGAGTGAGATTTGATCATGCGACGAAGAGATAACAGACGGATATCATAGATAGAATTTCTGAAAATTGAAGAGAGTAAAATAGAGATAAAAAGAAAGGAGATTTCAACGGTAATTCACCAATTTGTGTTGTTGAAAATGCTCTCTGTGTGATAAGGAAAAAAGAAATATTTACTATGAATGGTGCTCTTGAAATGTACTCTTTGGAATAATAAACTATTATTTCCCTATAGTTAATTCATACTCTACTTTTCGTTTAATTTGTAAATATTAAGAATCTATTATTGGATTTAATAATAGCACCAGTATGAGTCATTTTCAGTTTCCTATGGATTGTTGATACTATCTTGTTTTATAATGTATCATATTGTATTATATTATATCGTATTATATTATTTAATGAATGTAATATTTAGATATATTGTATTGTGTGCCGCTACACTAACAATATAAAGAACAAACTTGCAATATTACTAAAAATTATTATATAAAAATACATGATAAAAGATAGATATGATTTATTAATAATAAGAAAAAGCAATATGAGAGGAAAAAATCAAGAAAATGATATCACCATATCAAATATATTGTTCCATAAAGTGACACATAAATTTAATAATAGGGTACAATAAAATTTAAGTAATAATCAAATAAAATATTATACCTAAAAGTAACAATATAATAGGTAATAATTATACAAAAAAGTTGTTATTGTATCCGTGACAGTTATTTAAGGTGTGGTACAATGAATTTGAACTTTTACAATGAATTTTTTTTTCATAGGAAGCGATTCCTCTATTAATGAACTTTACACAATATAAACTCGAATTAATATGAATTTTAATATGGATATCAAATACTAAATGAGAAATTAAAAAAAAGATACATCTTGAGTTACAGCAATCGACAAAATAAGGCCGTATATGTTATTTTAACTTGGTGGTTTTATCTTTTATTGAACTCGTTATGATCTTAATATTAACATTTTATTATTTTTTGGATTGATGATATGTATTAAAAATAGAAAAAATTACAGCCCATGTCACTTGGGCTAATAACCCAACAAAAAATGGTCAACATTTGAAGCTTTTACCCTATATAGCCCATGTTGTAATAACTTGAAAGGGCCACGGGCCCCCACGGGCCGGCCCATCATTTAATAAAATATAATTTTATATTTTTTCTTTAACTTCTAACGTAAAAAAGATAAATATTTAAAAGTTAAAAAATATCTTATTGAAAAAAATTTCACAAAATTTAATAACTTTTTAAACTATTCCATTATATCACAATAAATATTAAAATGTAAAAGACAAGACTATATTTCAATCACTAAAAGCCAAAACTCAAAACAAACTATTCAAGAACGTCCATGATCCTTATATGCGATATCCAACACATCATTTTCATCAAACACATTTGAATCCGCTTGTGACAGGGTGGTCTTAACATCTTCACTTTCATCAACATTTATAATTCATATGCAATATTAATTAGTTAAATATTAAGAGTACTTGAATTAAAACTAATAATATTAAAATTCACAAAAAAAATATTACCAGTTTGAGTATGGAAAAACGACTACGAGAGCGAAAGAGGGTTCCAAAAGAAGTAGCTTTACTTTCTTTGAAGTTTAGCCGTTTAGGGTTTAGATTTTTACTTTACACAATTTAAGATTTTATTAGTTATTTATTTAATAATATATTTTACTTAACTAATTAATATTTTAAGACTTTAATTTTGATATTTTAATATAATGAGTTTAATAAACTTTAAGCTTGGGATACTCTTCTTGTTATTTTTAGTATCATATATTTTTTATATGTTATATATTTTATGTAAATATTTTTACTAGGCTCACGGGCCCCACGGGCCCCCACGGGCAAGCCCTCATGGGCTACGGGCTTATTCGGGCCGGGCTTAAAAGCCTCATTTTAAAATGGGCTTAAAAAATTATAGCCCAACCCTGCTAAATTACGGGCTGGGATATTGTTCAACTGTCATACAATAGTTAAATAAAGAAAAAATTACAGCCTATGTCACTTGGGCTAATAACCCAACAAAAAATGGCCAATATTTGAAGCTCTTACCCTATATAGCCTATGTTGTAATAACTTGAAAGAAAATTTTCAGCATTTAGCCACTATTAAAGACATACTTTTAGGGTTTTTAATTCCTTCCAATTTCTCCTAAAATCTTCAATCAATCAATGGCCGGCTCCTCATCAGCATCTGCATCAGCAACAACATCTGCTGAGAAGAATATGTTGATCTTAAAATCATCCGACAACGACGAATTTCAGTTAGAAGAAAATGCCGTCGTTCAATCCATAACCATGAAAAACATGGTGGAGGACGATTACACTCTCATTCCGCTCCCAAACGTTGATACCAAAAACCTAACCAAAATTACATAGTACTTGAAGATGCACGCTGATGAGAAGACGAAGTCGAACAAAGAAGAAATCGAAAAATTCGACAAGGAATTCGTGAATGCTGCCTTTCAAGACCTGTTTGAACTTGTATTGGCTGCTAATTACCTCTGTATAATAGTGTATAAGTATATATATGGATATACATACACCTCTTATACACTATTATACATGTTTGTACAAGTTATACGGTATTGTATAATTGTGTATAAATATGTATATTTGTGTATAATGTTGTATAAATATATATTTTTTCAGTTTATAAGGATGTATATACATTGTTAGCGTGTAAGAGGTCTCTACAAAAATTGGACACTTCCTTCTCTTCTTCTTTTTCGTTTTGAGGGATTCTACAATTTATTTACCAAGTTTTTTTTTCTTTTATCCTGTTTGAAGTGTTTGAATTTCTTATCTTCAGATAATATGTATTATTCAGGATTTTTGAGTTGCGTTGTGGCTGATTTGCGAGGCAGCAGATAGTCTTTCAGAAATTAGCCTATTATTTTTTGGGCTATAGATTTGCAAAGTGATATGTAGGCTATTATGTTGCAAATCAGGTATGTCAGTTGTATTTATGTGAAATTATCCCTTAAAAATATTATTTTAAAAGGCTTTTCTAGTACTCGTCACCCGGGTACTATCAAAACGCCTTGAGACTCATGTGTGGGGCTTAGTTCTTTGAGGCTTACACCTCCAAGCGCCCGACAGTGCACCCTAAACACGCTTAATGCGCAACGCTCAGGACTCGCCCAACAGTTCCTATGCAATCATGTGTTGAATTCACTAATTTGCATTGTTAACTATCAAAATTCTTTAGCAAATGATTAAAGTTCTTTGTATCTATAGAAATATGAAAATTATGAATAATTCAAATAACAAACTATATTATTGCATACTTACTAATTGAGAACATCACGAGGGTGAATATCATTTGAATTTTTCTTCTAAAAATAGATGACCAAAAGTTATATTTTTACTTGATAGATCTTCATGTCTTAGTTATATGTCTCTCAAAATTATCATAAACTTTTTATTTTACTATTTAAAAATAACTTTATAATTACTCTTGAAGGAGTAATAGTTTAAATTACAGTATTAAAAAATTTATTGTGTATTTACTTTTAAAGAGGTAAAATATGCAGTTTGATAATATTTTCTAAGAAATGATAATTTTTAATTGTTTGAAAGTTAAGAGATTGGAGTTAATTTGTATTTCATATTAACTTTAGCAATATTGTACTCCCTCCGTTTCAATTTATGTGAACCTATTTCCTTTTTATGGATAGTAAAAGGGCATTTTAGGCCCTTTGCCGTTTTATATTTTATTGTGTTATAATGCTATTTTCTGTTATGGGATAAATGCATGTTGATATCGATTTATCTATTATTAGGATCCACTGATCTACAACGGTAATAACATCAATTGAAAGAAACGAAGTAATACTACTTTCGTATGACTTTTCAGCTCTCTCTCTCTCTCTTCAACGGTAACCCCCCTCTCCTTCTCTTGCCAACGGTAACCTGCTCACTACCAGCGGCGGCTTCCCTGCCCTCCCCCTCCCCCCAGGTAAGGTTACCCCCTCTCTTCTCTCTCTCTTCTCTCCTCACCTCTCTTCTCTCCCGCTCTCTTCTCTCTCCCACCCCCCACCACTCTTTTCTATTTCTCTCTTCTCTCCCACCCCACTCTTTTCTTTCCCCCTACCTCTCTTTTCTCAAGGGTTTTGAAGCAAGATTAGTTCACTTTTAGATTTCTCTTTTAAAAAAAACCAAAAAAAAAAATTCTCTTCACTTTTAAACCACCCCCGCCCAGCCCCCAACTCCGGCGAGGCGTCGGCAGACCCCCCACCCGTTCCCCCCCCCCCCTTTTGTGTGGTTGGTTTTGTGTTTGTGCAGGTTTTCGGCAGGACGCAACAGAAGTACACGTCCCGACAAATCTCAGGCCACGCGACAAGGCGACTTTTCGGCGTTGGGAGTGAAGAGCTAAGCAACACCGGCCAGGACGTGCAAGGGGAAGCAACACTTGACCTCGGGCGCACCAAAGCCTACCTTTAGGTTTTTCCACCGGGAGTTGGTACCTCCCGCTTCTCGTTTAACCTGTACACCTTTTTCGTACTCTTGCTAGCATTTCTTGCGAGGTTTACTCTGTTGCTATCTAGTGCATCCTTTTCGTATCTCCCTTTTGTGCGTGGGTGCGTCATTATTCTCCATAGTCGGTCTGAGGGATAGTGGCCGCAGCGGGGGATGTAAGTGCAAGGTCATGTCCTCGGGGGGTGTGGGCGGTGGCGGTGGCGGGGGTGAGTAGGGGGCAGGGAGCGGTTCATCGAGTAGGGCGAGAGGTAAGGGTGGGAAGAGGGTAGCGAATGCTCATAGGTTAAGGATTGGGTCGTAGAACATAGGCACTCTGACGGGTAAGTCCCATTGAGTTGGCGAAGACTCTTCAGAAGAGGAGGGTCAACATAGCCTGTGTCCGGGAGACTAGGTGGAAAGGGACGAAGGCGTGGGATGCTGACGGGTTTAAGTTGTGGTACTCTGGGGTCGTGAGGGGTAAGAATGGAGTGGGCATCCTGGTGGGTAAGGACCTTAGGGAGTCCGTGGTGGAGGTTAGGCGAGTGAACGATATGTTGATGTCTATTAAGTTGGTTATCGGGGGTTGCGTCCTCAACGTCATCAGCGCCTACGCACCGCATGCGGGCTTAGATGAGGAGGTCAAGAGGCGTTTTTGGGACGACTTGGATGAGTTGGTACGTAGTATTCCCCAATCTGAGAAGTTGGTCATTGGAGGGGACTTTAATGGCCATATTGGGGCAGATGCTAGTGGTTATGGTGAGGTTCACGGTGGCCTTGGCCTTGGGGTTAGGAACGGAGGAGGCTCTGCGCTGTTGGAGTTCGCTAGGGCCTCTGAGCTTCTGATTGCTAACTCGTCTTTTCAGAAGAGGGAGGAGCATTTGGTCACCTTCAGAAGTTCGACGGCGAGGACTCAGATCGATTACCTCTTTCTTAGAAGGAGCGATAGAGCTTTGTGCAGGGACTGCAAGGTTATTCCAGGAGAATCTCTTTCAACTCTTCATAGACTCCTAGTGATGGATGTCGGAATCTGGGTGAAGAAGAAGCGGAGGGGTGCTCGGGGCCAACCGCGAATTAGATGGAGTGCTCTGACTAAAGAGAAAGCCAAGGAGCTGGAGGGAGGTTAGTTGATGGTGGTGCTTGGAGTAGTTCTGGGGTAGCAGACGTGATGTGGTCAGAGACGGTGAATCTGGTTAGGGAGGCAGCGCGGGATGTGCTTGGGGTAACGATAGGCTATCTAGGCAGGCATCAGGGCGACTGGTGGTGGAACGAAGTAGTACGAGGAAAAGTAGAGGTGAAGAAAGCTGCTTTTGCGAAGTTGGTAGGGAGCACAAGCGAGGAAGAAAGGCAGGTGAACAGGGAGAGATATAAGGTGGCAAGGAAAGAAGCGAAAATGGCGGTCACAAAGGCTAAAAACGCGGCTTTTGGCCGCATGTATGATGAGTGGTGATTTCAATATGTAGGCGAAATGACTATTAAAGTGTTTAAAAAAACAAGTAAGTTGCATGGACCAGGTTAGGTGCATCAAGGATGAGGATGGTAGAGTCTTGATGGGGGAGTCTCAAGTCAAACAGAGATGGCATGCGTACTTCCGAGATCTTCTAAATGAGGAGGGGGACCAAAGCATAGAACTAGGGGAGCTGGGGCATCCAGAGCAGCATAGAGACTTAGGGTACCACAGGCGCATTAGGGTGGAGGAGGTCGTGGGGGATTTGCGTAGGATGAGTAGAGGTCGAGCGACCGGGACAGACGAGATCCCGGTGGAGTTTTGGAAATGCATGGGTAAGCCAGGAGTGGAGTGGCTCACCAGGTTGTTCAATGTGATCTTCAGGTCCAAAAGGATGCTGGAGGAGTGGAGGTGGAGTACAGTGGTGCCCTTGTATAAGAACAAAGGGGATATCCAGTGTTGCGACAACTATAGGGGCATCAAATTAATAAGCCACACCATGAAGGTCTGGGAGCGGGTGATCGAGGCCAGGGTGAGGGAGTCGACATCTATTTCCGTGAACCAGTTCGGTTTCATGCCGGGTCGGTCCACTACAGAAGCTATCCACCTTGTCAGGAGATTGGTGGATATGAAGAGATATGAAGAAGGACCTGCACATGGTGTTTATCGACTTGGAGAAGGCGTATGACAAGGTCCCTAGAGAGTTACTATGGAGGTGCCTGGAGGCTAAGAGCGTGCCGGAAGCCTACATCAGAGTAATCAAGGACATGTACGATGGAGCTAAGTCTAGGGTCAGGACAGTGGGTGGCGACTCGGACCATTTTCCGGTGGTTATGGGGCTCCATCAAGGATATGCGCTTAGCCCCCTCTTGTTTGCCTTGGTAATGGATGCTTTGATGCGGCATATTTAAGGGGACGTACCTTGGTGTATGCTATTTTCTGATGACATAGTCCTGGTAGACGAGATGAGGGTCGGTGTTAAAGAGAGGCTAGAGGTATGGAGACAGACTCTCGAGTCTAAGGGGTTCAAACTAAGCAGGTCTAAGACAGAATATCTAGAGTGTAAGTTTAGCTCTGATTCGAGCGAAGTGGGTGGGAGCGTGATGATTGGATCCCACGCCATATCCAAGAAGGATAGTTTCAAATACCTTGGATCGGTGATCCAGGGTGACGGGGAGATAGACGGGGATGTCACTCACCGTATAGCGGCGGGGTGGTCGAAGTGGAGGCTTGCATCGGGAGTCTTGTGTGATAAGAAAGTGCCACAGAAACTCAAGGGGAAGTTTTATAGAGCTGTGGTTAGACATGCCATGCTGTATGGGACGGAGTGTTGGCCGGTGAAGAAATCTCATGTTCAGAGGATGATGGTTGCGGAGATGAGGATGCTTAGGTGGATGTGCGGGCTCACCAAGTTAGATAAGATTAGGAACGAAGTTATTCGGGAGAAGGTGGGGGTGGCCCCAGTGGATGAGAAGATGCGAGAGACAAGACTTCGGTGGTTCGGGCATGTGCGGAGGAGAAGCCCCGATGCCCCGGTGAGGAGTTGTGAGCGGCTAGCGGTGGTCGGTGTGAGGCGAGGCGGAGGGAGGCCTAAGAGATACTGGGGAGAGGTAATTAGACATGACATGGCCAGGATGCGGATTTCCGAGGACATGACCCTTGATAGGAAAGTGTGAAGGTCTAGTATCAGGGTGGTAGGATAAGGGCTTCTAGTTTTTTCGTACTCTTTGCCGGGGTGGGTGAGGCGTGGTAGGGCCGCCTATAGATGATTAGTTATGTTATGTTGTGGTAGTCATTTATGGTAGTTACTGATATGATATCGTTGTATGCCTGCTTATTTATTGGTATTTATGTCTCTTATATTAGATAATTTTTATGCGTTGTATACTGGAGTAACTAATGCGTTTTTTGTTTTTTGTTTTTGTTTTTGTTTGCTTTTCCTTTCCCCGCGCCGAGGGTCGATTGGAAATAGCCTCTCTGCCCTCTCGGGTAGAGGTAAGGCCTGTCTACGTATTACCCTCCCCAGACTCCACCTTGTGAGAATATACTGGGTTGTTGTTGTTGTTGTGTTATAATGCTATATTATTTATTCATAAATTTTAAAAATTAAAGATTCATGGGCTTACGTCCCATGTACCGAGGCTTTCATCTCACCTCGTATTAAGTAAAAAATCATGTCTCATGCCCGTACTAATCAAAAATATTAGATTAGATAAAACGTGTTGCGTTAGTGTTATCCACCTTTGCATCGTGGTTATTCGATTAAATCCACCTTATGAAATCTATCTTTTTATTTTTATTTTCTAATGTTTAATTCAAGTAAAGAAGTTGAAAGCAAATGACAACAATAAACCAATAAAAGGCCTCAATTGAATATACGGATTAATCTTAAAGCAATGTCTATGAGATTTTGCTTATCTTTAAGCTCATGCAATGGACGGCGAAATGAAAATAAAATAAGAAAAACTCATTAATCACCCATATCATTAACACTTAATTTATTTGTAACGACCCAGCCGGTCGTTTTTGAAAATTTACGCTTTAATCCCCTATTTAACTGTTCCCCTAAGGTCATTTCTGCTATTGTGGTTTGCCGGGAGGGTCGGTTCTGGAATTTGGAGTGTTTTGGGACACTTAGTCCCTAAATGAGAGCTTTATAGTTGGAAAATGGCCCGTATTTGGAACAATGTTAAGACGACCTCGGAACGGAAATCTGATGGTCCCATTAGCTCCGTTAGGTGATTTCGGGGTTGGGAGCGCGTTCGGAATGTATTTTTTGGAGGTCTATAGCTCAATTAGGCTTGAAATGCCGAAGTTTGAAATTTTGGCGAATCCGAACGATAGGTGAGATTTTGATCCGGGGGTCGGAATGGAATTCCAACAATTTCTGTAGCTTCGTTATGTGATTTTGGATATGTCCGCAAATTTTCAGGTCATTCGGACGTCGTTTGGTCGGGTTTTTGATTGAATGTTGATTTCGGAAGTTTAGATGGAAACTTAGGCTTGAATCCGCTATAATTCGATGTTTTCTGTGTTTAAGGACATGTTTTTATGATTGGAACAAGTTTGTATCATGTTTTGGAGTACGTTGGTGGTTTTCGTTGGGGTCCCGGGGACCCCGGGATGAATTCGGACCACCACTCGGACATTTTGAAGCCTTAGAAATCTGCAGAAAATGCAGCAGCAGTGCAGCAAGCCTTTTGCCTTCGCGTTCGCGTGGCCGCGTTCGCGTAGGTCTGATTGATTGAGCATCGCGTTCGCGATGAAGTACGCCGCATTCGCAATGAAGCAGGTTGCATTCGCGTATGTGAGGTTTGAGAAGCATCGCATTCGCGATGGGCCGGTCGCGTTCGCGTAGTTCAAATTTTGGGGGCCGGGGATTTCTTCAACGCAGACGCGTGAAATGCGTCGCATTCGCGAAGGGTCAGTTCTGGCAAAGCTTTGCGGACGCGTGGGGTCGGACGCGAACGCGAAGGGTTAACGTCCAGTCAGAAATATTAAAAACCAGAACAATTCATCCGCGACCCATTTACTCAAAACCTCCATTTTTGAGTTCTAAGAGAAGGTATTGACGGGAAATCCCTGGGATATCATCGGGTAATCATCGGGGGTAAGTTTCTTGGCCTAAATTTGTTATTTTATCATGAAATCCTTGAGTATTTCACTGTTAATGGAGGATTAATGGGGGGTTTTAGCCCTAGGCCTAAATTATAGAGAATCATTGATTTGAATGGGCAAACGGAGTCCGATTTTGATAAATTTTATATGCACGGACTCGTGTTGAGATAAGGAATCCGAATATATAACTTTTGTAATTTTTTGAGAAGCGTACCAAAAGTCGGGTTTTAGAAACTTGTGGTTTTTGGTGTATTTTGAATTGTTTCGCATGGGTAATGCCCAAGTGGCCTATTTTGATGTAACTCTATTGACTTTTATCAGATACTACATTTGTGGAGTCCGATATTCGTGGCAAGAGAGTTGTCTCTTAGCGGTTTTGTACCGGAGTCGAGGTAAGTGGCTTGTCTGACCTCGTATGGGGGAACCTTCACCCCTAGGATATTATGTGATAGTTTAAATGCCTTGTACGCGAGGTGACGGGCGTGTACATGCGCAGATTGTTGGAACCCACCTTACTTGAATTGTCCAGTTCGTGATATTTCTGTTCTTAGTTGATTAAATTGTGACATTTACCTGATATTCGTTAGAAAAGCATGATTTGATAGGATTTATCTGTCTAATTGCCTAATTGGTTTACTTGAACTTCTTGATAATTGTTGTCACTGGCTTTTGGTGAAGTTGTAGTTAAGCATATTATATTTTCTCTGTGCGTTTCTTTTATTGTTTGTGTTGGTGGACTGCGGGTTCGATTCCCGGAGATCCCAGGGCTGTGTGTTCGATTCCCAGAGACCCGGAGTGGTATTGTTTGAGGACTGCAGGTTTGATTCCCGGAGATCCATGGACTGCGGGTTCGATTCCCGGAGACCCGGAGTTTATTGATATATTATTGATAGATGGACTGTAGGTTCAATTCTCGAAGATCCTGAGATCATTGAGACACATCCTAAATTATTGAGACATGGGCTGCAGGTTCGATTCCCGGAGGCCCAGAGATACTGTTATTGGGACTGCAAGTTAAATTTCCGTAGCTCCTGGATTGTTGATTATAGAGTGGGACCGTGGGTTCAATTCCCACAGGTCCTGGACTTGTTGATTTGAGTTTATACTTGTAGTTGGTTAATCGTAGTCGGTTGTAGTAATTACCTTATTGTTGTTATTTCAAATTCATTTTTACTTATTCCTACTAATTACTGTTTTGATCATTATATTATTGTTCTCTCGGTAGGGCCCTGACCTTCTTCGTCACTACTCTATCGAGGTTAGTCTTGGCACTTACTCAGTACCGTCGTGGTGTACTCATGCTACTCTTCTGCACACTTTTATTATGCAGATCCAGGTACATCAAGACAGGCTCATCCTAGGTGTTTCAGCAGCACGTTCGGAGACCTCGAGGTATGATCTGCTATGTCCGCGGATCCGGAGGCCCTCGTTCTATTATGATAGTGATAGTAGATATTTTTCCCTCATTTTGTTGTTTTTAGATACTCTTGATGTATAGAGCCACAGTTGTGCTTTCCCCTTTCTAGTCTGTGTTACCCGTGGGATTCTGGGTCTTGGTGGTATGTTATATAGTGTGGTTGACGAGTGTATGAGCCAAGCGGCACTGATTACATTCCTTTTTATATCGTTTTCTGTTATTTCTTGTTCAATGTTCATAAACTTGTATATTTTGCATCGTGTTAGGTTTACCTAGTCGCGGAGACTGGGTGCCGTAATGACAGGTTCACGATTGGTGAACTAGGGTCATGACAAGTTGGTATCAGAGTTCTAGGTTCATAGGAGTCACGGGACACAGACCGGTTACTTAGAGTCTCGCTGATCGATACAGAGACGTCTATATTTATCTACGAGAGGCTATGTAACTGTTTAGGAAACTTTTCATTTCTTTTGGATTCCTTGTCGTGCGACATTTTTGGCACCAAATCTCAACTTTTGCTTTCTATTCTCTCACAGATGGTGAGGACACGTGCGACTTACGAGGATCAGGCACACGCACCCCCTGTTGCCGCCGTTAGAGGCCGGGGCCATGGTAGAGGACGAGGACGCGCCCGAGGTGCAGCCACATCACCCGCGTGCGCTGCCGGTAAGGTGCCACCGGTGGATCGGGTTAGAGCGCAGGCACCTGGTACACCGACTACAGCTGCTACTACTCCAGCACTCCAAGAGACCCTGGCCCAGTTCATGAGTATGTACACCACTTTAGCTCAGGCAGGGTTGCTTCCTCTCACTGCAACTATATCTCAGGCCGGGGGGAGGGGCCCAGACTCCCACAGCCGCAACACCTGAGCAGCGAGCGCCAGTGGGATAGGTTCCAAAGATTATTGTCATGCCTCCTGCCGCCCCAGCACAACCCGGAGGTGGGCTAGCTACCTCCGAGGACGAGCAGTGTAGATTAGAGAGGTTCAAGAAATATGATCCTCTAGTGTTCAGTGGGTTGGCTACAGATGATGCATTGGGTTTTCTGGAGGAGTGTCATCGTATTCTTCGTACCATGGGGATAGTGGAGACCAGCGGGGTTTCCTTTACTGCTTTTCAGTTTCGTGGGGCCGCTTATGATTGGTGGCGCACGTATGAGTTGGATAGTCCAGAGGAGTCTGCTTCATTGACCTGGACGCAGTTTTCAGATCTGTTTTTGAGGGAGTTTGTTCCCCAGAGCCTTGGGGATTCTTGGAGATCAAAGTTTGAGCGGTTGCGACAAGGCTCCATGTCAGTATCGGAGTATGCTATTAGTTTCACCCGTCTAGCCAAGAATGCACCGGCTTTGGTAGCCACGGTCCGGGAGAGAGTGCGGAGATTTATTGAGGGCCTTATTCCGCCGATCCGGTCCAGCATGGCCAGAGAGTTGGAGACGGATATACCTTATCAACAGGCGGTGAGCATTGCCGGGAGGATCGAGAGTATGCTCCCTAGAGAGCGAGGAGAGAGGGAGGCCATGAGGTCTCGTGAGTCGGGCCATTTCTCTGGTGCCCGCACTTCAGCGGCCAGTCATTTTGGCAGGGGTTATTCTGGTCGTCCAGTTCATTCAGCATTGCCAGCAGCCAGTAGTACTCCAGATGTCCCAGCACCTCAGGAGCCTTATTATGCTCCCCCAGTTTCCAGTGCGCCTCATGCGCGCGGGGTCCTTCCAGGGGTCAGACTAGTGGGGGTGAGGCCGGTCAGTCACAGCCACCGCGTCCTCCCAGAGCTTGTTTTGAGTGCAGGGATACTCGCCATCTGGTTAGGGAGTGCCCCAGGCGTAGGAGAGGAGCACCTCCTCAGTCTTCGCAGCCTCAGCATGGTTCTTAAGGCCAGCGGGCCATCATTCCAGCTCCAGCTGCCACTCCACCTACCCAGCCAGCCAGGGGCAGGGATCAGGGTACTAAAGGCCACCCTCGAGAGAAGGGTCAGGCCGGATTTTATGCTATTCCTAATCACGCTGTGGCTGTTGCATCTAATTCTATTATCATATGTATTATTTTGGTTAGTCATAGAGAGGCATCGGTTCTATTCGATCTTGCTTCCACTTTTTCATATGTGTCCTCTTATTTTGCTTCACCTCTGGGTGTGCCTCGGGATTCTTTGAGTGCCCCTATTTATGTTTCCACTCCGGTGGGAGATTCTTTGGTTGTGGACCGTATGTATCGGTCGTGTTTGGTTACCATTTGTGGTTTTGAGACCAGAGCGGATCTTTTGTTGCTCGGGATGGTCAATTTTGATATTATTCTGGGCATGGACTGGTTGTCGCCCCATTATGCTATTCTTGATTGTCACGCCAAGACTGTGATGCTGGCTATGCCAGGCATTCCATGTATTGAGTGTAGTGGTACTCTAGATCACACCCCTAGCCGTGTTATTTCCTTTCTCAAAGCTCGTTGTATGGTTGAGAAGGGGTGTGCAGCTTATCTAGCTTATATGAGGGATATCAGTTTTGACACTCCTTCTATTGATTCCGTCCTAGTGGTACGTGATTTCACTAATGTATTTCTAGCTGATCTCTCGAGCATGCCGCCCAACAGAGATATCGATTTTGGTATTGACTTGTTACCGGGCACTCAGCCTATTTCTATTCCACCGTACCGTATGGCTCCTCCTGGGTTGAAGGAGTTGAAGGATCAGTTATAGGAGTTATTGGGTAAGGGTTTCAATCGACCCAATGTTTCTCCTTAGGGTGCTCATGTGTTGTTTGTAAAGAAAAAGGATGGTTCTATGCATATGTGTATTGACTATCGTCTATTGAACAAAGTTACAGTGAAGAACCGGTATCATTTGCCATGTATTGATGATTTATTTGACCAGCTACAGGGCGCACATGTGTTTTCTAAGATTGATTTGCGCTCTGGGTATCATCGGCTGAAGATTCGGGAGCCAGATATCCCGAAGACTGCCTTCAGGACTCGGTATAGTCACTATGAGTTCCTCGTGATGTCTTTTGATCTAACTAATGCCCCAGTAGCCTTTATGCATTAGATGCACAGTGTGTTCAGGCCATATCCGGACTCGTTCGTGATTGTTTTCATTGATGATATTCTAGTATATTCCGGAGTCGGGAAGAGCACGAGCAACATCTGAGGATAGTGCTTCAGACTCTGAGGGAGAAGCAGTTATATGCCAAGTTCTCTAAATGTGAATTTTGGCTAAGTTCAGTGGCATTTCTAGGCCATGTGGTGTTGAGCAATGGTATTCGAGTGGATCCGAGGAAGGTGGAGGCCGTGCAGAGTTGACCCAGACCCTCCTCAGCAACTGAGATTCGTAGTTTCCTTGGTTTGGCAGGTTATTACTGTCGCTTTGTGAAGGGGTTCTCTTCGATCGCAGCACCTATGACCGGATTGACCCAAAGGGTGCCCCTTTCTAGTGGACAGAGAAGTGTGAGGCGAGCTTGAAAAAGCTCAAGACAGCTTTGACTTCGGCCCCAATCTTGATGTTGCCTACAGGTTCGGGGTCCTATATAGTATACTGTAATGCCTCACGAGTTGGACTCGGTGCAGTATTGAAGTAGGACGGTAGGGTGATTGCCTACGCATCCAGACAGCTGAAGGTACATGCGAAGAATTACCCTGTTCATGATCTGGAGCTAGCTGCCATTATTCACGCCTTGAAGATTTGGCGCCATTACTTGTATAGGGTTCCTTATGAGATCTACACTGATCACCGGAGCTTGCAACACTTGCTTAAGCAGAAGGACTTGAATATGCGTCATAGGAGATGGTTGGAGCTACTGAAGAATTATGACATTACTATTTTGTATCACTCGGGCAAGGCCAATGTGGTGTTTGATGCTATGAGTCGCCAGGCGAAGAGTTTGGGGAGTTTGGCATATTTACCAGCATCGGAGAGGCCTATGGCGATAGATGTTCCGGCCTTAGCTAGCTAGTTGTGAGATTGGATCTTTCGGAGCCCAGCCTGGTTCTAGCTTGTGTGGTCTCTCGGTCTTCCTTATTTGATCATATCAGGGAGCGGCAGTATGATGACCCTCATTTGCTTGTCCTCAAGTACAAGGTGTTGCATGGAGATGCCCGAGATGTGACCATAGGCGTTGATAGAGTAGTGACATTGCAGGGTCGAGTTTGTGTACTCAATATCGATTGGCTTAGGAAGTTGATTCTAGCAGAGGCCCATAGCTCGCGGTATTCCATCCATCCGGGTGCCGCGAAGATGTATCGGGACTTGACACAGCATTATCGGTGGAGGCGGATGAAGAGGGATATAATTGATTATGTTTCTAGATGCCTCAACTGCCAGCAGGTGAAGTATGAGCATCAGCGTCCGGGTGGGTTGATGCAGCAGATTGAGATTCCAGAGTGGAAATGGGAGCGCATCACCATGGACTTTGTATCTGGACTTCCACAGACTGTTAGGAAGTTTGATTCCATTTGGGTTATTGCGGACCACCTGACCAAGTCCACCCATTTCATATCGGTGAGCACTATTTATTCATCGGAGCGACTGGCGGAGATCTACATCAGAGAGATAGTTCGGCTGCATGGTATTCCAGTTTCCATCATTTTAGATAGAGGCACTCAATTCATTTCGCGGTTCTGTAGAGCCGTACAGCAAGAGTTAGGCACTCGGGTGGAGCCGAGCACATCGTTTCACCCCCAAACTGATGGTCAGTCCGAGCGCACTATCAGATTTTGGAGGATATGCTCCATGCGTGCGTGATTGAGTTTGGAGTTTCATGGGATCATTTCTTGCCACTGGCGGAGTTTGCTTATAACAACAGCTACCAGTCCAGTATTTAGATGGCACCGTATGAGGCTCTATATGGTAAGAGTTGCAGGTCTCCCGTGGGTTAGTTCGAGCCGGGCAAGGCCAGACTGCTAGGTACTGATATGGTCCAGGATGCAACGGACAAGGTCAAGGTGATTCAGGACAGACTTCGTGCAGCCCAGTCTAGACAGAAGAGTTATGCGGACAAGAAGGTCTGCGATGTGGCTTTTATGGTTAGCGAGCGGGTTCTGCTTCGAGTCTCGCCCATGAAGGGCATTATGAGGTTTGGGAAGAAAGGGAAGCTGAGTCCTAGATTTATTGGTCATTTTGAGATTTTGAGGCGTGTTGGAGAGGTTGCTTATGAGTTGGCCATACCTCCCAGCCTAGCCAGAGTCCATCCCGTATTTCATGTCTCAATGCTCCGGAGATACCATGGTGACCCGTCGCACATGTTGGATTTCACTTCTGTTCAGCTAGACGAGGATCTGTCTTATGTTGAGGAGCTAGTGGCCATCCTAGACAGGCAAGTCAGGAAGCTAAGGTCAAAGAACATCGCTTCAGTAAAGGTTCATTGGCGGGGTCAGCCGGTCGAGGAGCCAACTTGGGAGAGATATGCGCAACCAGTACCCTCATCTCTTCACCACTCCGGGTATGTTTTCTATGCTCGTTCGAGGACGAATGAATCTTTAAGTGTGGGAAAATGTAACGACCCGGCTAGTCGTTTTTGAAAATTTACGCCTGGATCCCCAATTTAACTATTCCCCTAAGTTCATTTCTGCTATTGTGGTTTGCCGGGATGGTCGGTTCTGGAATTTGGAGTGTTTTGGGACACTTAGTCCCTAAATATTTATAGTTGGAAAATGGCCCGTATTTGGAACAGTGTTAAGATGACCTCAGAACGGAAATCTGTTGGTCCCATTAGCTCCGTTAGGTGATTTCGGGGTTAGGAGTGCGTTCGGAATGTATTTTGGAGGTCTGTAGCTCAATTAGGCTTGAAATGCCGAAGATTGAAATTTTGGCGAATCCGAACGATAGGTGAGATTTTGATCCATGGGTTGGAATAGAATTCCGACAATTTTTGTAACTTCGTTATGTGATTTTGGATATGTCTGCAAATTTTCAGGTCATTCGAACGCCGTTTGGTCGGGTTTTTGATTGAATGTTGATTTTGGAAGTTTAGATGGAAAATTAGGCTTGAATCTGCTATAATTCGATGTTTTCTGTGTTTAAGGACATGTTTTTATGATTAGAACAAGTTTGTGTCGTGTTTTGGAGTATGTTGGTGGTTTTTATTGGGGTCCCGGGGACCCCGGGATGAATTCGGACCACCACTCGGACATTTTGAAGCCTTAGAAATCTGCAGAAAATGCAGCAGCAGTGCAGCAAGCCTTTTGCCTTCGCGTTCGCGTGGCCGCGTTCGCGTAGGTCTGATTGATTGAGCATCGCGTTCGCGATGAAGCACGCCGCGTTCGCGTAGGTGAGGTTTGAGAAGCATCGCGTTCGCGATGGGCCGGTCGTGTTCGCGTAGTTCAAATTTTGGGGGCTGAGGATTTCTTCAATGCGGACGCGTGAAACGCGTCGCATTCGCGAAGGGTCAGTTCTGGCAAAGCTTTGCAGACGCGTGGGGTCGGACGCGAACGCGAAGGGTTAACGTCCAGTCAGAAATACTAAAAACCCGAACAGTTCATCCGCGACCCATTTACACAAAACCTCAATTTTTGAGTCCTAAGAGAAGGTATTGAAGGGAAATCGCTGGGATATCATCGAGTAATCATCGAGGATAAGTTTCTTGGCCTAAATTCGTTATTTTATCATGAAATTCTTAAGTATTTCACTGTTAATGGAGGATTAATGGAGGGTTTTAGCCCTAGGCCTAAATTATAGAGAATCTTTGATTTAAATGGGCAAACGGAGTCCGATTTTGATAAATTTTATATGCATGGACTCGTGTTGAGACAAGGAACCCGAATATATAACTTTTGTAGTTTTTCGAGAAGCGTACCGAAAGTCGGGTTTTAGCAACTTGTGGATTTTGGTGTATTTTGAATTATTTCCAATGGGTAATGCCCAATTGGCCTATTTTAATGTAATTCTAATGACTTTTATCAGATACTACACCTGTGGAGGCCGATATTCATGGCAAGAGAGTTGTCTCTTAGCGGTTTTGTACCGGAGTCGAGGTAAGTGGCTTGTCTAACCTCGTGTGGGGGAACCTTCACTTCTAGGATATTATGTGATAGTTTAAATGCCTTGTACGCGAGGTGACAGGCGTGTACATGCGTTGGTTGTTGTAACTCACTTTACTTGAATTGTCCAATTCGTGATATTGCTACTCTTAGTTGATTACATTGCGACATTTACTTGATATTCATTAGAAAAGCATGATTTGATAGGATTTATTTGTCTAATTGCCTAATTGTCTTACTTGAACTTCTTGATAATTGTTGTCACTAGCTTTTGGTGAAGTTGTAGTTAAGCATATTATATTTTCTCAGTCCATTTTTTTTATTGTTTGTGTTGGTGGACTGCGGGTTCGATTCCGGAAGATCCCAGGGCTGTGGGTTCGATTCCCAGAGACCTGAAGTGGTATTGTTTGTGGACTGCAGGTTCGATTCCCGGAGATCCAATGGCTGCGGGTTCGATCCCCGGAGACCCGGAGTTCATTAATACATTATTGAGATATGGACTGCGGGTTCGATTCCCGGAGATCCTGAGATATTGAGACACCTCCTGAGACATTGAGACACGGGCTGCGGGTTCGATTTTTGGAGACCCAAAGATACCGATATTGGGACTGCGGGTTAAATTCCCGTAGCTCCTGGGTTGTTGATTATAGAGTGGGACTGTGGGTTCAATTCCCACAGGTCCTGGACTTGCTGATTTGAGTTTACGTTGTGTTGGTTACTTGTAGTTGGTTAATCGTAGTTGGTTGTAGTAATTACCTTATTGTTGTTATTTCAGATTCATTTTTACTTATTCCTGCTTATTACTGTTTTGATCATTATATTATTGTTCTCTCGGTAGGGCCCTGACCTTCCTCGTCACTACTCCATCGAGGTTAGGCTTGGCACTTACTGAGTACCGCCGTGGTGCACTCATGCTACTCTTCTGCACACTTTTGTTGTGCAGATCCAAGTACATCAGGACAGGCTCAGCTTAGGTGATTCAACAGCACATTCGGAGACCTCGAGGTATGATATGCTACGTCCGCGGATCCGGAGGCCCTCATTCTATTCTGATAGTGATAGTAGATATTTTTCCCTCATTTCGTTGTTTTTAGATACTCTTGATGTATAGAGCCACAGTTGTACTTTTCCCTTTTTAGTCTGTGTTACCCGTGGGATTCCGGGTCTTGGTGGTATGTTATATAATGTGGTTGACGAGTGTATGAGCCAATCGGCACTAATTACATTCCTTTTTATATCGTTTTCCGCATTTTCTTATTCAATGTTCATAAACTTGTATATTCCGCATCGTGTTAGGCTTACCTAGTCGCGGAGACTAGGTGCCGTCATGACAGGTTCAGAATTGGTGAACTAGGATCGTGACACTATTACATAATAATTTATTATCCTCAACTTTATATTATATTTATAAAATACAACAATGAATTTGCACGTGAATGAAACAAACTCATATCACCTAAAGCACGTTGTCACTAACAAATCCAAAGACTAAATAAACAGAAATGGTGAGAAAACCATGTTAAATGTTATTATTTTTGGCTTATTAAAATGGCACTATTAAAAAAAACAAAATAATGTCTAAAAAATCACATTTCAAGTATTTTTCTTATTTTGTTGCTTCCTAAATAGGCTTAGTCAATACAACAACAACTAACGCGGTTAAATCCCACACAGTGGAAGCTGGGAGGGTAATATTTACAGATCTTACCCCTACCTTATGAAGGAAGAGGGGTTGTTTTCGATAGACCCTCGGCATAAGAACAGTGAAAAAGACACAATAAAC
This sequence comes from Nicotiana noctiflora, assembly GCA_032618575.1. Lineage (NCBI taxonomy): Eukaryota > Viridiplantae > Streptophyta > Magnoliopsida > Solanales > Solanaceae > Nicotiana > Nicotiana noctiflora. The sequence goes on along the minus strand of JASVEL010002326.1, from coordinate 11,495 downwards.
AAACAGTAACATGGCAAGAAAATAAGATAACAGAAACAAATAGCACAACATGTAATCGCAAAGCAACTAGGATTACGAAGCTACAAGAGAAATACGAAAACTACTGGCAATACTACCACATCGTCTAACAACAAGGAACACGAAATAAGAGAATACCATAGTAGTACTACTACTACGAGTACGACTAGAAAATACTTTCGATTTCCTGTCAACCACAACTCTAATCCTCGACCTCCACACCTCCCTATCGAGGGTCATGTCCTCGGTAAGCTGAAGTAATGTCATATTATCCCTAATCACCTCTCACCAGTACTTAGTAGGCCTCCCTCTACCTCTCCTCAGCCCCACTATGGTTAACCTCTCGCATCTCCTTACCAGGGCATCAATGTCTCTCCTCTTCACATGCACGAACCATCTCTGCCTCATTATCGCAACTTTTCTTCCATAAGGGTGACATCTACCTCGTCCCTAATATATTAATTCCTAATTCATTCTTCCCTGGTATGTCCACATATTCATCTCAACATCCTCATCTCTTATACTTTCATCTTCTGGACTTAAGATTTCTTGACTAGACAGCACTCGGCTCCATACAATATAATCAGCCTCACTACCACTTTGTAGAACTTGTCCTTAAGTCTTAGAGGCACATTCCTATCGCACGAAATACTGACGTAAGCCTCTAATTCATTCACCCCACTTCAACACGATGATTAATATCATACTCAATATCCATGTTTCCCTAAATAATAGACCCGAGATATTTGAAACTATATATCTTGGGGGATGACTCATATATCAATCTTCGCCTCCACTTCTCTTTCCTGCGTCCCCGCACTGAACTTGCACTCTAAGTATTCAATTTTTGTTCCACTCAACTTGAAACCTTTAGACTCCAAGGTCTTTCCCATAAATATGAGAAAAAGTCGGAAGGCCAATCAGAGTTCGCGACATCACAAATCCAACCAACAATTGACTCTGCAATGTGTCTCATCGATTAGCACTATGTCATATACAAATAACATACATTATGCTACCACCCTCCGAAATGTGGCACGCCAGTGCGTCCATCGCTAGGGAAAATAAAAATGGGCTAAGAGTTGAACCCTGATGCAATCCCATCATTATTGGAAAAAAGTCCAAATCCCCTCCTACAATCCTCACCCGAATATTTGTTCCATTGTACATATCCTCAATCACCCTAATGTATGCTACCGGAACACCACTAACCTCTAGACATCTCTGTAGAACCTCTTTGGGACATCATCATAAGCTTTTTCTGAATCAATAAATATCATATGCACATCCCTCTTCTTCTCCCGGTACTACTCTACCATTCTCTTCAAAAGATAAATGGCTTATGTGGTCTAATGCCCCGGCATGAAATCGAACTGATTCTCCAAAATAGATACACATATCCACACCACCCTCTCTTACACTTTGATAGTGTGACTCAATAACTTAATACCCATGTAGTTGTTATAATTTTAGATATCACCATTGCTCTTATACAACAGAACCATCAAATCCAGATCTATTCTTTGGGCATCTTCTTAGTTAAAATGATATTAAATAGTCCCGTAAGCCACTCCAAGCCTACCCGTCCCCACAGCCTTCCATAATTCTATTGGGATCTCGTCTGGCCCAATCAACCTGCGTCTACTTATCTTCTGCGTTACCTCATCTACCTGTTTTTTCTTAATACACCTATAAAACCTAAAATCACATTGGTTCTATGAGTTCTCCGACTCGCCAAGAAGAATATTCCTATCCCCTGTCCTCATTTAAGAGTTTATGGAAGTATAACTGCCACATGCGCCTAATGCACGCCTCTTCCACCAGTATCTTGTCATCCTCGTCTTTGATGCACCTTACTAGGTCTAGGTCCCGAGACTTCCTTTCTCGAACCTTGGCTAACCTGAACAGTCTCTTGTCACAGCCTCTGCCCGCAAGTTCAACATACAGGCATTCAAATGATGTGGTCTTAGCCTCCGTGACCGCTAATTTTGCCTCTTTCTTAGCCTTCTTGTAGCATTCCCTCATCCCTCCTACTTGTCAGTGTTCTCTATAATAACCTGACCGGTCGTTTTGAGTACTAGCACTCCATTCATTAGTTGGAGGCCACGAATAACTTTATTTCAGGTATTATGACTTATACGCATAGTCAGAATTTAATTTCGGGAAGTTTGGAGTTGAGCTGGAAAGAGAATTCTCATTTCGGAAGCTTAAAATTGAAAGAAAAAACTAGGATTGGAATTTTGAGTAAACAACCTTGAAATCAAGATCTGAAGGTTCCAATAGATTCGTACGATGATTTCGGACTTGGGCGTATGCCCCGATTGGGTTTTGGATAAACCGGGAGTGTTTTGGCGCCTTTTTGGCAGTTAACATTTTAGAAGGAATTTCTTAAGCTTGACCTGAAGTGCATTTTAATGTTATCAATGTTCTTTTGGGATTCCGAGAATGGAATAGCTCCGTATGGTGATTCTGGAGTTGGGAGCGTGATTGAAAGTGAATATGGAGGTCTGTAGGTCATTTTGAAGCCATTTGGCTAAAGATAGAAATTTGATGGTTTTGGGAAGTTTGACCGGAGGTTGAATTTTTGATATCGGGGTCGAAATCTAATTCCAAAAATTGGAGTAGGTCCATAATGTCAAATGTGACTTGTGTGCAAAATTTAAGGTCAATCGGACGTGTTTTGATAGGCTTAAACATCGAATTGAGAAGTTGGAAGTTCTAAAGTTCATAAAGCTTGGATTGGAGGTTAATTCATGACTTTAGCATTGTTTGATGTGATTTGAGGCCTCAAGCAAGTCCGTAATGTGTTTTGGGACTGGTTGATATGATTGGTCAGGGTCTCGGGGGCCTCGGGTGTGTTTTAGGTGGTAATCGCGCTCTTATTTGATATTTCAATGTCGTTTCTTTGGACATAAAGGGGCACCATTGTTAACACCTAATTTATGACCATATTTAAATTTATATCTCACTAATATCTCATTCACCCATTTTTCCCACTTTCCCTTGCCCCCACCTCATTCTCTTTTGTCCCCCGCTCCCCTTTGTCCCCTCTCACTTTATCCCCTTTTTCCCCAAAACCCTCCCCTCCTCACGTTCCAGCTACACAACCCTTTAAAAGAGGAATCCAAAGCTTTCTTCTTCATAAAAACGATCAACCATACACACCCTAAACATAATCAGCCTTAATTGAGGACCCTCAATCAAAATTTCAGCTTCTTCTCCAAGAACCTAGACCCCACGAAGACGGAAACCAACCTACCAATGGAGATTGATCTTTGGACCTAAATCCAAAAAAAAAGGTGCTGCCATCTAAACCACTATTTCCTAAAAGCTAAAAGAAAGCGACCGCACCCCACCAATTCTCCAACACCAATATTTCCTTATTGATAATATTATATCACCTTCTGCTAAAAAAAACAAAACACAAAAGAGGCCAACTTGAAATCAACAAACTCCACGAAAAAAAAGTGAAGGCTCACCCAGGAAAACATCAGCCCTAACATCCCAGCACAATCAGCCAAGAAGAGCTGTAAAAATCAGCTTCGAAACAGCCCGAGACACTTTCGAGTTGTGATTCGAAGTTGTTTTTCCGTCGAAATTTTGTATGAGGTTTCCACCGTCGATTTCGATATCTATTCGCCTTAAATGATTGTTGCTGTAAATAATTTGTTTGTTGTTGTAAAAGGTTTTCCAACAGAAAATCTATTTATGGTTTATTTCTAATTCTCCTTTATTTCGTTAGTTTCTTTTTGCTATTGTTTTATTCTTTTTGCTATGGGTTTTCTTACACTCCGTTTGGATCATTGTTCCCCATCGTTTTATAAGGGAATTGTATTGTATTTTATTGTACCGTATTGTTTTATGAATACAATATTTGAATAGATTGTATTATTTGTTATTGTTAAATAATATTCTGCTATTTGATTTTACTGTATCGTATTGTACTGTAACTGATAAATTTTCTAAAATACCCTCACTTGTTTAAATATTAAATTTATCAAAAATTATGCATAAAAATAATTTTAAAAAATAAAACAGAAACAAGGCAAAACATAAGAATGCAAAATAAAGGAGCAAGACAAAGAAGGCAAAACAAAGGAGCACAACTAATTATATTTGAGTTACAAGCAAATTAGGAGAAAAAATAAAAATAGAAGGCAATAAAACACCTTTAATATTGGTCTGAAAAAAAAAACAAAGTAGGTTAAAAGTTGGAGATTTGGAGTTAAAATAGAAAAAAGAAGTTAAAGGGTAAAATAGAATTTTGAAGTAATATGTTAGGGCATAATTGGAAAGAAAATAGGAAACAATCCCACCACACCAAATCGGTTGATTCAAAAAAGGGGACTTTTCATTGTTCCGGAGTAATGAATTTAACAATACAATACAACCAATTTTAATGAAACAATCAAAACAAACATTGTTTTGAGATAACAATACAATACCATAAAACCAAGAACAACCATCCAAACAAGTTGTAAGATATTTTTATGAGATAAATAGTTATTACTCATTGATATATTATTTTGTGTTTGAACTAGATGAGGTTATCCCGTGCACAAGCACGGGCCCAACGTCGAAGATTTCATTTGTATATTTTCTTTCATTATATAGAAAACAAGAACCTGAGGTAACAACTAAGCATAAACCTTAGAACTTGAGTTGTAAGATAACTTCAGATGCCTCAAACATTCCTTTTCTTTAGTAGGTATGAAAATTCAAATGTTTCAAACGTCTAGATAAAAGAAATACAAAATCTTAAAGTAGGCTATGTAAATTCAGCCATCTCAAACTTTAAGAGACAAAATCTGATAAGTCTAATTCCTAGGAAATATCAAACACAAGGAAAAAAAACCTTCCTTGGATATACATTATTGTACTCGTAAGCTATTAGCCAAGGAAGGTTCTAATTCCTAGTACATCTATAAACCTTCCTTGGCTAATAGCTTACAGTCCCATGGAAAAAAAATCAAACACAAGAAAAGGTAAAAATGAGAATTAGAAGCTACAATTGTGCTACCAGAATATTTAAGAATATACCCAATAATTGAATTCCGGTAAAAAGGAATTAATAATCCAACAACTATTCAGCATATTCAAAATTACACAATTGGTAGACACCTCTCAAGTTTTTAAGACAAATCTTGCACCATAAAGCAAAGGTTTTCTAGCCAATAATCCTAAGATCTAAGTCAAAAGCATTCTAATTTGGTAAAATCAGGAAGTAATTTTTATATAGTCCCTAAAGGTATTTAGAGCATCACTTGTGTACTCTCTATTTTAATACTGGTATTTGATGTTGATTCTTTGATTAGCATTTTACCAATGCAGAATCTCCACATAATAAATGAATATCCTAAATAGGAAAAAAAACATGGAGAAAAGGGGGGGGGGGGAAGAAATTCCAGCAAGAACAATATAATTACAAAAAATTTCTAACATCCTCCTTCATTTCACGACACCAATCTTGGAAAATATCACATCTATTTCTTATATCTTTCTCCTAACATCAAATATAAAGAAGAGAATGGATAATAATTCGTACCTTTGTCGCTCTTACTTGTAATTATCTCATCGACAAATCCTTAATGATTATGGGTGTCAGATTGCCTTGGTCGCCTCATCCACTCTTGTTTTCTATCATAATATCTCCAGAAATAGCTCTGGAAGCCCAAAGTAGTCACTTGAGCAAACAGAGGAATGAGTTCCAAATAATGCAAAACTCCACTATGTTTCAATACTATATACAAGTATTCCTCAAAATATGATTCATAAGAAGAAAAATTGATACTCAAGGGTACCAGTGTTATAAAGTCAAACAGAAATTGGAGGATACCCTAATAAATTTAGGTTATGCTAGAATTTGAGCCAGGGCGCTAACATGAGGTGCAATTTTTCAAAAAAGCATCACATGTATAGAGAATTTATCTCCCACTACTACACTTGTACAAGCAATTTGATTAACCATTTTAAATCCAATTTAGCTCTAGAAAAATAGCAGGTGACTCCTTTCCTTTTTTTAAAAAAGAATTTCAATAATTTTCCTAATAAAATACAAAAAGTACAGTGAAATGTGTATCTTAATTTCATGACTTACAGTTTTAACTAATGTTGTTCTTCCATGCTGCGTCTCAAATATGTATAAGGTCAAAAAAATCGACAAAACAAACAACGATCTATATAATTCACAATAAAACTGATATAGCTAAATTTCATGGAAATTTCTGAATACCATGAAGAACACTATTAAATATCCACACAACATATTTAATTGATACGATGTAGTAGTGCAATGCAAATATCAACGATATAGTCACTTGCCATATATGTGCAATGCAAATACCAGTAACATAAATTTGTTACTGAGGGAACAAAACAATTTATATTTGAGAAAGAAAAAGAATGCAATCAAGAAAGTTCCACACATGCATAAACAGTAAAGAAATGATACATTGACCAAGATTGAATTTTTGAAATTTTCCTCCCGCCGATTGAAAAAACTAATTGAAATGTGAGTTTTGGTTTTTGCGAACAACAGAAAATAACAAACACCTATGTCCCACGAACACTAAATAAAGGTATCAAAATGTGTATAAGAAGATTTCACATGATTAAGTCGTTTAAAACATGCTCATTTATGACAATAAAATGACCCATAAAACTTCTAGAAAGTTTGTATCAAGTTTTAATGAATGTAGCATTTTATCAAACAACTAATTAAGAGGACAACCTTTCCTTCACGATAAAAAGTAGTGTCAAATTACATGATAATATATATTCTATTAAATTTTATTTTGCACGTGTAAAAGAGTAATGGAAAATCTAAAAAAATATCAATATCAAAAAATTGAAGTCAAAGTAGGATAATCAAAGAAAAGCTTAACATGCAAAAATCTGCTCGTTATCAGGTTTAAGTTCATGGCAATTGAGATTAAATATTCCACGAAGAATGAAAGCCTGCAAATCCTGCAGGTATTTAATCATAGAATTAGTGTCAATTTCCGTCCAGATAAATAAAGTAGGAATAGTGCCATTAAATTTGAAAAGCATTATTTTTTCCTAAAGTTACAATTGTTCATCTGAAACCATGAGAAACAATATATATTTAGCAAAAAGGCCAATCAAAGATGTAAAGAAGCGAATAGCGCATAGAAGAATTAGTGGAGCATCAGGATCCTTCTTCTTTTGCTTCTTCTTTTATTTCTTCTTTTATTTTTCAACTCAAAGTTTCAATCTTTCTTTCAGAGATTTGGGCAAATATTGAAAGAGGATCAGATCTGAGATTGTTTAGATGGCTGCAAAGACGAAGGAGTACGATAATAGTACTACTATATTAAAGTATTCTGAAAGAGCTGAAATGAAAGATGTTTCGTGAATTAATTTTTCAAGAATTTTTTGTTAGTTGTGGATTAAGAAAACCTGGAGTGAGATGCAGTGAATAGATTTGGAAAGCCAATGAAATCAGCTAATGAATTTACCACTTTACCCTTGGTCGACCAACTTGGCTCTTCTATATAATAGAAAAATGTTAGTAGATAATCACGTAAATTTGTTGAAACTGATTCAATGCTTCCTTTAATAAATATTAATAAGATGAGTTTGAGAAGAATTTGTTGTTCACTATTATTTTATTAGTTTTGTTCCTATGCTCATGCATCTCAATAGACAGTTTCCTAAGTAAATTTCAAATATGCATGTTGGAGCCCTATTGAAATAGGCTATTTTATATTCTCTTTGTCCACAATAATTTTCATAATTCATGACCTTACAACCATATCAAAATAATTTTTAGAATGAATAATCATGAATGTCGTAGCTTGTTTGAGGCGTTCCATGCCAAATCAAAATCTCTCTAAAAATTATATTAAGAATACGAGGTATTAATTCGCAAGTATAAATTCGGATTTTGAATTAGGTAGCGGGTTCAAACAAAAAGAGTCTTTCCTTTTATTTGAATTCGGACTTGAATTCGTGGCCAAAATTTAGAAATGTAAATTAATGACCTTTTAGGGATAAATAAAATAAATAGAAATTGTAGTCACTTTAAGTTGGCTTTTAAATAATAAAATAAGATGAGCCTCGCCGAACAAAACTCAAAAATTGCAGGTCCCTAATTAATTACTTAACTAAAAAATACGTAAAACTTGGGGTATGCCGTTTAGCGAATTACACGACCTCCCACAAAGTTAAAAATATGTTGGTCACTTTAGGCGCGGTTTTAATATTCTTACCTTCTTAAACACGGGTGTGCATTTCATGCAACCCAAATCCAAATCCAAAAATGTGAATAAGAATGTGTCGAGGATTTGAGTGCATTTCATGTGACGTAATCCGAAAATATATTTTTAAACAACGTCCGCTTTCGCAAAAATAGTTAAAAGCGATAAATAATTATAAAATTACACTATAGGTTGGAGCATGTAAAAAATTAGATTTTTAGCCATTTATAATAATTTAAGTGACCGTGCTAGAACCACGGGATTAGGGGTGCGGCGTGCGGCCCGGCTCCCGATACATATACGGCTGCGGCGCGCGGCCGGCTCCATTTAACGTCGACGGCGCTCGGCGGGGGTGTATACAGACTTCGGAGGGTCTCCCTAGGCCCAAGCACTATAATGCGCGGCGTGCGGCACGATCCACACAAATATTACTGCGGCGTGCAGTCCGGTCCAATATATATATGTATATATCTCTATACTGCTGCGGCGTGCAGCCCGATCCCATGATATACACCAGCGCTCACTGAGAATGTGTGCGGACTCGGACTCCGAAGGGGCTCCTACAGCCCAAGCGCAATAATACTGCGGCGTGCAGTCCGTTCCACATGTATATCACTGCGGCGTGTAGTCCAATCCACATATACATTACTGCGACGTGCAGTCTGATCCAATACATATAGTGCTGCGGCGCGCAGCCCGATCCAATATAGGTACATATATAATAACTCATAGTGGGTCCTCGACCCTATCCCTGTCAGTATAGACTTGGCCTCTCAGGCCCAATATAATATCTCATAGTGGGTCCTCGACCCTATCTCAGTCGGTATGGACTTGTCCTCTATCACGACCCTAGTTCACCAATCGTGATCATGTCGTGATGGCACCCAGTCCCCACGACTAGGTAAGCCTAACACGTTGCAGAAATACGATATACGGGTCACCTAGCTCTATAGGTTCCCTAATGCTCTACAGATCGGCACAAGGCCCCAAACATGGCTATTAGCCCAATTGTACAGTTATAATCTCATTAGCAGTCATACAACACAGTATTCTATTAGCCGGGAAGGACCAAGTCCAAGTCCCCAATCACAATGTCACCACACTCGTCTCGAGACGTGTGTCTCATCTCAACATAGCACTGTGAAGTGCTAGTACGGGGTTTCAAACCCTCAGTACATTATTTACTATCACCACTCACCTCGAACCGGTAGAAGCTTCAATCCGCCTTGCGCTTGCCTCGCAAATCAATCTCCTCGGGTGCCAAATCTGCTCAAAATCATAAAGAATGCATCAATATATGCTAATTTCACGAAATTCATTCGAAATAACCCAAATTATATCAAAACCCACAAGTTGTCAAAACCCGAGTTTTGGTACACTTGTCGAAAAATTACAAAAATCGCATATTCGGAATCCTCATCTCGATACGAGTCTAGGCATATAAAATTTACCAAAATCGGACTTCATTTGCCCACTCAAATCGGTGTTTTTCTTTAATTTAGGCCTAGGGCTCAAACCCACCTTTAATCTTCCATTTACAGGGATTTAACCAAGGATTTCATGTTAAAATGATGTAAAGGAACCATAAAACTCACCTCCGACGATAACCCGGTGATCTCCCAGAAATTTCTCGCCCAAATCGCCCAATTCGCCTCCAAGAACCGAGCCCCAAATGTTTTGCAACTTATGAAATTTTAACTCTTCTGTTATTTTTAACACAGGCGCGATTTCCGCTTCTGCGGACCAAAATCCGCCTCTGCGAGGCCGCCTCTGCGACCAAATGGTCGCTTCTGCGAAAATACTCCTAGCCGCCCAGCTCCGCTTCTGCGGCCCAGGTCTCGCTCCCGCGAGACCGTTCCTGCGAAACCCCCTTCCGCTCCTACGAGCCTTACCGCTTCTGCGCATCAGAGTCCGCTCCTGCGGACTCGCTTAGGCGACAAGTCTTCCGCTTCTGCGGATTCTCCCCTAACGAGCCCAGACCGCTTCTGCGGTCTTTCCTTCCGCACCTGCGGTGCCGCCCATGCGGACCAGGATCTGCCTCAGCGAACCCCAGCGCTTCTGCGCTCGTTTTCCGCTCCTGCGGGCTCGCTCCTGCGCCCCCGTTTCCGCAGGAGCGAAAACAACAGAACCAGAACTCTTCAAACCTGGAATTTCCATGTTTTTCTCCCGATTTACCATCCGAAAACACCCCGAGGCCCCCGGGACCTCATCCAAACACACCAACACATCTTAATACCTTATTCGAACTTGTTCCAATCCTAAAAACACGTCTAATAACATCAAAACCCATAATTCACATCGAATTCAAGCCTAAATTCCTTAAAACATTCCGAATTTCACAATCAATCAAAAACTCGACTAAACGACGTCCGAATGACCTGAAATTTTGCAGACATATCCAAAATCACATAACGAAGCTACAGAAATTGTCAGAATTCCATTCCGACCCCCGGATCAAAATATCACCTACCATCCGGATTTCGCCAAAATTCAACCTTCGCCAATTCAAGCCTAAAACTACACCGGACCTCCGAATTCAATTCCGATTGTTCTCCTAAGTCATAAATGATCCCCGGAACTAGTCGAATCATCAGAATCTGGTTCCGAGCACTCTAACTCAATAGTCAACTCTTGGTTGAGTTCTCATATTCAAGCTTTCTTTAAACATGCTATTTGTTTCATTTTCAATCCAAATCATTCCTAACTCACCCGATATACTCTAATACTGTTTTAAAAGAATAATATATGAAAATGCAAGGTAACGGGGTGGAAATTCCCGTAACGACGGGCCGGGTCGTTACAATAATATTGGGATGCACTTCGGGGGTGAGCCTAATGAAAATATTGAACAAACTCCTAATGATGACACAAAATATTTTTATGAAGATTTAGAGGAAGCTAGTCATCCACTACGTAACAGAAATTCGCACTATGAGTTGTCTGTTGCAGTTAGATAACTAAGTATGAAATTTGAGTGGAATATTTCTCAAGGAGCCATGGACTCTTTCATTAACATTATGCGTGAACTAATTGACCCTGATCGAATTACCTGATAATTTCTACAAGGCAAAGAGATTAGTTTCTAAGTTAGGACTTTCGTCAATGAGAATTGATTGTTGTGAAGATGGTTGTATGCTATATTATAAAGATGATTCAGGTTTGGAAAGTTTTAAATTTTATGAAAAGCCTCATTTCAAGAGGCTTTCTAGTGGGAATATGGTTGCTACCAAGTCGATGCATTATTTACCTCTTATACCT